>WOVY01001359.1:682500-1107067 GCA_013436015.1 Rhipicephalus annulatus
TAAGGGTTTGGGGGTCTGATTTAATGAAGTAATAAAAGAAGACCCTTCAGAAAAACGCACAATGCCTGGAATGATAAGAGTACCTTGATGTACCCTGTGGCCATAAGGTAGTAGAAGCACGTCGCCATCCACATTGTTGATGCAATCAACGCTAATTACTTCTTCTTGGGATGGCCAAAGAACATAATCTGAAGTGGTGACGAGACGAATGCGCTCTTTGTGTTCTGATACAGAAGAGTCGGTGGGATTGAGGTGGATGAGGCGCTGATGACAAGATATAGAAGCGCGTGCAGACGACAGAAAATCCCACCCCGAAATGAGTTCGTGGGTGCACCAACGGAGAACTGCAACAGGAATATGATGAATATCGTCTATGAAAACACGAACTGTACACTGGGCGAGTGGACGACAAATGGCGTTCGTCGCAGCACGGAGAGACGGGCCCGAGTAAGGTGTTGTTACTTTGCGGAGATGGGAGCAAAGGTCAGAGCGAATAACGGAAATAGCAGCGCCAGTATCCACTAGAGCTTCGACACGTACACCTTCTACTAACACTGTTAACAAGGTCGATGGTCTGTCTGGAAGAATTGCTGGCTGTTCGGTGGATGCAGTTTCCCCTCCTAAAACTGCATTGGGGAGTTTTCCGAGTGGGCATTCAGAACATTGGAGGCAGGTCGCAGAGGCGACACAGTGTATCGTTTAGCTCAGAGACAAGACGACGATGAACACGTGGCTGGGCCTCGCCATAACGAAAAGACCACTGGCCGTTTATTTGCTGGGCTTAAGTAGCCGCGCTCACAGCGGGGAAGGGGGAAAGAAGAAAAGGAAGGAACGTAAAGCGCACGAAACGGTGGAGAGGAGGAGAAGACGATATCGCCTAGGGCGAATGCTGATAGCAGATAGTCCGGTCTGTTACATCTTCTCTTCACACATTTTCAAAACACTGATTTCTTTTGCACTCATTTACTTGATGGAAGGATGGCCCGTAGTGAAGGCGCTTCGGTTCGCTGCGCTGGCGTCCTGACCTGCGCAGGCCAGCCAGTGGGCTTCCTGGAGTGTCTGGAGAAGTGGTGGCGCTATAATCTTCTTCTGGCTGAGCTGGTTGCACCTGGTGACACCCCAGTGGGTTGTCCGGCGTGATGTTGCCGCGGTGTCCATCACTGAACTTCGTCGGGGGCCTCGTGTCGGGGTTCGGATTACCCTCGGGGCTCACCTTGTCGTTGAAGTTTTCGTCCGTTCGCAGCAAGTGTTGTCGGTTCCGTCTCAGGAGCCCATGGTCTTCCGTTCTTACCACGTATGATCGTGGTGCAGTCTCTCGTACCACTTTCGCTCGGCGTGACCAGCTTCCATGTTTGATCCGGACCACATTTCCGGCTTCCAAGGGTGGTAGTGGCCTGCCTCGGGAAGACTGTCGCTGTTTCCATACGGGTATGCCTCCGTCAACATTGTATTCTGGAAGAGTGGCGTGCAGGCGACGACCTTGCAGTAGTTCTCCGGGTGAGTGACCGCTGTCAAGGGGAGAAGATCGATAAGCCAACAGACCAAGCCATACATCACCCCGAGACTCGTGGGTTTTCTTTAGAATACGCTTCACGATCTGTACCCCCTTTTCAGCTAAGCCATTTGATCGTGGAAACTCTGGACTTGAGGTGATATGCTCGAAGTCATATCGGCGCACGAAGGACGCGAACTCTCGCGATGCAAATTGAGGCCCGTTGTCGGTGCAAACTTGGTTGGGAATGCCGTATCGCGAGAAGATAGCAGATATCTTGTCGATTACTTCCGCCGCCATGGTACCTCTGAGTTTCTCGACGTCGGGAAAGTTAGAATGGGCATCAAACACAACTACGTAGTGTTCTCCAGCGAATGTAAATAGGTCTATGCCTACGCGATGCCACGGTCGGTCGGGCGTTGGCTGAAGCAAGAGGGGTTCACTCGGTTGACTGTATGCGTACTTTCGACATACGCTGCACGTTCGCGCTCGTCGCTCAATGTCACTGCTCATTCCCGGCCAGAAAACCAGTCTACGGGCTCTAGCTTTGCACTTGTTCATACCTAAGTGGCCTTCGTGAATTCGCTCAAGAATTTCCGCACGCATTGATTTAGGCACCACAACTTTGCAACCCTTTAGCACCACTCCATTGACCACGGATAGCTCTTCCGCATACGGTTTCAGTACACCGTCTATTGCAATGCCATCTTCCATTTGTTTCATGGTGCGGCTGAGAAGCGGATCTTCGAGGGTTTCCTTCTGCAGCCGCAACATAGTCGCTTTGCTTATGATGCTGGTGACTACTTGCGTTGTGTGGACGTCCACGTCCTCGACTTGGTCGCCTCCACCAGTTGGTAGTGCAGCCCGAGACAGCAGGTCTGCGAGTAACAGGTCCCTACCAGGTACAAACTGCAACAAAAAATCATATTTCATAAGACGGATGAAAAACCGCTGTATCCTGGGTGGCATATCTGCAATGTTCTTTTCGGCAATCGCAAGTAATGGCCTGTGATCAGTTTCTATCGTAATGCTTCGTCCATACACGAACTGATGAAATTTTTCACAAGCGAAAACAATTGCCAGTGTTTCCTTTTCTATCTGGGCGTATCGCTCTTCACTCGGCGTCAGCGCTCTTGAGGCGTAGGTCACTGGGCGCCAGTCATCCCCGTGTCTTTGCAATAAGGCAGCGCCAATACCTGTTCCTGAGGCGTCCGCAGTTATCTTAGTCTTTCTTTTTTCATCAAAAAGAGCCAGCAATGGAGGATTAGCAAGCGCTGCGCAGATCTGGTCCCATTCGCGCTCATGGGCTGTTGTCCACTCAAACACCGATGCTTCTTTCACCAGGCTACGCAGCAACGCCGTTTTATCACTCAAAGCTGGCAGGTATTTCCGAAAGTAGTTCACAACCCCGAGTAGTCTGCGCACACCCTGTTTATCTTTTGGGGCTGGCATGGCACGGACGCTTTCGATTAGATCGGGGTCCGGACGAATTCCGTCTCTTCCGATAACGTCGCCAAGGAATGCAACCTGCGTGGTGCCGAACACGCATTTAGCTGGATTAAATGTCAGCCCTTCCTCTTGCGCCCGCCTTAGTACTGCGATGACGCGTTCGTCGTGTTCTTCCTTTGAGTCGCCCCATATTAAAACGTCGTCTACGTAGACGCGCACTCCCGGCAGCCCTTCGAACATCTCTGTTAGAGTCTTTTGAAACACCTCGCTGGCTGAGCAAATTCCGAAAGGCAGACGCAAAAAACGGTACCGCCCAAATGGTGTCGCAAAAGTGCATATTCGTGAAGTGGCCTCATCTAAAGGAATCTGATGAAAGCCGGCATTAGCGTCGAGCCGGGAGAAATATTGTGCTCCTGCCAGCTCGCTCTCTATGTCCTCTCTTGAAGGGATAGGATAGTGCTCCCGCTTAATGCTCCTGTTCACTGCTCTAGGGTCCATGCAAATGCGAAGGGTACCATCCTTCTTGTGCACAACTACCAGGGGGCTCACCCATTCAGTTGGTTCATCCACCTTGACGATGATTGAGGCCTTTTCCATTCGTTGCAGTTCTTGTCGCAGGCGTCCTTTCAATGCTATGGGTACTCTGCGGGCAGGCTGCACGACTGGAACGGCATCCTCTCGTAGCACCATTTTGTAGGGTCGCCTGACGCAGCCGGTGCCGCTGAAGAGGTCAGGAAATGCAAGCTGGAATTTCGTTTGCCCATCGCCTACCTTCACGGCGTCCGTCGTCACCGGTACCAGACCAAACTGCTGGCATGTCTTTAAGCCAAGGATGGCTTGGCGCCCCTTTTTCACGATAAAGAACGAGACTGAATGCTGTGCTTCGTTTATCTCGAGATCTTCGGTCGCCACGCCAACGTGTTTGATTGTACTGCCGTTGTAGGCGGAGAGGACAGCGGCGCTCTTTCGCGGAGTGCTTGCGTGGGCGATTCGGTTGAACAGGGTTAGGGGCAGCAAATTTGCCTGAGACCCGGTATCTACCTTGAATTGTATCTCCTGACCGGCTATTTTTCCGCGAACCATCCAATCCGCTCCTATATCTCCGGTGACGCCGCAAATGCTGATGCCCAAGATGTCAAAATTTTCATCGCTTTCTTCGGCTTTGTGGACCTCGCTTATCCTGCGCGCATTGTTGCAGCATGCGGCGAAGTGATTTCGTTTTTTGCATGCATAACAAGTTTTTCCATACGCCGGGCACCGCTCGGGGGCATGTACCTTGTTACAATTTCGACACCGAGTTCCATTCGCAAACTTCGTGCGGTGTGTGCGGCGTGTAACGTCAACGTGCAGGCTTTCATTTGACCATGCTGCGCTCTGAATGGCAGCAATCTCAGCAGCTTTGCAAATTTCTTCTGCTTTCTGCAAGTTTAAGTCTTTGTCGCTCAGCAACTTTTCTCGAAGTTTCGCATTATTCGTCCCAAACACCACTTGATCCCTGATCATGGACTCTTCAAGCGTACCGAAGTTGCACAGCTTTGCTTGCTTTTTTAAGTCCCGTAGGAACCGCTCAAAGGGCTCGGCCTCTTCCTGCTTTCGCAATCGAAAAATGTGCCTTTCGTAGACTTCATTACCCTGGTCGACACAATATTCTTCAAATTTCCGCACTAACGTGTCATAATCTTCTTTGCTCTCACCTGCCGCAAACGAGAAGTTGTTGTAGACCTCGAGCGCCTCGTCCCCCGCGGTGCTCAGAAGAATCGCTGCTTTTACGGCCGATGGGCGGGGCTTCTCCGGTTCCGTAGCGGTGATGAACAGCTGCAGCTTCTGCTTGAATACCAGCCAGTTTTTCCTGATGTTGCCGGACAGTTGCAGCGGTTCCGGGGGCTTGACGAGGTCCATTTCGAACGTCAGAATCAGCGATTGGGATATGGTGAGCGGCAGCGAGACTCACGGGAGTTCACAGACAGACCGATACTGTAAGTTGGAGAGGGCGAATGCTGAAAAGAAGACCGGTAAGGCATGCGCTGGTAGTTCGTGAGTGGTCTGAAGCGGCCGTGTTTTTCTGGAGCGTAGCGCCTTTGCTCATCCTGTTGGCGCCTTCAGCAAAAGCGAGATATATGACCTCTATAGCCGCAATAATAACAGAGTGGGCGTGGAAGACGCGGCATGGCGTAATACGGCTGTGGACGCATCGGTGGTGAGACTGACGCCACAGGTACATAGCCACCTGGTGTAGCCGCTGGGATAGTGGTGGGTGCTGAGAGCGCCGCGACTTCTGCGTACATTGGTACCTGACGAGGTCTGGATTCGGCGGAACAAGGTGGATGTGACGCAGATGCAATCTCTTGTCTAATGATGTCCCGCAAGTTGCTTGGAGCTGAGGCTAAAGTAGATGGTGGAGCGCAGGAAGAGCAGCGCCCATGAAGCTCCTCACGAACGATGTCGCAGACCAGGGCGCGGATGTCGAGGGCCGCAGGAAGACGAATGTCCAAGGCACTGGGCTGGTGATGTTGGATGGACCAGGATTGTCTTGCACTGCCATGGCAGGTGGTAGTAGATGACGACCCGAGCGGAGCTCCAGTGGTAACGTGCGAGAGGACTTGGGGATCGAAAAGCACCATCCACCACTTATGAGGAAGAGCTTTATTCGAAACGAGCTCGAACTGGCACACACTGATGATGATATCTACAGATGAGGAAATTATACAAATGATGATGACACGTCCAATTGATAAAGAAGAGTCGGTGACTGCGCTCACAATAATAACACTCATACACCATGTAGTGTTTACAGAGGAACATATTGTACCTTGCTCATTTAACTGTTTTAGTGATGCTCTTAAACACCACCTCAAATCTTGCCTGTAGCCATGGTTCTATCAAAGACTGAACACAAATTCAAAGGGAAACTAACTTCAGCGAAAAGTAATTAAGTGACAGCCAGTAACACCGTCGTAAATCCTCAAAATTTTCCTTATTCTGCGCAGAAAACTACTGCATACTCACCAGAGGGCATATGCTGGGTCTCGCCAAAGTTATGCTAAGAGAAGCCGATACGACCGGTCGAAAGTCCAGGATCTTTGGGTACATCTCCACGGGAGACAGCGTCTGTGGAACAATCATATTTCAGCATGTTGTTTTGTATAACTTGAAGTATCGTGATGCACAGTAGCAGCAGCTGCTAGCAGTCCGTCTATGGCTTCCTCAACAAATTTCTCTGTTCTACTGGAAAATCAGTGCCATATTTTCGCGTACGTAAGCAATTCCTCCATATAACGTGCACTCCCAGCGAAAAACCACGGTAAAGTAAAAGATAACAAACAAAAAAAACCCCGCACATTACTGTAAAGCCACTTTGATGCCCACTTACCCCCTGAAATTGATGTATAAACCCCACACTAATTTCAGTCCCTAATTTCCTGTATAATTTGAGAGAGTTATAGATGAGAAAATACATACAGCAACTCCATGGCTGGAAAGAAGGAATGTTAAAATGCTAAGTTAAAGGTATCAGTAGTGTCACCACCAATGGTGGCACAACAGCAGCAGAAAGTTCGACATGCAAGAACACATTTTAGCAAACCACTTTCATAATTTGCAACTTGCAAATGGTGACCAGGGGTCTCCTGGCCTACCATGTTCGCTTGCGCATTAGAGGCACTGGCTGATTAGACTAGTGTGTTTGCTATGCACTGTTATAAAAATTGTGGGGAAAACATGCATAGAAATTATGTAGAAAGCATACATGCAAACAAAATGAGTTGCTTACGATCGTTTCATCTTTATTACTGTGCTTCATGCATGGCACCGCGACAGCACCACATAAACCACACTCTGCAGTTGGACTTTTAACACCGTATGTTCCACGCAGGAACTAAAGTCTCCCACGAGATCGAACACTGGCACCATCCTTCGGTTTTCCCACTCACTCTTCAAAAGTTCACTGGCAATTTATAAGCAGCACAATTCGCTGTGCCTCGACGAATGCGGCAACCTTATGGAGCTACCTTTCGAGTGAGCACCCAGAAACAACCGAATGCCAGGTTGGTGTGCTCCGCTACCCATTGGGAAAAACCAGTGGGTTCCTGGTCGGCACTGGGAATCGAACCTGGCACCTTCTGAATTGGAAGCGGACGCTCTAACCATGTAGCCACTGCTGCAGTTCGACATAATTACCTACAACGCCGGTCAAATGGCACCCACCCGTCTAACACTTACCCCTGACGTGATGATGACCGACTGAAAGCGGTTGAAGACTGGCTTGATCGAGAGTGAGGCATCCATGCAGGAGAGGTTTATCACAGGGTTTGGCACACCGGGACTCCGCTCGTCATACGGCTCGACAATTATTGTGAATCCTGCACCACCAAAGGGATGACTTGGCCCCAATTGCACAAACATATGCACCCAGGCAAATCACTTCATTAAGGCACAGCTGCACTAACACAGTTTAATTCGAATGGCATAATAACTCTGAAGAGAACAACAAAACAGCACGATATATGTGTTGTGCTGCCCAATCATCGAATCAGAACCCCACCAACTCTATAAAATGTCTAAGCTTCTACAATATATTATATACAATAGATTTACACAATGAATTATGAAGCGACCAAGAAAATATGCTTCATTTAACAGGAGTTCTACCTGCTCAGATGAACAAAAGTGTGGAATTAAGGTACAAAAGCAATCACATGGGAGGCAGCTGTTCCATAAGCAGCAATCCCGTTCAGAACTTCTGTGTATATTGAGCAGTGTACTGTATACATAGGCCCAGGCTTGTATAGTGTACTGTATGGCGGTTCATTCTCTGTTGATGCTTTACTGCATCACACAGCTGTGCTACAGTGAAGCCTTCATAACCAAGTTTACCACTATCCTTTTTAGGCGCAAATTATGACATGCTGTCCATAAATGTCTGAGTTTCATACGGCGAAATTTTAATACAGTCGTAATTACAATCCAGAAAATAAAACTAAGAAATGCTTTGTTTTCTGTGAGCTTTGCTAATTCATATTTATTAGCGACTATTTACATATCTGATTATGTCACAGCCAGTCATGTTTGATTTTTTTCACAATAATAAGAAAATCTTGAGATTGAAATGCACACGCAGTTCGTTTCTGGTTGTGTTTACTTCAAGCGAAGAAAAATAATGCGTATGACGTGTGTCCTGGAACACAGCACGTTGAGCGACCTGTCGAACATCGTAAGTACGAAAGAACTTGGCTGCGGTAGCATGCAGCACATTGCGTTCAAATCACGACGCGTCGACCATGCAAAAGGTTGAATTGATCTTATGCATAATGTGTCATGCCCTTTCTCTTCCGCTAGTCGGGGGAGCTGGTAAAAGCAAGCGGCGTCCACATATGTGAACGTTCTGCCTCAAGGGGCTATAGAGAGCAAGTAACAAAACCTTTGGTGTACAGGCCATTCACCAATGAAAGCCCACCTTGTTTGTTTGTTTTCTTTACGGGATTACTCTAGCTTCAATCTATCATTTGACAGCATCTGTCAAAACAGCGCACTTTTGTGAGCACGAATATTTATATTTATGTAAGAAGTGAATGCTGTACCAATGACATTTCATGTAGAAGCAAAGGGGCACTTGTGGAAGCATAGTTTTTGCAAGCTAATGGGATAGAGGGCTGCCATTGGTGGCCAATAAGGATAGGTGAAGCTCAACGACATGTGCTGAAATTCGGACACATGTCTCCATGCAGGAAAGACTGACGCATGGCTTGCGCCAGACAAAGAAGCCTGGAGGCAAAGCCACAGATGCCATGTTGCCAATTAATGGCAGATTCCAGCGCTCAAGCAGCACGGGGAGAGCACTCACACTAACCAGGATGCGCTCGATTCCCCCAACACACGGAAATCAAACAAATATACAGACACAGAAATCAAACCACACTGAGACTTAAGAAAGGGATAACTGACAACCAACTATTGTTAGCACAAAGCTACAAGAAAATACATTCAAATTTCTCTGAAAGAAAGCCTCTTGAGGGCTCTATATAGTATCAGCTAGCATTTGCACGAGCCATCAGCAGCACAGGTTAGCGAGGCTAGGTTCGTCTTGTTACGTTGAGGTGTAAACAAAATACTTTATACGAACACGCCTACATCGCACTACATTGCCTTAACGCACGCGTATTTGAGCACGACCAGTGTCCCTTTGTAACAATGATAGCCATACGTGGTGGAGTCTGGGTAACGACACCGGCGCAAAATGCAGCATGTTGCATCTAGCGCCGGCTGCAGCCAAAGCACACGCAAAGCTTATTGATAGCGCCCTACATCACACTTTAGATTGCTCGCGTTTTGCTAGCATAGCATCACTGTGCGGAGCAAGCGTATGTATCGACGTTACCTTGGACTATATGAAGTCTTGTAGCAGCTGAAACCTTCATCCTGGTCCAAGAATCGAACCCATGAGCAACGTCTTTCTGAGGCATTCGCTCTACTATTCGAGCTAACAGGGAAGCTAGCCAATTGCCCCGCAAGGGTGAATTAATCGACAACCCAAAAGACACAAACACAGAATACCGAACAGATCCCCATGCCAAGACACAGAATTTGGACACAATCAACCCCTGAACCAAGAGAAACTTTTTGGCAACTAAAAAGCTTTTCATGAGAAGTTTGCATGAATTTTCTTGCAGCTCTATGCTTTGAAAGATTAGTTATCAATTTCTCTCTCAACTCTTCTGACACCTTGTTGGTTTCGCAGAACTCATTTGCAACGCCAAGACTCGGTGACACGCACCCTTAGTGTAGGTGCTCACTAGGCTGGCAAAGTGGCAGAGGCGCACCAGCGGGCTGAAGTTGGTCGGGTCGGGCACCTCCAGCGTGCGCAGCAGGGACCGAAGCCGCTCCGCTGAAAACCGCAGGGGCTTTCGTTCCAAGCACACCTGGGACGCAAGGATGGCAGGGTTTTCAACACGCTCTCTATCCCAGTCATTGAAATAAGTATTCACGAAGACGAGGTACTGACGCAGAAAACTAACAGTTTGCAAGCCAGGCGATCTCACAAAAAGTACAGTTTCTGGGAGAGTTCTGACTGTGGGCGCATCTGGCAGCTAGTAAAAACCGATAACTAAAACTGACCAGATAAAACACAGAAATAGAATCCTTTTCTGAGTCACAGCAAATGACAAGGTGCTCACACATTACAAGTCGTTGTAAAGGGTTGAAGAATAACTGTAAGGGTTTTACGTCCCAAAACAACAATATGATTATGAATGACAGTGTAATTGTGAGCTCCGGAAATTTCCATCCCATGGGGTTCTGCAACATGCCCCTAAATCTAAGTGCAAGGGCCTCTAGCATTTCACCGACATCGAAATGTGGCGCAGGGATTCTTCCCACGACCTTCAAGTAAGCAATAACTGCTAAACCGCTGTGGCGAGTGAAATAATAGAAAATGCTTCATAAATCTTTCATGCGTGCAGGTCTTGGTACCTGGGCAAAACACACATCTCTTGAAGTAGAAGCACACACCAACTTGTGGAACGGAGTGTAGCCAATTCACTCTCGTGCTTTGTCAGACTGGTCGTACAGTGAATCGTTGGGGCAATGACCCGTCTGCTCGGTGTACAAGCCACTACACTGGAGTCTCTTGCTTACTACACAGCCTGTGTAAACCTACTTCATACCAGATGTAGGTTTACATAAGCCTGTTGCAAGCGTTTCCCCCTGGTCCTCGTATTTTTAAGCAGCACATTTATTAAGTGTGTTACCTTAACTTGCCCGCGTCAAGCTTCAGCTTCTTCCTTGAAATATGCATGCCTCGCACATGGCTTCAAAAGCCACACCATCATGGCTTCTCACCTTCTGCAGAATATCCTTGAGAAAGGCGGCGGGGCTCTCCTGTACCATGTGCTGCGCCCTCAGCCGCATCTTGATGTACTCGAGCAGGCGCCGCAGGAAACTCACAAAGTGCTCGGCCAGGCGGATGTTGCCCGGAACCGCCTCTGCCCCATGGGGGGAAAGGCAAGAACCAGTTGACAATCACTCACTCATTCGCTTTCAGACATGCGAGGAATAGGCGAGGAAATGATGCTCACACTAAAAACAAACCAACCAACCCACTCTTCAGAAGTAGAAGGAACAAGCGTGGCGACAGCTTACCTTCCAACACTTCGTCGGGTAGAACTGCAAGAGACAGAAAAGAGAGACAGCATTCAACCCGCAATTACAGAATGTAAATACAGCTGAAAATGCTAACATGAAATTCTTGGCATTCAAGAGTCAAGGTGAAAAATCTCTTTAGCGTAATGGACACTGTAATGAGTTCAGTCCTGTGTAGTTCAGCAATGTGCACCTACATGGAAGGCACGCAAGCATTTTTCACTCCGCCTTCACCGATATGGAGTCAGTGTGGCCAGGACTAAAAGCATGACATCGAGCTCGATGTCCCATTGCTATACCCAATAAGCTGTTGTGGCGAGCCACTGCTCCTTAACAGTGCATACGAGTACAGTTCACAGGGTCATTAACCACGAAAGAAACACAGTTGGCTGTACAATACTTCGCAAGGGAGGGCTATGGACTGAAGTTTGCCCACTTAAGTTCTTAGCGCTATAGTTCTACTCCTCCTGGCCCAAATGTATAAAACGACTTTGTGCATGCTTTTGACCTTGAAGTTCAGTCAAGGTCAACTTCCTCTCGTTCCTCCTTGCATATGCTTCACCAGAGAAACAGATATGCAGAGTGTTGGTTTTTCAACGTGCAGTTTCATCCGAGCACAACAAACTCTCACGTAAAGAAAAATCCCTTGCGTGGCATTGTCGCTTCAGTAACAACGGTGACAACCATGTCTAATGTGGTTGCTTTTGTACTTTGATGCTGTAACTTTACATATATATTTCCCAGTAAATTAAATCGCTGAGTAAAGCATAATGAACAGAACATACGTTCTCGGCTACCTTTTGTTCCATTTACTGATAGATAAACTGCGCTGAATGCCAAGGTTCTAAATGCTGTTGAAACAAACAGTTTCCCACTCCTTTTAAAGGGGCCCTGCAACAGTTTTCGAACATGGTCAGAAAATTCTCTCGATCAGTAATAGAGGTTCCCTAGAACACGCGATCCAAATGTTATAGGGTTGCATGGGGCCTGGAATTCACAATAAATTCGTAACCTCTTTGGTTCCTGGGCACCCTATTGGGTACCATTGTTTTAAAGGCTACAGAGCATCACATTTGAGCACAATGAGGATGAGTTGCTTTCACGAAGTCCTAGAAAATGGCACCTTGTCTCTAATCGTATCTCGAAAACGAGCGAACGAAAATGACTGAGTACTGCACGAACGCTTGGATGCATCTTCATGAAAAGTTAAAGCTATTTTTTTTTTAGTTTTAGCATGAAAGACGCCTATACTACCTTTGTTTAATTGTGGATGCCCTGTAGATCATATTGAAAGCCATTTCGGTCTGATATTTTTGTTGCAGTCAATCTTAGAGAATTCAAAAGACCATTAGTACGCAAATGGGTAACATCAGATCTTGAGAAAACCGTTAAGTTCTTCAGATTCATAATTTTTCTGGGTTTGTTTATTTTTAAGGGCAGGGCATCATATAATACAGTTCTTCAAAAACTTTTTTCATTGGTGCATTCTTGGGACTGAGGAGGTTAAAGTCAGCAAAAAATTGCTTTCTCTTCTCTAGACAAATAACCGAACAATCTCAAAAATCATTTATCGCAGCCATTTTATCAGCCATTGGCTCATTTGAGCATGGCATGCTCGGTCCTCACAGGGGCCATTGTAGGAGGCCGCAACTTATCCACACATTTGTGCGCAGTCACACAAGAAAGCCACATGTTTGAAGAAAAAAAAAATGAGAAAAAGTGCCCAAGGTTACGAGGCACACACAGAGAGAGAAATAATATTTATTTATACATCCGGCGTGTAGGAAGTCCCCGGCATCGCAGGGCGCGGACGTTCCCTATCATAAGATCACGGCTATTGGAGTCCGATAAACTCAGAGCCTAGACCTCGAGGATGCTGTGCTCCGACTAGGCGACAGTTACTCGGGTGCCTCCGCGCCCGTTAGACGGGTCGTCGGCTCCTTTTCTCCGTTGCTTCACCAAAGACGCACATGAAGTATTTTTATTATTTTCTTTGCTTTATCTGCACCATCCCTCCCTGTTTAACTACGAGTGCTTTTATCGGAACGAGAGAAGAGAGAATGCAATTGCAGCATGCAACAAATTTTTGCAACTCTGCTCGTACTCGACGGATTCTAAAAATTTTCGAGGCGGTGAATTCGTGCAGCAATCAGCTCCTTCATTGAATCAATTCCATGGCTTCTTTAAAAAGTGCTGCAGGGCCCTTCTATTTAATGACATTATGCTGTACAGCAGGATCTTAGTAATCTCTTCAAATTAGAATGAAGCTGCTGCCTCAATCTATAGAGCCCATGAATGCATGTTCTTATCAACTCAGGAACGCAACTGCCATTGAGGAGCACGAGTTTTGGCTGTTTTGAAACGATGGTGCTAGAGGATATAGTCAGAGATGGCAAATTTACTTTTAAAAAGCAATACAATCCCATTATTACAACAGCCCAAAATAACGACATGACATCACTATTTTGAAACGCAATAACTTTTTAAAAGTTACTTCAACAAAATTTCTTTCCGTGCTAACCCAGGTACACTTCATTTACCCTCAGAGACCTCTGTTCAAATTTGACGCTGAGATTGACTTGTCTATGAGATTTTAATTTCCTTTACTTAGTAATTTCTTTATGCCACAAGGAAGGCGAAATGCTGTTTTTAATCAAAAGTAATAGAAAAGACTGAACATTATTTTTTCAAATTACTCACTTGGAGCAATTCATTATATTTATTTATTCAAGCATATCACAGGTTCTAATATTATGTGAGGGAGGGGTCATACATCATAACTTAAACACCAAAGATGTAAGTCAGTAATTACAGAAACAGGTAAATTGTACAAAGTGAATACTAAATACAAATCTTTCAATACACTGAACACATTAGTAGTACTGAGGCTAAAGGTGACAGATGAAATACGCAATAAAAGACACATCACTGAATTACCAGCACACAAAAGTAGTTCATTACATTACCCATTAAACCTAGAGGTGATTCAATTATCCTTATTGCGTGACTGCCGATTCTAGATAGAGCGCATTACCAGGGTTGGCAAGGATGAGATCAGCGTCCCGGGCTTCCTTGGCCTGGCGCAGCCCCTCCAGCAGCTGCTCGTATTCAGTGCGCAGCTTTTCAGCATCCTTCTGTTTCAACCTGCGTGGTGAAAGTTCCGTTTTTGAAAGGCGTGTGCCCGAAGGGCTCACAACACGCACTCCCCTATTGGTGGAATAAACGACGCACGAGAATGGCTCCGATTTACTTATAATATGGGGCACCACAAGCCTTGAAGCATTCTGGGATCAAGCACGACTGACGTGCAAGCCCTACGACGTGTAAGTGAGCACTACTGTTCACTTATACAGGGTTCACACTGTGCAACACTTCATGCGATTTCACCTTGTTCAATATTGACTGTGCCATTATGGGTACCCGACATACACTATTTTCTGTAACTTGCTGGAAAACTACAGAACGCTTTACCTTGTGGCATCAAAGCATCCACAAAGTTTCGTGCAGTATTGGTAACAAAGCTGTTGTAACATTTGTATTTACTAGTATTTCTTTGTATGTTTATTTGCTTTTTAGTTTCGTACTGACCACTGCATCTTTGAACAAATTTTTTTCAATAGACATGACACTTGTACGAGCATCTTTCTAAAACAATTCATGCACTGGCGTGGCTTTGGGGCAGTGAACCTGCTTGCCACGCAAAACGCCAGGATCATAATGTGCTGTGAACCCCAATGTTTTACCTGAACGTGCGCGATAACTGCACCAGAGAGGGGCAGGGGCAGTGGACAACCACGCCATCAAAACAGACTGCTGTGCACTCAGAATCAGAAATTTTATTTTCATAAAATCAATAATTGCAATTGAGTATACAGGAGGAGGTCCCGGAGTTGGAGACTGAACTGGAACCTCCTGTGCAGGGTAAACATCTAGAAAAATATGACGTTTGCATCGACAAGAAGGAAGAAAAAAACTTCAATGTGCATTGTGCAACTCATAGCAGCTTACGCTGCAAAGCAGCCCACACATCGCATCATTTTCATGCCACTGAAATTTTAAAAAGTGGCCACGGAAGGGACTCGATCCTCTGGCCCTCCCCAAAACTGCTGCTGCTGTGTAGCTGAACGCACTAGTGTTTGTGCGGCAGTTGCTAAGAGGCATCGTTGCAACAGGTGACAGCGATGACTATCTCCAAGGCTGCGTGCCCACATGCTCGGGCTCCTAGAGGCAATGGACCCACAGCAAAAGGAGGCTCTGGTGAGATGTTACTTAGCACAATAAAAGAGACAAGCAAGTAACTTACTCCTTGATGGTGTGGTCGAGGTTGTCGATGTTCTCCATGCTCCCGTCGATGGTCCGCTTGGTCAGGCGCACGCTCATGGACTCGATGCACACATTGTCTGCAAAGTCACAGCAGAGGACTCTCTCAAGTTGACGAAATGCAGTGAAACGATAACAACGGACAAGTATACTGGCTACATCTAAAACATCACTTATATAGGAAACACAGATATAAATATGTCAGAAAATTTCAATTTGTACCAGTACTCGTCCTGTCATACATGGCGCCAATGTTGCATGTGTCAGCGATGGCTGCATAAAAGAAATTAGGGGTTCTTCATTGGCAAAACCGCTTGAAATTACTAGGCATGAAGATTAGTTTTGTTGTTGCGCCACGTGCTATTAACCTCGCTATAATCTAGTGAAGCATTGCAAAATTTGTTACAGGGTGATATGCAGACACAGCATCAAGCATATGGGGCTCATCATGCATCAATGGCAAACTGAAAAAAACATGTCAAGCATGTCAACGCATTAGCTTCAACACAGGAAATTTTTCAGGGCGTCCTGTTCACCAAGGCATGTACCAATGGAATGACTGGTACAGTATGGTTATGGCGGGTCTGAGCTGAAGGCACTGTGCT
Organism: Rhipicephalus annulatus; assembly: GCA_013436015.1. Taxonomy (NCBI): domain Eukaryota; kingdom Metazoa; phylum Arthropoda; class Arachnida; order Ixodida; family Ixodidae; genus Rhipicephalus; species Rhipicephalus annulatus. The sequence continues at coordinate 698,500 of WOVY01001359.1, forward strand.
CGAAACCCGCGAGAAGTTTTTTTTCTACAGGTTCATTATTTCTTGCCTATTTATATGGCATTTTTTTAAACCCCAATTTGCGTCCTCCATTTGTTTATTTTTTGCCCATTTTTCCCACGCTCTGGACACCAATAAGGCTCCCAATGCTTCAGTGTTAAAAAAAAGAACTATCAGAGTCCATGCTTACTAAAGAGGATTCTGGTACCAGAAACAGCAGAAAAACCTCATATTATGCGCACACTTTATATAGTAGTAGCCACTAGCATGTACCATTAACTACATTTAAATTATCGCCAACAACTACAACCCGTATCTGAGTGGGCTTTCTTCACAAAGAGAAGAAACTTTGTCTGTGTGATACATGAGAATAAACACATGCTTTGTCTGTAGCGCTTTTACGCTCCAGTAGTATAGCTAAAGCTTTAGTCCAACTGAGCCCTGCCTCTTGCTTTTTCAATGCAATGCAAATATACACACCTCATTATTACAAATTTGCATCTTACAAATTTGCAATTCTTTATAAAGGGCTATTCTTAACACTATGTCTATTGCAAGACCATTTTTCATTTACCTCGTTATAACCAATATTTTATTGTATCCGGTTTAATTATATTTAGTTTTTTTATATTTATACCATTTTCACCTACTGTCGGTGTCACCGCTATTGCTACAATAAAAGCTTGTTCATTCAGATTTCACAGGACCAGAAAAAAATGTTCATATTAACAGTTTCTGAATCACTGATAGTATCAAGAAAGCAATAAAATAAACAAATGCTTATTACCTCAATAGACTATTATATTCTGGAAGAATACGTAAATATTAAACTGTGCATAAGAGCAGTGTGAAAGCCACAATTTTCGCCATTTTGCTCACAAAGTGACCACGGCTTGAAACTTTCTGTCCTAATGAATCCGAAGCATGCTAACCCGAAATGAACCCAAAACGCCATTACCATTGTTGCCAGATACAGTTCCCACTGATGACAGTGGCCATGCAGACTGCAACGCTTCATTTCGGTTGTTCGCAAACCTCTGATTTGCTCTACAGATTTGTAGTGCTTCCCGCTAGGCACGCTCCGAGAATAATCCGAATTAACCGGGTTGTGCCCTAATATGACTAAATTAATGAGAATTCGAGGCCACTGAACAATGCCTTATCGGGACCAGAGAATGCATTCAAATTATCTGATTTTCTGAATTAGTGGTATTGATTTGACGAACTTTCAGAGTATCAACTTTCATGCATATTGTCAATGTTACTGCGAAGCCACCTAGTAGGTCTATAGTGCACTCCCCAACTTGATCTGCGAAGTATCTGTACCTTTTGTGTTGTGTGGGTCATACTAGAGAACATATGGTAGTCAGTTGCAACAGGGCCATCCGCAGAAATTATTCTAATCCTGTGCAGTTCTTTTCACACGCACCACACTCGAACCAAAGAGGAGCGGACCCACCAATATTGTGGGCCTCGTCAAAGATTACGACAGCGTTGCGGCTCATTTCCTTGGAGACCACCTCAGCGATCTTGGGATCCAGCAGGTAGTGGTAGCTGTAGACCACCACCTTGGCATTCAGAACCTACGCACAAGACCACAAATATTGCAACACAGCTGGTCTATTTGTGTCACGATATTCGTGTACGTTACTTATCGTGTATCGGCCCTTGTTGCCGCACAGAAAAGCACCGATTCCGAACGCATGAGTACTATAGGTGCCCGTATATTACTTCGTTTTAAATATACACTTGAACCCCACTATTACGAAGTTGCATTTTACACAAAGATAAGTTCATTATATCCAAAAATGCATTATATGTATATTCCTAGCTTTGTACACATTGCAAAACTAGCCTTCATTTACTTCATCACTAAACCAATATTTTATTGCATTTGAGTTCGTCATATCGAGGTGTGAGTGTATTCTATAGAATTCCAAGTAAACTGTGTTAAGAGATGTAGGGGGTCTTAGCCCGTGCCGCGCTTAAACGTTTTGCGGCAGTGAAGCAAGAACTACAGACGTACATGGTACGATATAAACACACTGCTTTTACAACAGCAAGACAACACGAATCAAACAGCTCACTGTCAAGCTGGAGTTGTTTCTGCATGCTTTCCCATACAAGGAGCTGCGAAACTGTTCGACATGTACACCAGGACACATCAGTAACAGTGATGATGTGTGGAGCTTTATGGCGCAAGGGCCAATTGATGGCCAAAGAGCGCCATTTCAATGAGTAGAGATGTGGACAATGATATTGTGACGATGAAACGCGTTTATTTACAGGAAATGGTTGAGATCGGTACAGCTCAGAGCCAGAAAACGGAGACCGAGCTGCTCGTGAGCCAGACCGCTTCGACCTCCTCCTCTTCATGCGCCCATCGAGGTGTGTCAATTCCCCCGTTCGCAGACGATGCCCACTGGGCGAGTCAATAGGAAGGTTGGTGGTGATATGGCTTGAGGCGCGCGACGTGTGTCAGCTGTGTCTTGCTAGAGCGCCGACCATTGCTTGTGACGCCGGAGATGACGTATGTGACGTCACTGAGACGGTCAATGACTACAAATGGTCCGGAGTAGCGGGCCAGAAACTTTTGGCATAAACCACGTTTGCGGACAGGTGTCCACAACCACACCAGGTCACCCTTTGTGTAAGCAACGGAGTGATGGTGGGCGTCGTACCGGGTCTTGGAGCGCTGTTGAGATGCAATGGTTCGAAGGCGTGCGACGCGACGGGCTTCTTCAGCGCGGCATAGTGACTCGGCAACCGATGTTTCCACATCTAACGTAAAAGGCAGAATGGTGTCGAGACAACTGCGAGGGGAGCGGGCGTAGAGCAGGAAAAAGGGCGCGTACCCTGTCGTCTCGTGTTTCGCGGTGTTGTAGGCGTATGTGATATAGGGCAGTACTTCGTCCCAGTTTTTGTGCTTGGCATCAACATAAATTGACAACATGTTCGTTAGCGTCCTGTTGGTCCGCTCTACGAGGCCATTCGTCTGGGGGTGATACGGGGTTGCGTGGCGGAATTGGCTGGCAGACAGGCGTAGGATCTCTTCAACGACGTCAGCGACGAACTGACGTCCCCGGTCGCTAATGACGACTCGTGGAGGGCCATGACGGAGAATGATATGCCGAAGCATAAACTGCGACACGTGAAAGGCTGTTGCAGTAGGTATAGCCGCAGTTTCTGCGTAGCGCGTCAGGTGGTCGACGCACACGATGACCCATCGATTGGCACTGGCTGAACGCGGAAACGGACCTAGAAGGTCGACACCAACAATCTCGAAGGGAGAGCTAGGAGGTGGTACGGGATGGAGAAGTCCGGGTGATGTAGTCGTGGGACGCTTGTGACGTTGACACTGTTCGCAACCCGCTACGTATTTTTCTGTGTCGCGTCGCATCTTGGGCCAGTAAAACCTTTGCTGGATGCGATGAAACGTTCTGGCGAAGCCCATATGCCCACTGGTTGCGTTGTCATGGCAGAACCGAAAAATTTGGGGACGTAGAGTGCGTGGAACTACCAGAAGCAGACGGGCGCCTTGGCCAGAATAATTCTTCTTGTAAAGGACGGCGTCATGAACTACAAAAGAGCTTGAACTGGCCGGGTCATTCGCGGAGGCAAACAGGTGATCTAAGCAATGATCCTCGTGCTGTGCTGTCCGGAAAGCCGCGATGTCAGGAAAATGAGAGTCGATAGCTGTGATAAAATCGTCAAAATTATCAGCTTCACACTCGGTCGTTGGTAGAGGAAGCCGTGACAGGCAGTCAGCGTCTGCGTGGCGATTACCGCTCTTGTAGCGGACCGTGAAGTTAAATTCTTGTAACCGTATGGCCCATCGCGCAAGTCGACCAGATGGATCACGTAGGCTCACCAACCAGCAAAGAGAGTGATGATCGGTGATGACTGAGAAACGACGACCGTAGATGTAGGGGCGAAACTTGTGTACGGCGAAAACGACGGCGAGGCACTCCAATTCGGTAACCGTATAATTACGCTCTGCCTTGCTCAGGGACCGGCTTGCATAGGCGACGACGTGTTCAGCATTGTTGTGTCGTTGAATAAGCACCGCGCCGAGACCAACTCCACTGGCATCGGTGTGGATTTCCGTGGAAGCAGAGGGATCGAAGTGGCATAGTATTGGCCCGGAAGTGAGAGCGAACTTTAGTTGCTTAAACGCTGACTCACAATTTGGTGTCCAGTGGAAAGGGACGTCCTTGCGCAGCAAGTCAGTCAGTGGCTGGGCCGTTTCAGCAAAATTAGGTACAAAGCGGCGAAAATAAGAGCATAGGCCCAGAAAGCTTCGTAGCTCGCGGATAGACTGTGGCTGCTTAAACTTGCTGACGGCGTCCACTTTCTGCGGGTCCGGCCTAACACCAGCTTTGTCCACAAGGTGTCCTAAAACCAGTGTTTGCCGTTCACCGAAACGACATTTTTTTGAGTTCAGTGTCAAGGCGGCTTTCTCCAAACATGTTAGAACAACGTCAAGGCGATGATTATGTTCCTCAAAAGTTCGTCCAAAAATAACCACATCGTCCAGGTAACATAAACAAATTTCCCATTTAAGGCCTCTCAAGACGGTATCCATATAGCGTTCAAATGTTGCCGGAGCATTACACAAGCCGAACGGCATAACATTAAATTCAAATAGACCGTCTGGCGTTACAAAAGCCGTCTTCTCTTTATCAACTGGATCCATGGGAATCTGCCAATACCCGGATCGCAAGTCTACCGAAGAAAAGTAGGAAGCTGAATGAAGGCAGTCAATTACGTCATCAATGCGGGGGAGGGGGTACACGTCCTTCTTGGTTATAGAATTGAGACGCCGATAATCAACACAGAACCTCCAGGACCCGTCTTTTTTCTTTACCAAAATAACAGGTGCAGCCCACGGACTTGACGATTCTTGAATTACACCAGTGGCTAGCATCTCGCCAACTTGTTCAGCAATAACTTTGCGTTCGGACACGGACACGCGATAGGGCTTTTGTCGGAGAGGATGAGCAGAGCCAGTATCGATCTTGTGACGAGCGCGCGTGGTCGGTATCTGAGCCCTAGGCACCTTCCGTGCAAAATCAAATACTTTAGCATGTCTCGCCAGCAGTGCAACCAGGTCTTTGCGCTTCTGTGAGGAAATGGACTTGCTAACCATTTTTGAAAATTCAGCTTCCATACCAGAAGTTTCCGGACCCGCCCTTTCAAGATCGCTTAAAGCTCCAATGCAGGTGCTGCTCTGCTTTTCGAACAGGGCAAGGCGCATACCAGCCGGTAGTACAACCGACTCGGGTGAGCTGTTTATCACCCATAATTGAGCCGTCTCGTCTGCGAGAGATACAATGCATCGTGGTACAAAGATGTTTTTCTTGAGACAAGCTACAGGCAACGGCTCAATCACTATGTCACATGAATTCAAACTCGAGTTGGTTTCCGAAGTGGTCACTTGTACGCTGGCCGTGGACCACGCTGGCAGAAGTACATCTTTAGCTACAGTGAGGTTACCTTTCTCACAATCAGGCTGCTGGGCGAGAGTAGACAACAGAACCTCACCTGCTCCACAATCCACGGTCGCACGACACTCTCGCAAAAAGTCTATGCCAAGTATAACGTCATGCGTTGATTGAGCCAGTACTGTGAATTCCGCCTTGAACGTTTTACCGGCAACACTAACAGACGCAGTGCAGACGCCGACAGGACGCAAGAATGCGCCGCTCACTGCCCGAAATGTGGCAGGTTTGTCCCAGTGAAACATAACCTTACGGCCCAGTCGTTGCTTAAAAACTAAACTCATCACGGAAACACTTGCGCCAGTATCTATCAATGCCATCGTGGGAACGTCGTCAACAAGTACCTGAACCTTATTCTGAAGCATAGAAACTGGTGGAGGCATTCTTTGATGAAAATCGGTACGTCCAGCGACCTCACCTCCGTCGGCCGCGCTGGCTAGTTTCCCGGTGGCGGAGACGAAATTCGTGACCGGCGCCGTGGAGATGGTGACCGAGGTGGACGGGTGGTGGGCGGCGTTAAGCTGCGCACAGATCCGGGCGAATCACTCCGGTTGATCGGCTGGTAGGCGTGCCGCTCGTCAGTTGGGTTGGGGGGCCAGTAGGTGTAGTCAGGCCGTTGGCTTCGTTGTGCAAACGTCGCGGATCTCTGAGGGAATGTCGAACGTGGATTACGTCGCATTGGGCAAAATCGGGCGATATGTCCACGAACACCGCACTGGTAGCAGACGGGCCGTTCACGGGACATAGGGAACGTCGCTGGATGTTGAGGGTACGCGGCGCTCTGTTCCCACTGAGACGCAAAAGGAGGTGGATGGCTGTTGTAGCCGTAACGACTGTGGGGAGCATAAGGCGGCTCTACATAAGAAGACGTCGGTGGTGGAGCCCTTAGCTGAGGGCCGCGGTTGGGATAGCTGCGCTCCTCGAAACTCGTAGCATTGATACTTGTGGACGGTGTATCGCACGGTGGTTCTCGGGCGTTCAAGGGCGCGTAAAGGTGACGACGAAGTTCCTCACGTACAATGAGGCGAATCGTTGACGAAAGGTCGGTAGGCACGGAGTCTTGGCACACATCGACAGTGGCGACGGTCGTAACATTGGCAAGGCGTCCGAACTTCGTAGTGATGCGGCGAGTCTTCAGGGCCTCAAACGTTCGGCAGTGCCCAATCACATCGGCCACAGACTCAAGACTCTCCTTGCCGATAAGGAAGTGGTAGACGTCTTCCGCAATTCCTTTGAGAATGTGGCCCACCTTGTCCTCTTCCGTCATGTTGGTGTCCACACACTTGCACAGTTTCAGTACCTCCTCAATGTAGGTTCTGCATGTCTCACCACAAGCTTGAGCTCTCTGCGACAACATTTGCTCTGCACGTTTCTTCTTCGTCGCAGGGTCGCCAAAGCACTTCTTGATCTCCTCCATAAACTGGGCCCATGTTGTCAAGGTGTCTTCGTGATTCTCGAACCACACTAAAGCACTGCCATCGAGAAATAGACCCACGTGGGACAACTGGCTGGCCGCATTCCAGCCATTGGCTCGGCTCACCCGTTGATAGTGGCTGAGCCATTCTTCAACGTCATCGCCAGGTTTTCCTGTAAATGTGCGTGGCTCTCGGTAGTGGAAAGACGGCGCCCTCGCGACCGGCTGCTGGATGTCTCCGTCCAAGTTCATATCTTGAGGTAGTGGTGGCAAGCCCGCTAGTCGACGGCTGCGGCGAAGCTCGTGCTCTTGCGGTTCCGTCGTTAGTAGACGGCTGCTCTCCGGTCTCGCTTGACAGTAGCTGGCTTACCCAGCACCTCCACCACAACTGTGACGATGAAACGCGTTTATTTACAGGAAATGGTTGAGATCGGTACAGCTCAGAGCCAGAAAACGGAGACCGAGCTGCTCGTGAGCCAGACCGCTTCGACCTCCTCCTCTTCATGCGCCCATCGAGGTGTGTCAATATGTTGCGGGGCTGTATAGGGGCTTTAAAATTCCTCGCGATAATGCGGGTAAAAACATAAGTATTAAAATCATGACAGTGGCGTGATATGCGTAGTAAAAAAGGGTGACAAAGGTTTTGATAATAAAAACGTGTAAAAATATTTCGCACTAGCACAAGTGCCTCATCAGCGCCCTTGTGTCCAAGGGCTGCGAGGCAAGTGCTTTTCAATGTAGTCACTGCAGCAGCAACCTCTCTTGAGAGGTCGCGCTACGCATTGCCTGGGTATATGACATGATAAAAGCAAACATCTCTTAAAAAAGCTAGCACCGATTTATGAGTGAACAGTGGTTCCCTACCGACGAACATTGCAGGGTGTAAAGATATATGTTGTCGGTAGGGTAATTAAAAGTGTTGTTTTCTTAGAGTGTCTAGTTGTTTGCACTGGATTAAAATGTGAAGAACTCTTAGTGCTTCACCACATCTGTCACACAATGGTGGATCGCCACCGGACAAAAGATGCGAGTGTGTCGTGTATGTGTGTCCTATCCTGAGCCTTGTTAGTGTTACCTCTGTGTGACGTGATTTTGATACTGGCGGCCAATGGCAAAGGTGTGGTTTAATAACGTGAAGTTTGTTTTGTGTGTGTCTATCCCACTTGCTCTGCCAGTAGTCCCTGCGCTTTCGTTCGAAAAACGGCTTAAGATCAAGGGCTGGGATTGATATGGGTGTAGTGGCAGTGCTTTCGTGGACGAATGCAGCAAGCTGATCCGCCATAACGCTGCCTTGGATCTCACGGTGCCCTGGCACCCAGCACACTACAACATGTTGTTTGAGTGTGTAGAGTGTGCATAAAGTGGAGTAAAGTGAGACGAGGACAGGGTTTTTTTGTTTTTTAAGATTGTGCAGAGCCGTTACCCCACTGAGGAAGTCCGTATAAATTACTGCTTTTTGTATTTGTAGTTGTTTGATGTGTTTAGCAGCCACAAGTATCGCATAAGCTTCCGCTGTGAAGATACTTGTGGCTGGATGTAGAGGGCCAGCAACCAAAAAGGATGGGCCGACAGCAGCGTAGGACACAGAGGAGTTAGACTTAGAAGCATCTGTAAGGAACTCAGGACGTGTGTATTTGTGTTGAAGTTCCAGGAAGTATGTTCGGATATGGGCAATAGGCGCATGTTTTGTAACTTCTAGGAAAGACACATCGCAGTCTATAGTCTGCCACTGCCACGGTGGCGGGTATGCTACAGGAGCCATTAAACTATGTTCAAGTGACACTCCAGTTTCTTCAGCTAGACCCTTCAGGCGAACTGAGAAGGGCTGCCTCATCGCAGGCCTGTTTTGAAACAGAATGGAGCTCGACAAATCATTAATAGTAGAGTATGAGGGGTGCTTTTTGTCTGCTTTCACCTTAAGAAAATATACAAAGGACATGTAAGTTTTTTGTAGACGAAGCGACCATTCATTTGACTCAACGTAAAGGCTTTCTACAGGGCTGGTGCGAAAAGCACCCGTAGAAAGGCGGATGCCCAAATGGTGCACGGGATCCAGCATCTTCAAAGCACTTTGAGTTGCAGACTGATAAACAACGGCCCCATAATCTAAGCGGGTGCGAATGAGGCTTCTATACATGTTCATGAGACATTGCCTATCACAACCCCACGTAGTATGTGACAACACTTTTATAACATTCATGGCTTTTAAACATTTTGTTTTTAAATACTCTATGTGTGGTACGAAGGTCAACTTGTTGTCAAAGATTAAACCTAAGAATTTATGCTCCGTATTAACAGACAGACGTTGCCCGTTCAGTCGAATGTCAGGTTCCGAGTGCATGCCTCTCTTTCGAGAGAACAAGACACACGTGTTTTTTTGTGGGTTAAGTCGAAATCCATTTTCATCTGCCCATTTGGAGACCTTGTTCAAACCCAGCTGAACCTGCCGCTCACATATTGCCAAGTTGCATGACTTGAAGCCAAGCTGAACGTCGTTGACATATGTACAATAGAACATATTGTGGGGGATGGACAGGTGCAAGGAATTCATTTTGATAATAAAAAGTGTACAACTAAGTACACCAACTTGCGGTACTCCCGTCTCCTGCACAAATGTTTGGGTCGTGTCCATCTCTGCCTACACGGACACGAAATGTTCGATTGGAAAAGTAACTGTCGATTATGAAAAACATTCTACCGCGCACACCCAGGTGAGACAAGTATCTTAATATGCCAAAACGCATTGTTGTGTCGTAAGCCTTCTCGATACCAAGGAACACAGAGAGGAAGTGTTGTTTGTGGGTGAAAGCATCTCGGATCTGTGCCTCGATACGCACCAGATGGTCGGTGGTAGATCTACCCTCTTGAAATCCACACTGGAATCGGTCGAGCAGACTGTGTGTTTCAAGGAAATGTAAAAGTCGATGGTTTGTCATCTTTTGAAAAAGTTTGCAAAGGCAGCTTGTAAGTGCAACGGGCCTATAACTCGAAACTGGGGAAGGGTCCTTGCCCTGTTTCAAAATAGGGATAACAATAGCCTCTTTCCAGGAAGCAGGGATAGTGCCAGAAAGCCAGACAGCATTGTATAAGGAAAGCAAAGTTTTTCGCGTTTCGAGCGACAGGTTTTTCAACATCTCATACATGACACGGTCGTAGCCTAGGGCAGAATTACTGCAGGAGTTTAGTGACGTTTGCAGCTCAGCTAAGTTGAAAGGCTGGTTGTATGCCTCGTAGTTTGTACACTTGTGTTCTAGTTTCTGCTTTTCTATCCTTCCTTTATAACTTTGAAAAGCTTGAGTATAGTGTGATGAGCTAGACACCTGCCCGTAGTGGGCACCGAGGAAGTTCGCCTGATCTTCCAGGCTGTCACCCTGTGTGTTAACGAGTGGGAGTGTATGTACTTGTTTTCCTGCTACCCTACAAACCATGTTCTAGACTTTAGCCTCTTGTGTATATGAATTGATCCCTGATAAGAACTTGTGCCAGCTTTCTCTTCTGGCCTGCCTGCGCGTTCTCCTGCCTTGAAATTTTATTTTCTTAAAGCTGTCAAGATTTTCGGCTGTTGGTGAATTCCGAAACAACCTCCATGCCTTGTTCTGCTACTTTCGCGCATTACGACCCTCGTTGTTCCACCATGAGATGCGTCGCTTGCTAGGCAGTCCAGATGTTTGCGGGGTGCACTTGGCTGCTGCGTCAATAAGGAAAGCTGTGAAGTACTCCACAGCTTCATCTATGCTTAACCCACATATGTCTGTCCAACTTAAAAGAGTAGTGTTATAAAACTGTTCCCAGTCGGCTTTGTATGTCAGCCATTTGGGAACTTGTGAATGACATTGGCATGATGTTGGTGTACTCAGAACGACAGGAAAATGGTCACTTCCGTAGGGATTATTTATAATTTTCCATTGGAGTAGGGGTAGAAGTGAAGGAGATGCAATACTGAGGTCTATGAAGGAGTAAGTATTGTTTGCAAGGTTATAATATGTTGCCTCTTTCCTATTCAACAGGCAAGCACCTGATGAAAAGAGGAACTGTTCGATGAGACGACCTCGTGCATCACATCGACAGTCACCCCATAAACCGCTAAGCGCATTCAGGTCCCCTAGAACCAGATAAGGTTCTGGTAACTTATCTATGAAAAACTGGAAATCATGTTTTTCCAGGCGGTGTTGTGGCGGTATGTATAGAGAGCAGATGGTGACGAGCTTATTCAATAGAACTGCTAGAACAGCCACTGCCTCTAGGGATGTTAGTAGTGGTACATGACTACATGCTACTCCTCGATTAACAATAATGGCTACACCACCAGATGACGCCACAGCATCATCTCTGTCCTTTCGGAAGGCAACATATTGACGCAAAAAATTTGTATTCTTGGATTTTAGGTGTGTTTCCTGTACACACAGCACTTTTGGAGAATGTTTGTGTAGAAGTTCTTGGACATCGTCAAGGTTTCGAAGTAGTCCTCTGACGTTCTATTGTATAATTTGTGTCTCCATTATAAGAGTAAAGAAGTGCTGTGTGTACGAAATGAGTGTGGCTGGTGTCTAAAAAGAAAAGTGACTTATCTTACTGAGCCCTTAGAAGGCCCTGTAATTACCGTTTTGTCTATTTTATGCAGTGGAGGGAACCCCGCCGCTCCTTTGGCGCAGTCCGTGCGGGTGCAGATGATGTGTCCATCGCGTCAGGAGGGACGACAGACAATGTTGTTTTCGTTGTAGGCTTCGTCGCGACAGACGGAGCTTTCGACCCCACCGGGCTCGAGGTCGACGGGACCTCTTTAGTTTGTGTGGTGCCCTGGCTGCTGCCCAGGTTCACAGGGGCCTTCAGTGGGGCTTTATTCAAGGAGGGTGGGGCAGCCGAGGCTGCTCCCCCCGTGGGGGCTTGTGGTGTTTGCCTCGGCACGCTGGGCGTGGTTTAAGACATTGCCGAAAGCCGAAGTGGTGCTGACCCCCCTCGCACCACTTCGGCATACGATGTGTTCCCAGCAAAATGCGGGGAAACGCACTGCCGCGCTTTACAGAAGCTTATGTTCAATTTAAACTTTGTAATTATAATTTCTTTTTCCTTTTTCCAGGCCACGCATGACCTGGAATATGCAGGATGGTCACCCTCACAGTTTGCGCAGTGGACTTGTAGCTGACAGTCATCGTGAGCGGTATGACCTTTGGTGCCGCATTTTGCGCAGGTAAGCTGTCCTCGGAAGCTCTGGGAGCCGTGCCCGAACCTCTGACACTTAAAGCAGCGCCGCGGGTTAGGTATGTATGGTCTGACTGGCAGTTTAAGATATCCTGTAGCTATTTCAGTCGGGAGAGTGCTAGATGCGAAAGTGAGTACGATGTGTTTCGTTGGGGTTTCTTTATTTTCTCTTTTTATTTTGATACGCTGCACTTGAATGACATCTTCTTCTTTGCAGCCTGTTAGAAGTTCATCATCTGAGAGGTCCATCAGGTCTCCATCTGATACAACACCCTTCACGGTGTCCATGGTTCGATGCAGTGTGATTGTGATAGGCTGATCCCCAAATGATGTAAATTTATGCAGTCTCTGGTACTGTGCGTGGTCTTTTATTTCGAGTAGCAGGTCACCACTGGCGGTCTTTGTGGCTTTGTAGCCTGCACCTAGCGTTTCTATAAGGCATCTGGACAAAAGGAAAGGTGAAATAATTCTAGCTTTCTTTCTGTACTTTCACAGTGGATGATGTGGTATTTCGAGAAGTTATCTTTCTTGTTTGGAAGAAATTCGAAAATTGCATCGGTGCGCCACCTCTTGGAGGGGCGATTGGTTGTGAGAGGGCTAGGAGTTCCCATGAATTTGGTAGCTTATTCAGCGGCCATGCCAGCCACCCACCACCGAGGCCAACAAGGGGACGCTGCGAGACGCGAAGGAGACGCAAGTGCCAGCCGTACATGGCCGCTATAACCTAATATATCTACCCAAGGTTGGATATCTACACCAAGTTAACCCTTGCCGCCAAGAATTGTGGAAGTAAAAAGAAGTGAGGAGAGGACAGGAAAGATCAAAAGTAGTAGAACAGACGAAGATGAAGAGAGAGAAGGAGACAGGAAGAGGCGACTGCCGATTTCCCCTGGGTGGGTCAGCCCAGGGGTGCCGTCTACGAGAAGCCAGGGCCAAAGGGGTGTGTTGCCTCTGCCGGGGGGCCTTAAAGGTCCAATCACCCAGCGTCAGCTCAACCCCCAGGATCCCCTTTTCCCCGGACATGGCAAAGCCACGCAGGGTTAGGCGTGGGAGGGAGCCAAACTCCCCCTTTAGCTCGGTTCCGTGGTGTCGCTACACACCAAACGCCTACTTGCGCAGGCGCCCCTGCGGGGCATCAGTAACAGTTAACAGCAACAACAAATACAAAGAAACCAATGTCAACACTGCTGGACCAAATGTGCAGCAAAACATGCTTAGAGGCTTCGCTACAATATCTTCCCCTTTGCTAACACAACACACACAGTCCATGAGCATACTGGTGAGCTCCTTAACCTGCGCTTGGTGCAGCAGCTGAGTAATGGGTTACACTCAAACCTCGATATAACTAACACGAATGTAACGAAATAACGGTTATAATGAAACAAATAAAGAATGGTCTAGCAATAACACAGTGTTAGAAATATACATTTACATCAAATTTTTGAATATAACAAATTTATTTTTATTCAAGATGAAACTTAATTATAATGAGGTTTGAGTGTATCTACTAATCAATAGAGCACTGCAAACAGAAAAATTTTGGGTACAAATTGAAATCAAATAATATATTTTCAGTGCGAACTGATTCAAATAATTTTTGCATATTTATCAAAAACTTTTTTAACACTTCAAAGCAAAACCACAGAAAAAAAGCTGCAGGGGATCTCTAAGCTTATTCCAAACTAATATATTTTAAAAAGCATTGTTTCTCAAAGCTGCAACTGGGCACTTCTATATTGGGCATGTCAGAAAGAGCAGTTATCAGTCTTTGAATTTCCCACTTCAGCAAGGTCCTCCATACAGAAATGCGCATACAGATAGCAAGTTCATTTCGAAGCCTCCCATTGGCTCCGCCCGCCACGTTGCTGCAGCATGCCTCGCCATTAGTCGGATAATCGATCTGGGAGAGCGTCGCCTACTCCTTGCCCTTCAAGGCTGTCAACAATCACACTATTTGATGACACAGCACTCGCTCTGTATTCGCAAGTCAACGACCATTTAAAATATATTTACGCTTTAGTTTTGCAGCTGCAAGCAGTACTTCAAGCAACAGATTAGGGTAGTGCACTGCGGTCATTGCAAACATATTAGACGAGAGTCTCGAACCGAATACAATAATCACTTGTGAGACATGCAGTCAGAGGTGCTGCTTATCATCACTTCAGAACTCGTAACAGAGATCATCACGAGACATCTCTCTGTAGGTGTGATAGAGCGTACATTAGAGCGGCCACGCACATTATGACCGAGGTTACAGCTCGGAGCCGTGACCAGGCCTAACTCCATTCATGGCACCGATGTTGGCGATGCATCTGAACTTAGTGGGCAAAAACATCACGTTAGCGGACCCGCATAAGCAAGAAGCTCTGGCGTGCTCTGTTGCAAGGAACAAATCGCATTGTCCGCTTGCTCCTGAGAAGCGTGGATGGGCATTTTACATGTTGGCAAATGTTCAATGTGTGAATGTTCAAATACTTAGAATAATCAAGGCATGGTGCGAGTCGAATAGCAAGCGCTATTAGAAGAATATGTGAAGGTTAGATTAGTTGCATACCCCTACTAATTAGTTGACAATCTTTAACATGTCATTGCAACACAAACACTACAGCACTCAACCTGCATGCATTTGAAGTTGCATAACACACTGCATGGAACACATATCAAGGAACTACAAGCAAAATGAACTCACTGCTTGCCGTGCCACAAAATAAGGACACAGCTGGCGTTGCCGTCCATACTCCTTCAGGTCATCCTGCATGATTGGGCAAGGAGAATTAAGTTTACCACAAGCAAAGCAAAGGTCAAGCACACACCAAGTTATGTTGTGCTGAACAGCACAACGTAACTGAAACAAAGTGCTGAACAACTGTCAAAGAGGCAGCACTGGTGGAAAAAAGTGACATGGCGCTGCTTCCTACAACCCCAGCCGAGTCATAGCTCATTGCAATGCCTCGCCTGCGAATGTGACCAAAACTGCTGTACACAATGAATTCGAAACAGAAAAGAGCCTTTTGAACACCGGGCATACTTGCATAATGAGCACACCTTTTTCCAAGAAAATTTAAAGCGAAATTGGGCACTGTGTTTATTATGCCGGGCGAAATTCACGAAAACTATTTCAGGATGAGCAAGAATGAAATGATGCAAAAGAAGAAAATAAGGTAGCTCAACCTTTCACAATTGATATATGTGTTCACTGGTCGGAAACAGCTTCTCTGTTGAACTTCACTCATTGTCATGTGTCGCTTTGCAGCAATGCAGCAGATGAATGTAGGAGATGCATTTAGTATACAGAAGAAAAAAATCCATATTTTGACGACTGAAGTAGCGGGTGCGTTAATTATGCGAGTGTGTTTATTATGCAAGTAGATACAATATAACATCCAATGGCCTGAGCCGCATTTATAGATGGGTACTGCCTGCACAAAGTTCAAGCACGTCAATTGATGTGTGTGGGCTATATTTTATCTGCAGTGTCTTTTGCGGCACTATCACCATAAGAAAAAGCTTTAAATTTTTAGTTACAAGTTGAGTACCCGCTGAACAATTGCTAACAAAAAACCCCCAGTCTCTGTCACTTCACAGACGACAATACAGGGCACAGAACTGTGAACATTCAAGCAATGTGCAAAACAGTGAGCTCACCACACTGTAGATACCCGTGGGCAGAGGGATGTCTCGGCCCTGGCTCTCAAAGTTCTGCGCGGTGAAGACAACACAATCAGTGGTACGATGAATGAGTATGGTGCAAATACAGAATTCACGCAAATGCAGAAGCTGAAGGCATAGGAAAGACAAACAATCAGGACCTCGTGCTGACTCGCCGATAGTATTTTGTCTCAATGGTAAAGCAAGCGGAAGCTTCAACAGAGGAGGTTTCAAAAGCCATCAAGTCGATAGTCAAGCGAGATGACAAAACACCCCACAATTAGATGAAAACGTCGACAGTCGGTGAGCAATGAGAAAAAAATGGAAACACCGCAAGCATATCCCCGCGTTCCCAGAGCAAAGAAGCAACACTTAAAGTAGAATGGAAGAGGCAAGCAACGGCATCAGTTGTCAGTAATCTGATCAGATAATTTGTACACATGGTATAGAAGATTCGGCATAGAGATTCTAGCTGGTGGTCATGTTAGTCCAAGGATAAATTACATAATTCGCGTTGCGCCTCCAATTTTATCAGAGGGTTCGAAAGTAATCAAGAACATTTCCAGACATTTCTGTGCAACCTATCAGTGGTTACACGTTTAACAGGCCAGTTAGACAAAAATTTAATAATAAGTGTGACACAGTATGCGTACGCATGTATCTACCAGCTCTGCCGATTGATGTGCTCACCTCATAAAAGGAACAGCACTGGGTGTCGGGGTCGGTTGCTTGCGCTCGCCGATACGAGGCCGTCAGGCTGAAGCACCGACCGTCCACTACTCGGCCGTCTCGCTCTAGGCTCACCTGCAAATGTGCCAGTTAAGCTCAGGTAACACGGTAAGCTACTAGAGTTAGGAGCTCCAAAATTAAATAAGGGTGCTGAATATGTTAAAACCTAGGCAGTGTAGATGCACTGGATAGCAAAAACAAAACACCAAAAACAATACAGCTTATGAGAAGCTAGCAAAAGAAATGAGATGAAACCAAAAGGAAAGCATCTTGACCAAATTCCAAAGGAGGTCCTCAAATGTATGGAGCGAATTTGAAACCTCAATACCATGAGCCCGGATATAACGAAATGTCGGTTATAACGAAGTATATGAAATAGTCTCGCAATAGATATAGTGTCAGGGATAAACCTTTGTAATGAAGTTTCAGATCTAGCAAACTTATTTTCGTGTAAGATATAACTTTGTTATAATGACCGTTTGAGTGTAGTTATAAAGTGAGGTTAAGTAAATAAGAAAACGCATGTACTTGCTCTGCAAAAGCTAAGCCTACACATCAAACTCTGACAGACAACATAACTGAGTGGTTCCAGATTACCTTGAACTGTGCTTCTCACCTACGCTCTGACATTGGTACAACGAACCCAGATGTAGGGAAATATTGGTACAAAGTGTATGAACAAAAGCCTTGCAATAGATACGGTGTTAGGAATACAGTACAACCCCGTTTATTCGGACTTCACGAGACCAAAGAGCCTGTCCGAATTAAGGGGGACGTGGGTTCTAAACATTTTTTTTAAAATTATTTGCTCAATCTTAACCAAACTGCACTACCCAAGCTAGTTTTTCATGCTGATTTCAAATCTCTAATTTGTTTCTTAATATTTCAAGTGGTTTAGAAAATATGAAGGTCTGAATTTTAATTAATTGGGTACTTCTTACGGGACTTCTTGGCAATTTTGCTAAATCCAAAAAGTGAATGCATAATCCCAATGCTGGAGACTTGCTGTAGGGGGTGATGCTATTTTTATCCATTTGCAGGCATTTTATAAGCAAGAAAACGGACAAACACTTATGGTCACTATATTACAATAAATTTATCTCGATAAAATCTTCAATGGTAACTTTTGAAGTGATGCTAGAGAAATAGAAATGGCATCACCCCCTAGATCGTGTCAAGACGAATAAAATGATACCAACTTTGTCGCATTCACTCAAGTTTAACATAGGAAAAAACTTTGTAAGGCCGAGTGGAATGTCCAAAAACATCGAACTGAGATAAACGCGTTTGAAGTTTCTAGCAACTTTAACTTTTACTAAGTGAAGCTACAGCGATATTAATGACATCATTCTGTAGCTCTATATTATAGGATAAATGGCCATGCTAAATTTACCAGAATACTGCTCATAGCTTGTTCTAGAACTTTAATATAGTCATTGACTTAGCATGAGAATTATTATTTTTTTTACTTTGTGGTCGTTCCAGTGCCTTGCAAGTGAAAGGAACACAAAAAAATCATGTAATAATGTTGTCCTTGGATAGACAATAGATTTACACAATGTTTAGGTCTAAAACCAAGAATATTTATTTTTGCAAAAATTCTCACTAATTGCCATCATGACTGTTTACAGCAGACCAGGGCTGTAAGCAGAGTCCCCTGCTGGCTTGTGACGCTTTGAAAGTCTTTCCTTTATTGAACTGCTGTCGAGATGCTCTCTTCGCGATTTTTGAAGCCTGCCCTTGTCCTTCTCAAGGCTACGAAGCACCAAGTTATTGCCAGCGCTGTAACCCAGCTTCTCGGCAATTTCCAAGTTGCTCTTGGTTGTGCCTTGGTTGAAGCGGCTGATGGCTTCGGCAACTGCCCTTTCAATGCTCCGCAAGGATGCATGCTGAGTTTTGGGGTCCTGCTGCCAAATCATAGCGTGCAGGCTCTCACTTGGGTTCTGGGTGATCCCATCGCTGCACCTTTCCAAGTCGCTCAGCCGCCTAAACACAGGCTCCAATGCCTCAGTTACGAAATCAGGCAGGCTGTCCTTGTGTGGTGGCGGCTTCTCATTTTTCGCAAGATCTCTCTGAAATTTGCACCAGGATTCAGGGCCTTCAGAGCAAAGGTCATGCTTTGGTGCCTCCTCAGTTGAAGACATGTGGTTCAAAGTTGCTAGAACAGCCTTCTGCATACCTGGAACATTGTTCCTGTGGCTTCTCAATGCGTAGCCATAGTATGAGGTGATCTTCTTTATCTTTTGTTGCATAAGTCTGCCCTTTCTACCAAGTGAGCCACCTTGAGCTTTTTTTTTTTTTCCAACAAGGGTACGTAAGACAGCTTCCATACACTTGTGTACATGATTTATGCAGTCCTTTTTGGCCACCTTTATGAAGCCGTACGCCTCTTTTTCTGTGAGTGCATGGAATGTCCTGCTGTCGCCGTCCGACAGCATTGTCGTATAACGAAGCTTGTGCTTTTCAAGTGACCGCTCAAACAAGCGTAGTGCTGCCTCCACTTCCATCTGGCCAGCATTACAATCAACATTCTTCTGGCACAGAGGGGCATGCTGAATGAGCCAGGCAGAATGTCTTGCTTCTCCTTCCTTGGGTCCTGTGGTGCAAGCCAGGCAAAAGTTCGATAGCACGATATGGTCTATCACGAGGCCACTATACATCTCAACAATGCAGCCAACACATATATGCGAGCTGTGCCCACGCGTAAGCCAGGCGCCGTCATAAATGACGTCGATGTTTCCGGGCGCGTTGCTAAACTCCGCATAGAGCTCCTTGACACGAGCAACGCTCGCCGCTTCGCGTTCGGCAGCAGTCACACAGCAGGCTTCTTTCATTATATTCATGTGGCTTTGGTAATTCTTGTGGTGAAAACCTTCGATGCGAAATATTCATCCCGGCGAAGAAGTCCGACACAGCCGTTGCTCCCTTGCCGATACTGTTGATGGCCTTCATGGCATGCATATAAACTTCAAATGGCCTTATTTTGGCGTCGGTCTCGTCGGCTATACGTGGGGACGAAAAACGCTCTTCGCGAAAGTCACAACTGCCGCACGTGACTATGGGCTTCGAACACAGCACGTACTCTTTCTTGGCCTTTGAAATAGTGACGCTTTTTTCACCGCATTCTGGGCATACGACAAGTCCAAAATAACGAGCGTATCGCCACCAGATCAACAATAACAAATTCTGTCCCGTTTTCTTTGCCACCATCCTCCAGATCAATATCTAGTAACTTGAACTTACGTTACGTCGCACACTGCGATGCGAGTGATGCCTTCAAGCCCGCTGCCTTTCTCACGCACTCAGCAAACTCGTCCGCCGAATAAAACGCTGTGTCAATGCGGTCTAGGATGCTGCTGGAAGTGCAAGATGACGATCCGATGACGATACAATCTGATGAGGTGCTGCTGCAAGGCACAGGAGAGTGCACCGCTTCACACACAAGCGGCCGCGGCTGCGCGCCGTCGTCGGAATGCGCCGCTTCGGCGGCATCGGGCGAAATCGGCTGCACGTTGTCGGCTGCTTTCTTTTAGCGGGCGTTCCACGGGCGCCTCCGTTTCTTGCCGTACGCTTGGCGCGTCTTCTTTTTTCGACGAGCGTCTCCAATCATTCCAGCAAAAGATGGAAAGTTGGCGCGTCGGTCGCGTAGCACAAGCAGGCACGTGTGGGAAGCAGACGAACAACGTGCGCGAACGGGGACCGGCGGCCGATGAACAATATACAAAAAAAAAAAAAAGCTCGGGCAACTTTGGCCGCATCAGCCAATGGGAAGCGAGGAACAGGCGGCTCGCCTGGTGCGCGCGCTCCGGCCAATCAGCGGTTCGGAAGG
This sequence comes from Rhipicephalus annulatus, assembly GCA_013436015.1. NCBI lineage: Eukaryota > Metazoa > Arthropoda > Arachnida > Ixodida > Ixodidae > Rhipicephalus > Rhipicephalus annulatus. The sequence goes on from WOVY01001359.1 coordinate 718,817, forward strand.
GGGCTCCGGAAAAGGAGCGAGGGCGGCCGTTCTGTTTAAGCGACGCCATTTTGAAGGGTGGCAAAATGTGCACAAAGGAATCAGCTTCAAAACAAGCCCAAGATGGCGGCGATCGGCCAACTGCCTCGCCGGCGGGGCGTGCGGGAAGTTTGAATGAATTTGACCTGCCGTGGGTTGTTTTGCGGCTCCCGTGGTGACTTCATAATCAATTTTAATCCATTTACTGATCAAATTCAGCGTTTACCATTTGAGGACACGTGCTTATAGGTCTAAAAATTTCAAATATCGTATTTTCTCAAAATTGACTTTTTGGCCATTTTTCACCATTCTAAGACCCGCGTCCCCCCTTAACCAAGGGTACGGATTATCGTGAGTACAAACAAAACACTACAAATGTCTCCTACAGCGTCAAACTTTCAATTCTTCAAAAAGTATGTGATTGCCGTTTGCTTTACAGAGGCAATGGGCATGAAGTCACAATATTGCAAAGTTCCTGCAGGTGGCTCAGTTCGCGCAGGCACACTGTTCGAGGTAACCATGCATATGTTCTCTAAAATAAATGCATGCGCAGCCTCCGTTATTGTGTGGTGTGGACACTCGTCTGCACCACTTGGGTATTCGTCAGCCGATTTGCTTTTGCCATGCAAGACTTCACCAACGATATTGCTGTCAGTCACTGTGTTGGCCAAGCAACATCGCTGTCAACTGCGACGCAATTGCCGAAGGCCCCATCAGCTGGCATGATGCTTACATAACGGCGATCTTGCTCTTCGCCGCTTTCCTTTCGTCAACGGCACCTCTTTTAACACACGCGTTGCGGAACACCAGCCCGTGCCGTTTCTTCAAACGGTCGAACCACACTTACGGCGCAATGAAAAAGTCAATGCTTATGGTCAGCGCAAACTTCTCTGCTTGTGCGCAGATAATGGGGCCGCTTAAAAGCAAATGTTCAGTGCGCGATACGGCAATCCAGCGCAACAGCACCTCTTCTTGCTTCGGGAGCGCTGCAGTTCGAAGCCTCTTCCTCTTATCTCCAAACGTGTCGCCGTCATACACTTGCATAATCTGGTCATCGCTATTTTCGTAACTGCTCAGCGTGCTTTTCTTCGCGTTAACCTTTTCCACGGCTTCTTTTCGAGGTGCTCCCGCTTGCAATGCCTTCAATATTTTCACCTTCGCAACCGAATCCTTAGCTTCGTACTTCACCCTCTTCTCTGCAGTGGTTGGGGTGGCTGGTGCCACAGGAGACGTACTAGCCTAGCGACGAGTGTCGAGCAGTGGGCCCCGGGCTTCTCTACTTGTGGGCCTGTTACGAAACTTCCATAACTGCCTGGCGCATTAGTGCAGGGCGAGTGAGTGGACTGCTCACAACTTTTCCAATCCATCCTCACCTGCGGGTGTATGCAGAGGTTCTTGCGAGACGTGAGGCACAGCCCCAGCAGACCCATGTCTTCCCCGGTCTCCCTCTTGTAGTGCTCGAGCAGACGACGCAGCTCCTCCACTACCTGCACAAAGCGCAACATGGCCAAGGCTGAAGAGAGTCATCTTTAGCACGACAAGGAACAAGTACAGTAAATAATTGTTAATTAGGATTTCACGGGACCTCAAAAAACGTCCAAATTAATGAGCTATCAGAAGTGTCAAGAAAACAACAAACAAATGCCTGTTACATCGATGCACTTTCATTTTATTGAGAAATACGTCAATCCAGTATAGTTGAACCCATTTATAGAAGGCATGTTCTGGGCAGAAGTTCTTGTCTTTTATATAAGATGTCTGGTATAAGCAGGGTACCATGTGTGCATTTTCCGATCAACCAGTATTTTACTGTATGCACACTGGTGTCTCTAATATCAGTGTCTCTTATAAAGAAGTTCGACTGCAATAATTTTGTACAAGAGCAGTCCAAAAGCCGCAATTTTCTTAAGCTGAGACGTCATTCATTATGTGAACGCAACTCAGGACCCTCGTGACTTAACGAAAAATGTACTCCGAACCAATACCTCATTACGTACCATCAACATGACTGTGGATGGTGACCAGAGATTTCTAAAAGCCCATGGCCATCCCTTAACGCCAGGTGTAATATTTCCACTCATCCCTTTTTATTTTTTTTAGCATTGTTATGTCTACTTTTCTCTTTTTCTGTTTTAAAACAATTGCCACAATTATAGACTTTAGGTATAAGATTTCTTCATCAAACTATATACGGCTAGATTCTTAATACGGGTCCAAAAAGTGCAAATGTTCCTTTTTAAACATGAATTGAGACTACCAGTGCTGATATTGCAATAGAAAGCACACTGTAGTCTTACTCAAGAAGTATTTGTGGATATGAGCCAATCACATTCACTCAATTCTATAACGTCACATTGAAAATGAATTTCATTCAATACTCCTTTTTTTCAGGGGGTAGGAAACATAGGCATGCACAGGATTTGCCACAAGGGGGGCAAAGGCTTACCGTAGAGCCCCCACCTTACTAAGTCAATGTATGGGACAGATTTCACGCCCCTGTTTCCTCCTTCTTAGGCAAAAAGAGTGAGTGGCTGCCCGCTCTGCCCCCCCCCCCCCCCACCCATGCACATGTCTGTTGATGGAAAAGTAGTAATATCATGCGTATAACACCCCTTCAAATGTGCCTTTATCTTGCTTGGCTTTAACAAAAGTTTGGATGACAAAATTAGCTCCCCTCCGTTAGAGCCAGCCTGGGTTGACCGCTAAGATGACAGCTTCAGGAAAAAGTAATAAAATGCCCGGAGGATGTTTGTGAGACCTGATTCCAACTCTCATCCACAAGACAAAAGCTAAGCAAGCGTTATTGTCGTACTGTAACATTTTCCTTGAGAAAATCTCTGAAAAACACGACTCAGCTCACATTAGGTGTGTAAACAGGCAATGCGAGGCATTGCGGTGCACAGGTGGAATTCTCATAGTTTTCAACTTTCATCTTATTTTTGGATAATGAAATATCCAGGCACTACTTGTTGTTTTGACCACGTCTTTCTGGCCGGCTTCGTTAGAATAGGAACCAAGCTTTAGACGGCTACGGTCAACTTAGCAGTTTACTTAGCTGCCCAAAGAAAGTGCTGGAACACGGCCATGCAGAGCACGTACACTGTAGCATGTTGAAAAAGTAAAAATTGCACCTTTTCGATTTCAGGTAGGGTCCGTGAACAGTAGAGCAGCTTTGATATCATGGCAGGGTAGGCCTGGAATGCAAGTGTAAGATTTCAAAGTTTACCGAAGAAATTGCTACCAAGAGAAAATTTCTTAAGCAAATTTCACATTACCATGGCCTACTTCTCACACATCCAGTCTTGTGTATAAGGACATAAAATAAAAGCACACGTGTCAAAGCCCTGACAAAGAAAAGTGCTCTTGTCGATACACTGATCCTAGCAACACTCCCCATTCAACAATTTTTCTCATGACTGGTGCCAATACTGGCACAACCCCCAAAACATACAGTAGAACCTCGTTGATATGTTCCTGCATGTTACTGATATGTTTCCCCCATATGTTTCATTTGACAGAAGTTCCATTTACTGAGAGATGAAATGGGTTGAAGCCTTGAAGTACGAAGCCAATCGCATGAAAGGCAGTTGTTCCGTGTAAGCAGTAATTCTGTTGAGTGTCTGTTTACTGAGTGTCTGCTGTACTTAAAGGGGGCCGTGGCATGGTCACCCAGCAATTTATGGTTTTCGGCAAAAAACGGAGGTGGAGGATCAAATAGGCTTGTACGCGCGTGAAAACTGGACTTTAATCGATTATTTCTGTCCAAAATAATTCGTAGAAGTCGTTGGTTGTAAACTCAGGTGACGACCATTTTGCCATGGTATGCGTGACGTCACCAGCTGTAAGGAGCAGTGCTGTTGTCTGCTACAAAACAACACCTTCCCCAAGCGGTCAGTGTGTTAACTGGGTTGCGAGCATTGCTAGCAGTATGGTCCACACGTGTCGGTGTTGTAAGTGTTACGGCTCAAGAGACGAAGAACCCACCGGCCCAAGCGACGAAGAATTGATTGATATGTGGGGTTTAACTTCGCGAAACCACCATATGATTATGAAAGACGTCATAGTGGAGGGCTCCGGAAATTTCGACCACCTGGGATTCTTTAATGTGCACCCAAATCTGAGCACACGGTCCTACAGCATTTCCACCTCTATCGGAAATGCAACAGTTGCAGCCGGGATTCGATCCCGCGACCTGCGGGTCACCAGCCGAGTACCTTAGCCACTAGACCACCGGGGCGGGGAGAAACGACGAAGAACCCGTCGAAGGCGGGGCGAACCCATATGCCAACGACCTCGACGTTGTGGCAGACGTTGCAGACGGTCTTTTGCAATATTAAGTAGCTTTATTTCAAGTGTGCCAGGTTGACAAGCAAGCTTGGGTACGAGGGTCTGCTGAATACTGCATTCCTGAGCAAGTGAATGCAGTGAATTCTATTGAGCAATGGAATTCCTAAGCAAGCAGATTTTTGTTTGATTTTTGTATAAGCGGAGTTACAAAGATTTGTTGCACGCTGCAATCGCATTCTCTCTTCCCTCGTCCCAACGAAAGCACTGAAAATTAAGCAGGAAAGTATATGGCACAGGGCAAGAAAATACCTCACGTGCGCCTTCTGACCTTGAGAAGTTCTTTTTCTGCTCTTTGGTATTCATGGCTTTTCTGTGAGATCGCGCGCACAGCCAGAACACAGCACTTTACAGCGGCCCCAGACACGACCCATCACACCATGCTCTATTCAGCCGGCAGCTCATACTTGGCCTGTGATGCAGTGACTTTCGAGCCTGTAGTATCATTGGTCGAGAGAAGAGAAAGCAATTTTCGGCTAACTTCAAAAATTTAATGTAAATTCCAGGCCACATGCTGTGCTTCGGCTCACCTGTTCTTGGCAGCCTCTACAACCGATTGGCACTGTTTTCCGACTATGCTCAAACAGTGTTCCGGGACATACACACGTGTCAAAGCCCTGACAAAGAAAAACAATCTATGACACAACTTCTAGGTGGCAATGATGAACTGTTTCACTATGAAGAAGAAAATGAAAATAGTTGGATTGTTTTATACGAACGTAATCATTAATCACCAGATAAAGATATTTCAGCCTTCTACATTTAGTCCTGGCCTTCAATGTGAGTATGTTTGCAAGTACATAGCAATTCTGACCACTGGCGTTTCGTAATATAATAATTGCGATTGCTCTATATTTTCATTAGATGTCATTGAATTCAGGTGGGAATCAGAGATGATTAAATGCTACTCTTTAAAGCACATGGACACATGCTGTGTGTGAAACTAAGCCCCATCTTTGGCATTACGGTACAAATGGCATGCATTTCTTATACAAGGCTAACTCCCATGTTTATGCTTATCACAGCTAAAGCCGAAAGTAGGGCTGGTTAGGACTTCAGCCATGACACTTTCCAGCATGACAATAAAAAATTTAAAAATGGGGCAAAGAAGAAGAACTGGCAGCACAGTAAGAATGCCGGCGCTTTCTTACGGCCACGTCATCTTTTCTTCTCTGCTCCAACTTCAGGTTTTTCTTTCTTCTCATGCTGGAAAATGCCGCGATCAATGTCACAGCTCTTCAGCTGTCTCGTAAGAGAAATGCAGCAATGGCTACGAAGAGACTAACCTTCTGGTAGGCAAGGATGAGGGATAGCAGGGTGACAGTTTTTCCCGTACCCGATGGCATCTCCAGCACCCCATGGCCCTGCAAAAACGATAGGGTGTATTTCAAACCGGACATACAATGCAAATGTGTATCATTGCGCATTACTCAACCGGGAATCCACACAATATTGAAGAACTTCAGTACACGAGAACTAAAGAAACTAAAAATGCTAATAAAGAGAGAGAATTGACCTCATCAGCACTACAAGAAAAATAACACTGATGAATGAAAAAGAAAGGGGACACAGTTTTATCATACTATAGATGTTCAATTATGTGCACAGCTTTGCATTGAAAGGGGCCCTGCAATGTGAGTTATGCACACTGTTTTGTAATAATTAAGTAAATATGTACAACACTTGACCATGCTTCCATGACTGGAGTGTTTAATATTAAGATTCGCTCTAGAGATCAGTTTCTGGCACCCCCATGTGCCACACTGCCTGATTTTGGGCAGATGACCCAGGGTGGAAAAATGTGATCCGATAATTTGATGTGACAAGAAATCATCAACATCGAATGCTGCTAGAGGCGAGTTTTCAATGAGAGGACTTCTTAAAATTACTCGTTACAGGGCCAGTTGGTACATGATAATGAGTGAAAATTCTAGATTCCTAAAACACCACAAGATGAACGAAGAAGTGCAAGGAAAGAGCCTCCTGATGCTCTTTCCCTGGGATTCTTTCGTCTTCTTGTCAGGCATCTAGAATTTTCCCTCAAGAGGACTTCTTTTTGCAGACGACTCCTGTTGAAACCTTGGCTCCATCTCTCGTACAAAAACTTCAAGTGCAAAGGACGATGCAATACAAATAAAGGAAACACACACCACAAGTGCTTTGTAGCGTGTGTCACCCTTGTGTCATGTGTCACTTCTCGCACTGAAAGTCGTTATATGAAAACGTGATAGCAACTAGCCCCCTTAGCTACCCTGCTGGCTCCAGTAACACTGGCTGTTCAATTATCTCCCATCGCTTTGAAGCCTCCACCTTCCCCTGAACATCTCTTTGTCTTGTTCATTGAGTTTGTCTAGAAATGCCATGGTACCTTCTAATGGCATGCTTGTTGTTACTTCTATACAGACCATAGCCTCTACATTCTTAGGGCTACACTATGATATTGACTGGATACAATATGTGTACAATACGACAGTGTAAAAATATGCAGTGGCACTGGGTGGCACCATCTAAGCACATGACAACTCCTAGAGCTTAACATCACATGTAACTGCGTGCAAAACTGGAAAAGATAGTCGAGAGAGAGAGTAAACAGCACTGACTTCCAACTGCTTACTGTGCCGACGAAACCATAATATGCACGAAGGACCAGCGGGTAAAGAAAATAAACAAAGCCAAAGGATAAAACAACCAGCATAAAATGCACTGCGTAGTATAGATAAAGTCTAAATCACCAAGTTTCTAAAAGCTTAGCTCATCTTTAGCCAATGCTAGCGATGATGTTCCAGACACATTCCGCTCTCTCCCAAGCAATCTCTACTGCCTCAACTGTTTCGCTGACACACTGGTCTTTGTGGCGATAAACAATGCCACTTTCTTTTTTAAGGCTGAACATGCCTACGCAAAGACTTATCATGGCAGTTAACACAGTGTAAACTAAGATGGTTCAGGTTGCTGTCACACATTCTTGTTGTGCTCTTTTAGCCGCGTGTTTACACATCTGCCCGTCCGCCCCAAGTGTTCACTGAGCAATGAGCGGCCCTTACCTTGGCGTCGAGGCACTGCTTGAGCTGCAGCATGTAGGCATACTGCTCGGGGTAGATGTAGTCGTACGGGAAGAACACCGACAGGCCGTCAACGTCGATCCTGATGGGAAGAAGGCAGCCGTTAATCCCATTTCAGCATAGACATAGCAAACAATGCTGACATGATGTTCAGTTTCAAGCCTCAATGAGCTAATTCAAGAGAGGAATGTCAAATGAGCATGCCTGGAAAGTGGTTAAATGGGTGGGCATGAAGCGTAGAAATGGGTGGGCATAAATCCATACCTCATTACAACAGCAAGAGATGTAACAAAGTAATTGTAATCCTTTTTGAAGTTTGCATAGACACAGATGTATTTGAAACGCTATTCTAGCACAGTAGAGTTGCTGTGTCATTGAATATAATATGCTAAATTAACTCATACAAAATAAATCCTCTTAGCATTGAGCCTCTAATACGTCTTTTATTATTATTACTATTTTTAATTTGTTGATGCCAACTGGGCACTCCATGGTGGCCCAGTGGTCCCGGTGTTCCACTCCTGGCTCAAACGCTACAAGAGAGAATCCCGGCTACTGCAGCCACATCTTTAATAGAAGTGGAATGATAGAGGCCTCAGTATTTAGGTGTAGGTTGCAGTCTTCTTAGGTGCATGTTGAAGAACCGCAAGCAGCCGTAATATGTGGAGCCCTCTTCTATATTGTCCCCAATAATTATGTAGTGGTTTTGGGACAATAAAAATTCAAACAATTATAATTTTCGCTAGTGTGGATACTGGTTGACAAAGTGGTGCGAAAAGCGAATGACATTGTGCCTCATTTGATGAGGCACAATGATGAGTAATAAGTGTGGACGACTACACAAGTCGAATGTTTGGGAGGTAGATGCACCTATGGAACATAGCCTCTAGTTGGGCAGGCTTTACTTATTGCTTCTTCGGACCACGCCCTGATGAACTGAAGGCAACGGAAGCAGTTTACAAAAGACAAACTTGTCTAACCTAAAGCAACAACTGCAGCGTTTCAACTGTGGAAAACGCTCAATATTTGAGTTCTTTTGAAAAGCGATACGGGCATTAAAGATAAAAAGTACTCAAAATGGTCACAGAGAACTCGGCCCACTTTTTGATACGTTATAAGGAGCTTATGCTATATACTCTTATTAGCCTATATTTATGTCATAAGGTATGTTTTTCGTTTATGGCAGAAAATACGTTACGGCCTCTCAATTTATGATTTCCAAAATTAAACTATCATTAAAGAAGTTGTTGAGTGTTGCTGCTGGTTCATTTTTCGTCTTTTTTCGCACAAGCATTTACACTTATTTACATAAACATTTTGTGACACAGATGCTTTAATAAGTGATGTGCATGTGATGCTCCATGCGTTTCAGCTATGCGCGGTATTTACTTACTGGCACTTTTGCCTCACAAGATACAGGCCCTGTAAGGGGTGATTTAGAAAATAACAATTATATTGCACTTAATCATTTACTAGTTGAGATTTTTCGCGGTGCAACAAATTCAACACGGCCACGATGAGCCGACTGCAAGCGCTCGGAACGACCGCCTTTTGAGTCCGGGTGTGTAATGTCTGACACTCAGTTGAGAGCGTCCTAAAAACAAGATTTCGAAGCGTGTCGCACACATTCTCGAAGCTAATAACGGTCCAAAACGAGTCCATCTCATCCAATTACATAGTGCCTCGATCGCATCGAGTCTACACGAACTCTCATTTCGTTCGTTGTCGAAATTAGACGCATAGCCTGGGTTACGTTCCCGGGTTAATTTTTAAAAAATAACGAACATTACAGAACGCATCGCAGCAATCACGCCGCACATCAAACGTACCGCGGCTGGACAGATTAGGAAGATCGCACGAGATTTGTATCAGCCTTACTTCATTCTAAAGTTTTTGCAGCAGCCGGCGAAGAACTCCGGTCATTCAGTACGCCGCCGAGTACGGTGTCAACAGGTGAAAAACTCTGCAATCATTGCAGATAGAGAGTTGTGGCTAAGGGTATTCACTGCACACCAATGCGACGTACGCTTCGGTTGCGGTGTGTAGTGCGTGCGTGTGTGCACACAAACAATGCACCAAGCACGCTCATACATGTTTATGATCAAAATTGCGTCGTCAACAAGATTAAGCCAAGCCAAGTAACATGTACAACCTCAAGTTTTTACAGTTTAATATTTTATTACAGTTTAAATAATGTCGAATTGAATTTTTAAATTAGATTGTGAAGGTTTTGCATTTCCACACTAATATCATTAACCGTGTAAAAAATAAAACGTTCACTGCAATCCAAACCAAGCCGAGCCTTTAAAATTGTGTTCGGTTTTGTTTCGACTTAACAGGGGCTCCTTCACTTCACCCACGCGAATTTACGCAAACTTACGCACACCATTTTACTCCTGACTGTTTTCAACGCGTTGCTTGTGGTAGACCCTCTTCTATCTACGGCGATGAGCAGCGTTAGTGAAACGGCGAAACCGTGATTGTGTTGTGCAAGCGCTTCTGTGGGTGACCGTGTGTCGTGCTTGCCGCGTTTGACACATCGGTGCCCCCAGCGTTGTACCGGCATCGCCGCACCCACTTGTCGGTTTGAGAGCAACGCCTCGGCGCTATGGGCCTTCACACCATTCTCAAGAAGTTGAGACGCAAGGAGAAGGAGATCCGAGTCCTCATCCTGTATCCTTACACCTCGCAGGACCTAAGTCGTTTACAACCTAAGAATAAACGCAAGCTCCACCTACAACCGTAACTCTCCCGCCCCCAAAAAATTTGCGTAAGTGTATCACCATATATCATTTACTTATTTGTGTGACGTCATAAATAATTGGCGCGTTTCAGATTGGTGATTTCCTTATACGAACACATGTTGGTGCCGCTGGTTTTTGGTCAAAAAACGTCAACCTCATGCACCATTGCCGCAAAGATTTCGACATTACCCTGTGACAAACGTAATGTTTCTAGTAGAGACGACGAACTTTTAGTTATTATTGGGTATATTTGTACAGCTTTAGTACATGCCATAAAAATAAAAGTCAAGGAGGTTAAAAGTAAGAATGATCTTGTTAATGATCTCATCTTGCTTTTGGGCCGCAAAACCATAGAAACAGTTATGGTTTTGAGGCACTCAAAAAGCACATTTCATGGCAGTCTTGCTTGATTTCATTCTTCAAAAAATGTGCCCAGACTTCTTAAAATAATACGAACTTACATAACATATTTCTGTTCACATGATCATGAAACCAGCACTTTGACAGAGTAGTGTTCCTGGACCAAGGTTGCGTAGTTCTCTTTTTGTTGTATTATTCATGTGGGAACCATACAGGGGGCAACACTTTTGAATTCCTTGATATTTGTGTTGCATTTTTGTGCTAGAGAGATAAAATTTTTCACCTTAGCTCGACCTTCCCAGAGGGCTGGACAATGCGGGCAAGACGACACTGCTCAAGAGACTCAATGGGGAGGACACCTCTGAAGTGTCGCCCACGCTGGGGTTTAACATCAAAACCCTCGAGCACCGAGGGTAAGCAGTCTTATTTTACTTACTATCATCAGAGTGCTTTATAAAGGGAACATGGATATTGGCGGCAGATCAGCTTTGTGGAAGCCTGCAAGATCATAAATGTTCGTGAAATGGTATATATATCACGTATTAAACAAGTCTTGATACAGGACATTGGAAACGAAAAACTTGGCGGACACCTCAACTTCGCTTTCAGAATTATAATGCGACAGCCTAATTGGACCGTGTTCGTAGGGCCTCCCCAACTGATAGCCTGGCCTGACTTTGTGGTAGACTCCTAAACCATGCTGCAAAGAAAGCTTAAGTGAAGACGTCTTCCAGCTCCTACGTCTGTGCATATGTAGTGCGACGCAACATGATAGGGTGCGTACGCCAGCTCCTGGGCCATAGTAAAGCCTCTGCATTTCTGAAGCACCTCAGAGATGTGCGTACCATCAACAGTAAATGGTGTATATAATTAGGTTCCGTTAGTATAAATGATGATAAATGCATGTTGGCCGAGGTACTAGACGCATCGCGCCACGAAGCAAAGTGTTGCAGGTTCGAATCCCCGATCTCGATTAAGGCGAGAATTTCTTTAATTATTTGTTTGAGTTTACCTTGAAGTTTCGCTTATGAACTACACTGACTTTTTTTGCTCACAACCAAAAAGTTGCTACTGCCTCTGGAATTCCTGTGAAACAAGCTTTTTAAGGCTATTGAGTCAAGGCATGAAACATGCCTTGATATGTATGTTTCTAGTAAGAAGCTAGAAAATAACCCCATTTGAATTTTTCACAAGAAAGCTTATTTGACTATTGCGAGTATAAAAAATTACATCAGTATTGCAAAATCAAGGTTTGAGCCGACAGATGGAAACACCTACTCCCATTGTCCATCCCACATATCCCACTGCATCAATAGTAGAAACATCTACAGGCTGTACACACAAAGGGTTGTAATATTAAATCCTGCACAACCAAACTGTCCATATTTGTCAGCTGCATTCCTGGTGCATTTTTTGCAGTTATAAAAGCAAAGTTGCAGCATGTCATGCTGGCAGTTCTTTAGACAAACACTAATAATTTGTCATCTCCGAACCGGCAATTATCCATGTTCAGGCACCGTTGACTACGCATCATGTTAGCATCTTTTACTGGTGAGGCAAGGATACGGCACATCAAGTGACGGTCATGTGGGGTTGTGCTGCAGGTTTCGTCTAAACATGTGGGACGTGGGTGGCCAGAAGTCCCTGCGGGGTTACTGGCGCAACTACTTTGAGAGCACCGACGCCATCATCTGGGTGGTGGACAGTGCTGACCGACGCCGCATGGGGGACTGCCACCGGGAGCTGAGGTCACTCATCTGTGAGGAGGTGAGCCTCACCAGGGCTTGAAGTCGGGGGGGGGGGTGCCCGGCCTCCCTTTCATAGTTTGAGGTAAACTGTCCTTCACCAACGAAAGTGTCTCCAGTATTTTCAGCACACCCAAGTGTCACTTATTTACTTTTCATCCTATTTTAAGCTATAAATAGTTAAGGACATCTTTAACTAAAAGCACACTCATGGCAGCTTTCCTATCAAGTGCAATATATGAAGTTGGAACCATATAGCAGAGGGATTTGCAATTTTTCTGTTACCTAAGAAAGAAAGTAAACATAGCATTAGTGTTCATTTTTGTAGAGCACAAAAAATGATTCGATGATCTTGGGATAAAACCTGCATGAAAGATAAAATCGGGGTCTGACAGAGCCACAAAAAGTGTTTTTTTTTTTTTTTTCAAATCATGTAGAAGCTGCTCGGAAGCAGTCTGTTGGTGCTGGCCAACAAGCAAGACATGCCAGGGGCCCTGCCTCCTGACCAAATTGCAGAGGTATGCCATCTTTATTTCGATGCATTGCTCTCGGAAAAGATTTGAGTAAATACCTCTTGCATATAGAGAAGAAATTCGGAGGGAAATTAGAACTATGTGTATGTTGTGCCTGTGTCACGAAAGGCCTTTAAGGAGACCACTCAATCAGTGGCCATCGAAACACCACAGCTTTATTAACTTGATGAAGTTGTTGCTCTACTACGTGGCAGTTTTCAACAGCCGTTGAGTAGTGCCGGCGTTACTGGCAAAAATTGTGTGGCGTTGCGGATCTTTATTTTTGTGTTCATGTCACCTGAAGCTAAATAATTTAACTTCACTTAATAACTCAGGTATGTCTATTAATGTTTCAATAAGTTGTTCAGTCTTAATTATGATTATGTATTTAGCTTTTACGTCGTTGAGCAGCGAAACTGTGGCAAGTGACGCACAGCAAGATGGCGCGATGAAGACAAGCACGTTGCCGTTGTTGAGGGTTTGTGCAGTTCGCACATTTCAGGTGATAAAAACACCGTATTAAATAATTCACAGCACTCATGGTATGCTTTTAAAGCATACTGGATAGATTCCTTTTTTCTAATGTGAATGAGCGGGCATGTCAGCACTGTTTCCACTTCCATCACTCCATTCCCATTGAACTTTCGACAGAATTATGGAGTTCACTGTTGATTCGATAGACTATTGACTCAACGGCCTTAGAAACGTCCTGTGTAGCTGCTCGCACTTGACCATCTAATCAATAGACTATCAGTTCAATGGCCTTCCAAATGCCCGTGTTACACGGGCATATGCCTTTTTGGTCATTGCCACTTAGCTTGTGTTTCCTCAAAAATTTCAGCTGCTCAATCTGTCGGCCATTAACAACCTCCACTGGAAGATGGTCGGCTGCAGTGCATTCTCAGGCATGGAGGGACTGCTGGACGGCATGGACTGGATGCTCGATGACCTCTCCAGGCGCCTCTATTTCATGGACTGAGGCTTTAGACACGAACTCATCAGGTTCTTAGTTGGTTCCTCATCGGCCAGCAGAACACAGAAAATACCTGTTGTATATATTACATCTCCCATGCTTGGCGAGTGGTTTACCAATCAAGTTGCTTTGTGAAGTCGGCTTGATAGCCGATAGTCGATGTTGTCTTCCGACAGATTAGGAACCTTGACTGTTACGTCATGTGTGAGAAAAACCTAAGAGGCTGCAAAGACACCATGGCTTACTTGCAGAACTTTCATATAGGACACCAAGCAGTGCACCTGAGGTGCTGCTTTTTCAAAGGCAACTTTGTGTACCTACTGCAAAGGAGCAACAAAGTCTTGCATCTCCGGGAGTGCACGGTGCGAAAGGTACATGCAGAGTAGAAGTGTTGTACTGTGTGTTGTGGTCTGTAGACTATTTGGCTTGAAGTTCATTAAACCTTGAAAGCAATATAAGTGTGATATGTCCCTTTGTACCATGCAGACCTTTGTAATCAACTCGCCTAGTTTCTGCAGTTGATTCCATGTGCATTTTCTTAAAGGGGCCCTCCTATGCTTCTGAAGCACCCATTTTTATTTGTGGTTTGCATAGACTGATGGCTGGGGAAAATTATAGCATAGGTCTTGGAACTAACATGAGAAGAGTGTTTTAATCGTACGATAAAGTCATTACATCCCTGCCAATCGTATTGGTGCCCGCTAGATCTACTGGGGCAGAAATGATGGAGAAGAGTGCAAGCCAATGATTCGATTATTTTAACATAAGTGACTGTCGCGTGGTGTCAAAATAAAGGTTACCGTAAGGTCTTGTTTTTCTTTTCTGTGCTTTATTGAATCCCAAAAAGATGCCATGCAACAAAGGATCACTACAACTGCTAGGTAACATGACAGAGGTGGTGGTTGCTAAGTCCCCTCTCGCTTTCTTGCTTGTATGGGTTACTTGTCCATACTTTTTTTTTTCCTGCTCCTTGAACGTTTGTGAGCTGTCTCTTTCCACCAGTGTTCCCAACTGATTTTCAACACAAAAGAGTTGAAACACTGCTTTAAATGGACGGCATTTATTCTAATATATAAGAATTCCTTTTTAAAACTACCCGGTTATCAGCCAATCTCCCAGTGTGGGTGTGTGCCACTATTCACGATTCTACTCTACTTGCGGTCACGTTTCGCCAGTAAACTTTTCTGATGCTATTCTCTGCATCTACGACCGTGCACTGACATAGGTGTGCATGCGCATGAGGGGGCAGGGGGGGCAGCTGCCTTCTTTCTAGTCACCTAAGAAGGGGGGTGCTGCAAGGTACCTACCATGGCGAAAAAATTCAATGCGCGCACAGGCCCAAGGAGCCCCTCTCCACCTCCATAGCTGCGCCACCAGTTAATAAAAAAATGTCTTTAAATGCAAGAAGCTATCAATGCGAGAAGTGATGACTTTTTGTCGCATAGAAGTTCATTGCAACGATCAACTCAGCGATGCCACAATGTGTCGCAAAAAGTCTTCCACCTCTGAGCAACGGCAGAGGCTGGTCGACCAATAATGACTTTCGTGCGGTTGCGGCAGTGCCTTAACACAGAAAAGAGCTAAGGTGAAGAGGCCGCTGGTGATGAATGCGCCAATTCGACCCATCGCTAACAAAGGCAAATAATCAGTCATCAGCAGATATTACTCGCACGTAATCAAACCACACGGCAAGACAGCGGTACATGCGCATCGTGCTGCCATTCACCGCCACTGCATCGTGCAACACCTCTGGCGCATTGCTTGCAAAATGCACGTCTTTGTAATGCTGAACAAAACAGCTACTTGCCGCACCCGTGCGCGATCCGGCGTGAAGCGTACACACAACAGACAATGCGTGCATATGTTAGACCAGTGGCATTGATAAAAAAAAAAATTGCAAGGGAGTACACAGTTCGGGCCATGGTGGCCATTTCATTTTTCGTAAAGTATGCGTTGTATCATTATTTACATGATAATTAAATTGTGCTTGAAATGAAGTTTTGAAAACGAGCATAAGATCCAAGCTTCAGTAACTGCATTGTTCTATTCAGTGTTTTTTGCACAGGTCGAGTAGCTTTTGCAATTTCCATAGTCTCGTTCTGCTGAATGGTACTGAACACAGGTACACATTTAAAAATCAGCTTTTAAACCAAAAACAGTTGAATGCACTATACTTGTCAGGTAATTCGAATCTATGATGTTCTGAAGCTAAATCTCAATGGGGGAGACTTGCGAGAAGAGTCTCCCCCAGCTTCAACACAAGGGTGGTCCATAATCTCCACACCCCCATGATTTATGCCAATGCATTAGACTGCGAGTGGACAGGAAGAGCAGAGTAGGTGATGTATGCTGCACGCAACTAGCCAAGCATGATGGGTTCTACGTGGCGGTACCGCAATTCAGTGAAACTGCACAGGGTCATTGGAAAGACAATTCCATTCACTTGTCAACACGCAGCGAGCGTCGCTCAACATGCAAAAAGCCTAAGTCGACACCAGAGTGTTAGTACGTTTTGATAAAAATACAAAGAAAAAAAAAACTATTTCGTTGCTAAAGGCATGTTTTTAAGGGCGAGTCCATATATAACGAACTACAGTGGACTCTCAGTAAACAAAATATTTGTTAAACGAAACTGCTGCTTAAATGAAACAACTGCCTTTGATATGATTTGTTATGCTGCAACCCAGGTCCTTTCCGAGTAAACAGAACTCCTGTTAAATAGAAAAATTTTTGACCCTTCAGATTTCATTCAATGAGATTCTACTGTGCTGGTATAACGACCACACTTTGCAACACTTTTGAGTTAGTTATAAACAGGTTCTATATTGCCAACGTCCATTTTCCCATTCCTGGAGTGACAAACTGAGAATCTTGTGTGGCACATACCAGCATACCGGGACATATCAGGGGTATGTGCCAAATGTATTTGGAGGAAAATTTTTCAGGACTTGCAAGGCAGGCTTTTCACATTATTCGTGTCATCGTTAGATGGTCATGCTGGTCATACCCTTCCGTGCAGAGTTAATGAGGCGACGACCAGAGCGCCCAGACGTAGGCGGCCAGCTGGATAAATACGCAGATACGAACGCTTCGATTCGCTAAGAAGTGCTTCACATTTAAAAAGCTTCCATGTGCAGTTCCCACACCGTAAGCAAACATGGGAGTTTAGTTTCACTTGGTGCAAGTACTATGCGACGGCACCAGCTCTAATACACTACGCTTTAGGAGTTGACTGAGAGTACAGGAGGAGATTGACACATTTTCGCAATCAAAACTACCTGCAGTTTAAAATAGCAATGAAAGGCACATTTGAATTAATGTCTAGGAGGGCCATTCCAGTAAGTCGGGCATAGCCATTGCTGCCCATACACTTCAGAGACAAATGGAGGTACAGACATGTTTTCATACATGGTGATTGCGATGAGACTATTGTGAACTATAAATGGTACATTAATTAACAGCATAACACATGCCAGATTGAATCACACTCAAATCTCATGATAAAAAGTTGCATCTTACAACAAAACGAGTTCATTAAATCCAAAAGCTCGTTATAAAGGTATATTGCTAGTACTATTGAGAGACTATTCATTTACTTCATCATAACCAATACTTCGTTATATTCCGGTTAGTTATATCGAGGTTCCAGTGTAGCCTGAAAACTTGCATGTTCAGGCTCCAGGACACACTGTGCACTAACTACTTTTGCACGTGCGCTGCACATTGTGGTACTTTCAAGTCGCTCAATACCTCAGGGTCAGATTTCTCGTGCAAAAACATCACGTTTTACACCACTTCCACGATGTTCATGTTAAAGGCAAGGTTCTTTACAAGTGCCAGCAATTGGCCCGTGTAACCAAAGTGCTAGTAACATGCCTCCTTGCAGTTCTATTTCACCGGCATCACTACTGCCAAAGTCAACAGCAGTGTGTCCCTCTAGAATGGCACGTAAGTGTCATTTTCGTTCAAGTTCCTGACTCCCCAGCCGTTGATACAAATAGACTCGCGCCTGAAACAGATCCAGTTCCATGCTCCTATGTTGTTACACTAAGTATTGAAATTTTAATGGCACGAAGGATCGATGTTAGAGTGATTCACTTGCATTCCTTCATATCAAGATGGGAACTTCAGGAAGAGGTGGAGGCACGAAATTGAAAACACCGACTCCTGCAGCTAGCAATTAGAAGGCTCTCTGCGACTTTCTCAAACAGGCATAAAATGCACCACAAACTCTCATGCACAGCCAAGAAAAAGCAGCTTGTAAACCTGAATAGAATGCTCTTTTATTTTCTTCTGACATATCCAAAAAAGACCCCCCGTGTCTCTGCAGCGTGTGCCAAAAAAAAAAAGAAAAGAAAAATAAATATGGTACAGGAAAATACTCTTGGGCCGGTTGTTGGCAGTGGTGGCTGGCCCACCTTGTTTCTTCACACTTTGACCGGCTCGTTCTTGAGCAGTGCTATGCTGCTCTTCAGCAGCTGGACCTGTGCCTGCACACAACAGGAGTGCACAAACAGACACTCAGTTTTATACTGTACATAACGAATGTAAATGTGACATCGTTAGCTACAGCCCACCTCACCAATGTCCGTGCTTATATGGTTAAGATTTCGATAGAATGCAGTTGACAGTATCGGGAATTTATGCAATCGCATCCCTCCTTCCATTAGAAAACTAGGGCACCATGCTTCTTCGTGTATAACCCATGAAAGCATGTAACCGGCACTTCAAACAAATAACCTACAAAAAGAAAAAGATCCCTGCACATTGCCATGATGCTGCCTTCCTTGCATTATTGTGGAGTAGTACCTTAAAGCTTAACACCGGAATTCAAATACTAAACCAGCACCCCGACATTACTTCGAATACAGTAGACTCTTCGAAAATGAACATTCTTCAACGAAACTGCTATGAAACAAGTGCTTCTGACAGGATTGCTTTCATGCTTGTATTGTGCGCCCTTTTTCACCTCTTGTAAATAAAAATTATGGTAAATAGAATATGCTTTCCTGGTCCCTTCAGGTTCAGTTTAATGCGAATATACTGTATCTTGTGTGGGGCACACTACAGCGGGGGAGGTGGGAGGCCTCCACGATAATTTTTAGTGTTCTTGAATGTATGTCTAAATCAAAGAACGCAAGTGTTCTTTCAATTTTGCCCCCACTGGAGCACATCGGCCATGGCCAGGAATTTAACGACAGTACGAGATAGACAGAGGCGGTGTGGTGCGGCGGAAAGTACTGTAAAAACCGGAATGTAGGTATGAACAGAATATGCCAAGCTTCGCTTGATCCCACTTCCCCAATCTGGGAAGGACTTCTCAGTATTCCAGAGTAGGAGCACATGAGCAATCTTTATTCCGATAGCAATTATATGGACACTCTCGGCTGAATTTTGCCGCCGGCGTCGCTGTCGATGTGGGCGTCGCCGTCAATCATCGTATATGTATACTTATCTATATATATGAAAACGCAAGAAAGAAAAATAATCCACAAAAAGACTTTGCCGCGCTGAATCAAATGTGGGACCTCTGAATTGTTAATGCAAGGCATTAACCACTGAGGAGCATGTCCTTGAACGTTCAAAGGGCAAGCTATTTATATCTACCACTTGCCACTGGCATCTGGGGGGGGGGGGGGGGGCAAGACTATCGCGTTGTTGGCATTACTGGCAAAATGGCGCGATAAGCGCGCGTCACCACATCACGGCGCGTCAGCGCGTCTTCTCATCTCCCGCACGTACTTTGCCTTGCGGAGAGGAGGGGGGTGGATGCTCACTCGTGCGCCCTTGTCTCACGGTGGCGAGAATCGTACGTCTTCACTGGCCTTGAGCTTTCATCGGAACGATTCTGTTATAGTTACCAGAGGCACAAATGTCACTGAAATAGTTGCACAGTTTCCATTTGCGAAAAGGGCGCACTTTTCAGAAACACAAGAAGTAACAACTGAGACGTTTACAGTCAACTGCCGATTTTTCGGACACCCGAATTTTCGGACATGCCCGATAATTCGGACATCTTTGTAGCACCGACACGAGCCCCATAGATTCAATGTATAAGGAAGCCTGAAATGTCGGACGCTCGAACCCCCCGGAGTCCAATTTTCGAGACTTTTTGACGCGACGAAAGGTCGGAAACCACCACTGACCTCCAGTGGAAACCACAACTGCGTCACACGCGATTACGATCGCATAAATGAGCGCGCCAGTCTACTGTGGCGGCATCTGTTGCTTGGACTCAATCGTTAGCGGAGAAACACACACGACCTCCGAGATTCCTAACACTGGCCGTGTTTATCGTGCAAGGGTGCTTCGCTGACAATCGAAACTATCAACCCGAAAATTTTTTGCCGCCAATAAAGTTCCTTTCGCTTTAGCGCTTGTGCTTGTGCGTACCACTCTGGCTTCCCGCGCAGCGCTTTCGCGAAGCGTTTCACCACTTCGAACTAGAACTAACCGTCACAGACCGATTTGGTCTGGCCACGCTGGCTATCCTAAATGTTTACCAGCGCCAACTCAGGAGTACCCGAGGCACCGTTGCCTGCTGTCGTGCCGTTTTGTTTATACACAGCCCACATGGTGTTTGGCTAGCCTAGTGCGTGGTTGTGCGATCGTGTAAAGTGTGCTCTGCAACGCTAAGCCTAGTGCTTCGACGCTCGTCGGCAAACTCCTATGTTCACATCGTGAGGATTTCGCTTGCCTGCGATGGCCCCCACTCCGCCTTCGTCGTCCTCGCCGATGGCATCGAAGCGCGGAAAACAGTACCGTCGGTTAACGATGGAGAAGAAAGCCGCCATTATTAAGTTAGTGAAGAGTGGCCGATCGCAGGCTGACGCGAGCAAGGAGTTCGGCATTTCCAAGTAAACAGTTTCCGATTTCCCGAGGAACAAAGACCATCTCGGAAGCGGCCGAAAAACCGTCTGGTGCCCAAAAGATGAATGCAAGCCAAGGTGTTCATCCAAAGCTTGAGGCCGCTCTCGTCGTGTGGCTTAATTCAATGATTGCCAAGCGGTTGCCAGTCTCGGGCTGCATCTTGAAACGAAAAGCGGAAACTGTCGTGCTTCGAATGGACATCACGAATTTCAAGTTCAGTGATGGATGGCCGAGAAACTTTAAGCATTGGAATGACCTCAAGTTCAAGAAGATGTGTGGCGAAAGCGGCGCCGTCGACAGTGCAGTTATTGCGCTGTACCGCAGTGGAAAACTCCAGTCTTTGTTGCAGCAGTTCTCTGCTGACAACATTTTCAACTGCAACGAAACTGGCTTGTTTTACAAGCTGCTGCCGGAAAGAACACTCGCTTTTGCTGTTGATGCATGCCATGGTATCAAGCATAGCAAAGAACGGCTGATTGTTCTTGTCGGCAGCAACATGTCTGGCAGCGAGAAACTTCCTTTGTTAGTAATCGGGAAGTCCAAGAGCCCGAGGTGTTTTAAAGGGTCAATGCTGCCAGTGTTATACGAAGCCAACAAAAAGGCATGGGTAACGCAGCAGTTGTTCGACAGTTACATTCGCAGGTTGGACAGGAAGCTTGAACAACAAAACAGACGTGTTCTGCTCTTCGTTCGCTGCTTATGGTCACATCAATAACTTGAAGGCTATCCAGCTCGAATTCATGCTGCCCAACACAACTGCGATCCTCCAACCGATGGACCAAGGCGTTATCCGTAATCCGAAACTTTTGTACCGTTCACGTATACTCAACATGATGGTGCTGTGCTCGGAAAACGGGAACGGCTACAGCGTTGACCTTCGGTCTGCTGTCGGAATGCTTGCGGACGCATGGAAGGCAGTAACGCAAGACACGCTTCGCAACTGCTTTCGCCATGCGGACTTCGTACTCGACACAGAGGCAGCAGACTTGCCTCAAGAAAGCGACAGCGCCACTGAGTTGTGCCCTCTCATGGACGATATTATCAACGACCTCCGCTCTACTGGTGCTTCCACGCCCACGGAAATAACTTTTGAACGGTTCATCGACGCTGACAACGAGCTCGACTTCTGCTCAGAGCTAAGCAACAACGAAAAAGTCAGTCAGGTTATGGCAGATTCAGACGACTTTGATGTCGAAAAAGAGGAACCAACGCCTGCGCCATCTACTACCGCCGAATTGATGCGAGCATTGATGACGCTGTCATCGGTGTGCAGTGATGACATGACCCTTGCTCAGATCAAGGCGAAGGTGATCACATGCAAGCAGAACGCCGTTCAAACAAGGATCAACAAGTGTTTCAAGCCACTGCAGCTCTAACACCGGCTGCCCTGACGGCATCTGCTGTCGGCTGCATGCATTTTTTTTTTAACGGCTCTTTTCAGAGCCACCCCACTGATGCTTTGGCAGAGTTCCGGAAGTCTAGTACTTCGACATTGACCCTCTTGATCCGAGAAATATCAATTAAATGGTGCGTTTTTTGCTTGCATTCAGAAATATTAGCAAAACGGTGCATTTCTTTTTTGCTTGCAGTAAAAATTATCAGTAAAATAATGCATTTTTTTGCTTGCATTCATTTTTTCGGGCTACCCGAATTTTCGGACGGTTTTTCGCTCCCTAGAGGGTCCGAAAAATCGATAGTTGACTGTACTCGAATTCATCTGTACCTGTGAGTACGTTTCGTGCATCGTTTGTGCGTGAGAAATGGGGGGCACGTTTCGATATGCTTGCCATTCTGCGTGTGACCTCCTAATTCATTGCTGTCTCGTTCATTGCTCCGCCTTTGCAGCAAAGCTCATGAACCCTTTTTCATTCACTCTCACGATAACATATTAGGAAAAGTCTACTTTTGGTAGCCCTTTTTCCCCAAAAAATGATATAAAGGGGCAGCTTCTTTCAATCGGCTGTGCACGCGTGTATCACTGTAAATTGCGAATGCTCCCTGCCTGTTGTCAAGCGCTTCACTTGTTTGGATCCTTTAGCGGTCACAGTTCGATTCGAGGGCATACAAAACCAGATCGGAGTCTCGTCAGCGTTGCCCACATGTCCCATCAACGCTGTCGACGAAGTCCTATGACGAAGCGCTGATACTCGACCAGCTTATCGAAATCTCCAGGCAGTTCTTGGCACACGCCTCAGCGCAAACCTTTTTGCTTCATAAATTGGTGCACCCACAAAGGAGAGCCCTAGAATTGTGCCCTGCGACCCCAGAGTTGCGTGCTGTCTCAATAGCTTTCACGCAAATGCACTCTGGTATCGCGTGCAGCGACCTTGCATGCAGCTTTCGGAAAAATTCGGCGAGTAGCGTTTACAGTTCAGGGTGCACTGCAGTCTGTCTACGAAATGAATTTTTTTTTTTGTTACTCCAGGATGTAATGCCCTCCTTTTGACTCCTCCAGTATCGGACGCTTTTCTACAATGCACAGAATTCCCGTCGTACTGCCAGGTTGCCATGCGCTTCATCAGTATACTCGATAGCTTTTTTTTATAGCCTATCATAAACTGCCGTTGACTACCACTCATTTTTGAAGGAAATGGAAAAAAGAAAACAGCAGACTGACAAAGATAACCAAAGCAAAATGACGTTGCTAGAACACTGTACTGTAGACCTTGCCTAGCCTGTGCTCATGTTCATGATGGCACTGAAGGCTTTTGACTTCAGCTCCCCATTGCTGCGAGACTTAATTTTTTTATGCCAATGACCGGTATACAAGACCAGGGTCGACTTTTCATTGCGCTTTTTCTGTTAATTCGACCTGTTTTGCGGTTTTTACGGTATGCAGGTGCTGCAGAGCACAGGCACCAGACAGATGCCCGAGAGGTGCAATAAAGAGTCTCTTTAACGGACAACGGCTCTTCCTTCGCACTACCACAGAGCACTGGAGTGATCGAAGGGTACCCATTCCGAACGACAAACACCTTCCCTCCTTAGCTAGTGTCGAAGCTAGACAAATGCAAATTAACTACGACACCATCAAATAAGCCATCCACAGTGGACATAGCAATCCTCTTTCAGTGCAGCTAACAACGGTGTGAGTGCAGCATTTGGTTGCTCTCGTATTAATGCAGAGTCCACATGTCAAATAGCTAGCTTAGATGACCTTTATAATGAAGCTCCACTTTGATTTCCAAAGCAACTTTTTCACGAGTGTACCACGCAAAAAAAAGTTGCCAGTTGGTAGATGAAAATATTGTTAGATCAGGTGAGAAAAAAGAAGTCTGCAACATGACATTGATTGTACAGTATGACGAGTTTTAGCTGTGATACATTGAGCAGAGCTACAGTGTGGGCAAGCGTGCATTAGATGAACACACAGCCAAACCTCATAGGTAGATATCCACTTTTAGCGTACTAACGGTTAAAATATAGTTGCCACGAAAAACCGACCAAGTACCGAGTCTCATAGAGACTAACGCACTCGCAGACCGCTTAAGCTGTAGTGTGGCTTGTGTTTACCGGTTAGTGCATACAAACTGTCCACTGCGTTATCACCATCAGCCTCACTATGCCCACTGCAGGGCAAAGGCCTCTCCCATGATCCGTCAGTCGAATTGGTCTAGTGCTTTCTGCTGCCACGTTATCCCTGCAAACTTGTTATTGCGGATATCTGCGAACCGCGAAAACCTTTTGTGCCAGAAAATATTACTGCACTGCTGAATTAGCAGACGCCACAATGTGCCATGAACGGTTTTTCGTCATGTTGATAAGTGCAGAGATCAGTCGATCAGTTATTCCGACTTCGGCGAGATCGCGGTGTTGACTGTGTATAATCATCAGGAAAGAACGAAGGCTCGGTGGTGACCACCGACAAACGCGCCGGTATTACTTATCACCGACAAAAAGCTTTATAACGGTAAGCAATCTGCTCGGGCACGCATGTGGCGTAGCATCACTTTAAGCCTACTGCACGCTTCTAGTAGGAGACAACTTGAACACACTGGGCCGTCGATCACTGCTGCTTCGTTGTGAGAGTGTTCAAGCGCGGACCGCTTTACAGAGACTCAAGCAGCTCACTGTCTCTGAGTGTAGCGTCGTGGGCACCGAAAAACATGCGCACCGTACAGCAAGCATAGTGCTGTTGTAACCATGCTGCACGCTTTTATTTAGCGACTGCCCAGACGTGCCTCCGTCTGCTGCCAGGACTGCTAGAACATCGCAGAGAGCACATTGCCTACGGAAAGCTCGTCGTCGCTGCGCTAACCCAGCAGGCTACTAGCCGCACCTGGGCATGGCCTGAAGCGGAGTTGGTGTACTCTACAGCAAACAGATTGGCAGTCCTGGTGTGTGCCGAGTAAGCAAAGCGCTGCACGCAACTAGCCATGCAAAAAAAACAGTCAGTTTTCGCTTAGAAGCAGACCACAGAACAGCTGTACTACTAACAGCTGATTGCATCCATTCTGTTGCAGTACCACGCTGCATATCCCGGACCCCGCGGTAGTTTCGAAATGCTCCTTGGCTTCCCCACCGCGCGCTGTGGGGCAGTTATGCAAGAGTCAATCTTTTCAGCACTTTGGCAAAAGGAAAGAAATGGCATGTCGGTGGGCACTTTAGGCAATATTTCCAGTGGCACTGAACTTATTCCTTTGTTTGTGGCGATGGCGCACGCCAGGAGATGCGAATTTGTAGCGGGTGCCTAATGCGCAGTATGCTTTGTGTGTAGTTATGCCGGAGTTCCTGGCAGGTTCTCGCGGTACGTCTCAAAACCACAGTATGATTATGAGAAACGCTGCAGAGGAAGGCTCCGAAAACTTAGGCCATCTGATGTTCCTTAACGTGCATTGACATCGCACAGTACACGAGCCTCTACCATTTCATGTCCATCTAAGGGGGGACATGGTGGATGGAGATATTTTCTGTATTTGTGGACCAAACATGACAAAAATATGCATGCTTAAGTAGTTTCTCCTGGCAATTTCAAATACGCAAAAATTTTCAGTGTTGGTCAATTAATTTAGAAGATACACAATGCTGCCTCTCTGTTTTCGGAGACAATAGAAAAGAAAGTGCTTATCAAAAAGTATTATTGCATAGCTAGACAGTGCAATTAGCAACAAGTGCAATGCTGCAAGCAGATTTCAAATTAAAGAAGAACTAGTGATTCTACAGATGATGAAAGTTGAGGAGTCATGTCACAGCTATCACATACAAATAAACTTAATACCTTCTAAATTTATATGGGCAGCAAATGGAAATTCTGCTCTCAGCACTTTGTAGTACACAGATTGGACTTTATGTTAATGAAAAAGTTATTGCGCTAGCTGTCCTAGATTGCAAGATATCAACCTGACAAACTAGTAAAGTCACCAAAAAGCATGTTTTCAGAAAACTGAGAAAAAGAAATAAAACTAATTCATTTACATAACTGCGCTTGAAAATGCTCAGTATGCGCCGGGCATGTAGTCCTTTTGACTATGAGTCCCTGTGTGGCGCTTTTTCAGGGACTGGTGCATGTTCTCCGTTGCTTGTCGCTTCTTGACTGATGCTGCCGTGCGCCATCGATCCTTTTCAGCCATGCGGCTGTGGCTTTGCCAGCTGGGGTTTAGGCTCAGCTCTTTCATAATTCCTTCTGATGCCTTTTTATTGCCATCATTGAACTTGAGCACTGCTTCTGCTACAGCTGCCTCCACCCTGAATAGCGAAGCATGTCGCTCCTTTGGTGCCTGCGCCCAGATCATTGAATGCAGGCATTCGTTGTTATTTTGGGTTTTCCCTCGCTAACATCGTTGCAACAGCTTTCTGTCTGACAAGCGCTCATGAATGAGAAGTAAGGCTTGGCAGACATGTGGAGGCAGCTTTCGACGTTGTTTGGGAATGGGCTCATCCTTGGCCTTTGCTGCATTTTGTTTGCACCAGGAATTTTAACCAGGTGGGCACAGAGTGTGGTTTGCCCCATCGTCATTGGACGTGATGTGATAAGTGGCCATCACTGCTGTGTGCATAACATCAACATCACCACTGCGCGTCTTCAAAGCCTACCCATAATAATTGGTAGCTTGGAGATCAGGTCTCCTGTCAAGCGGCCTTTTCCCCCCAAGACTCAAGGCCAGGGCCTTTGTGTTTTGCGATCAAGTTGCACAAAGCAGTGCCCATAAACTTTTTATCATGATTAATGCAGTCCTCTTTTTCAACTGGGATATACCCATAAACCTATCTTGTAGCGCAAGGTAACTGCGGCTGTCCCTGTTGCAAAGCACCGTGGTGTAGCGCAGGTTGTGCCGCTCAAGTGACCTCCTGAAGAGGATGAGGGCTGCCTCAACCTCCATTTCCCCAGCCTTCTTGTCACTGTTTTTCTGACACTGATGATGTTCCTTCCATGCTGCATAAGAAGGGTCACCTTTCTACGTTGCATGTCTTGCACTAAGCAAATTCCAACAAAGCGTTGTTCACTGTGTCCAAATCTATAATTGTGAACGTGGTTCCATCAAGCGGCCGAGCTGCTTCGTCGGCACCGTCAACCACGAATGTGCGTTTCCGCTCCGTCGCTGCAGCGGACGACAACTCAGATAACTTATCTTCGGCTTTAGCTCGCTTCTCTTCCAAGTCATATTGCTGCCGATAGATAGTATCTAGACGCACGCGACCGCTGCTCGAAGGCTCCGCGGCTGACGGAATTTGCACAGGCTCCGTGACAACTGATGCGGTAGCTAGGCCTTCCGTGGTAGCATCGACGACTTCGCCATGGGGTGCGGAGAGTGTAGCGTCTCGGGGGTTTTGCTGCATCGCAGAGCACTTTTTGAAATTCGCTACTAGCGTCCTTCACACCTTTTTCGCACCAAACTTGTGCCGCGTGCGGAATTCGCGCTCAGGATTTGACATCGTGAAACTTCTCCGCTGACACTGAGGCAAAATGGCGTGCATGGACGCGCGCCTCAATACCCGGAGCAGACGAAGCCAGGAGCCTCCACCAATAGGGAGGCAAGCTCAAGTCACGTGCGCGAAGTAGCGAATAGGAAGGCGCTCTGATACTTATTTTTGCTGCTCATTTTACAAGCTGCCAATGGTTGAACAGGACCCATTCTGGCAGGAATTTGAAGGCGAAAGACGGCTCTCTCAAATGAGACTAAGCGGGCCGCGCTGGCACACATGAAAGGGCAGGGGCGCCTCACGGAAAATGTGCGATTTGAACGTCAATTTCGGCTCAGATTTAGCTAGAAAGCGTCGTATAAAGGGTCTTAGCGGCTAAAATAATGATATTATAGGCATAAAATTCACGATATAAGTCCACTAGTAGCTGTAGATTTCAAAAACGCAATAAAAAAACTAGTTTTTTGCGATTTTTCGGTCTCCAAAACCCGTGTTCCTCCTTAAATGCGACCACCGGGGCCGGGCGTGAAGCCGAGACCTTTGGATCAGCAGCCGAGCACCGTATCTTCCATCGTTGCAGACCCAAGTGAACACAGACACAGATGAATAAATATGGAGGACAGATGATATCAAGACAAACTTCTAACTTATGTTTGTGCTCGATGTCGTGTTTCCTGTATTTCATTTTTTTCCCCTTGTGTGCCGTTAGTGTTCACTTAGTGCACCTAGTAAGACGAACAGTGAAGTATGATGCAATCTTATGAGTAAACAGTTATAACAGGTAAAGATCGATAAGAAAAATACAACACTGAAAACGTAGAAACACTAAAGACGAGGCCGACCGACACTGAGGTGAAGTGCCCACCAAGTCACTGGATGCCTACCTTGGCATGCTTGAGCTCCAACTCTACAAGCTCGAGCAAGTTCTTGCGGAAGTTGCTCACACGGCGAGTCTTGAAGTCTGTCAATTCTGCAGAAGAGGATAGAAAACAAACAAAAGAACATTCACTTTCATGCCTACGTTCATTGGAAGTTCATCTTGGCACACAAAACTAGACACTAAGGAAGCCTACATATTGCAGGACTGCATTGACAGTTATACATGATGGGGTTGTTTACAAGAGCAGACTACAGTAGTAGTGCATCACCACTCATACAAAATGAACCTAACCAACCACTTTCATGCAAAATGAACCTAACCTAAACTGATTACATGCATGTAACTGTAGCATATCCTCATACCAATGCAATGAATGACTTCTGCAAGCCCGGTTGATAAGTTTCTGCTCATTATACTTTTCCAGCTCTTCTACTTTCAACACCTGACTAATTTAGTTGCCACAGAGTCATAGTTACTAATTTCACGGTTTGTACATTTATCTTATGCAAATGTTTTGTCAAAAACAGCAACCGCCAATCACTGAAACAGCATTGTTACTTGGCGGTGCCTACATTGATTACTGCTCGTTTCAGAACAGCGGCCTACGGAAATACAGTTGAACCTCTTTACAACACACACTAATATAAAAGACAAAGTACATAAGACACCAGTGTGCGTACAGTAAAATACGAGTTAGTAACAAAATGCATACGAGGTATCCTACTTATAAGAAACAACTTCTATAAGAGACAAGAATTGCTGCCCAGAGCATGCCCCTTATGAAGGGGTTTAACTGTAGCTGGAACAGAACTATTCTCTAAATAATTCTTCAAACGACAGCAACTCCTTCAGCGATCGTTCAAATAAGGCCATAGTACATCATCGTTATTACAGTTAAGCGAGCAAGTGTGGCTCCTAGAGAGTGCAGTGCAGTCAGATATTGACAAACATGTTGCACACCAGTGATGGCACAAGTGTCTAGAGTCAGTCCCTCACCTTGCTTCGCCTGCTTCGAAATGCTCTCAAACTTCTCGCAGGCTTCTTGCTGGGCTAGCTCAGCCTGCAAAAACAGCAAAGACATAACACTAGTTGGCGTAAAGCACGACCACAATATGTCGAGGCATGGCCCTAAATTAGAGACGGTTGAGATATTCGGGCACTTCGAATTTTCGAACAAATAGCTCAGTATCTCAATTCGCTTGCACACTTATTTCAAATTGACATTTTGAAGTACCATTCAAAACAAGTAATGGACCTCATAACCAGCCTATAAAGGCAGTTTTAACGCACCATGACACCACTATGCCATTGAAACCAGCGAATCAAGGCAAATGTGCACCACCACAATGTCACACTTTATGCTTAGCCGTGCATATTACCTGCAACCCAATTAAATCTTCTTTAAAGTTTAAAAGTGCGTTGTGACAGGCTTACATGGGCTATGTATGGCAAACTTCAAACAATTCTAGAGTTTTTATTTCCACTCTTCTTAGCACTGCTACCATATGTCAGCATTTGACCACTTCACTTCCGTTCTGATACACTCAAACCACATTATAATGAAGTTGCCCCTTTTTTGAAAATAAGTTTGTTATGTCTTTAAGTTAGTTACAAAAGTATAGTCTTAACACTAAATATTACAGCAGTCTTAGTCACTTCGTCATAACAAATATTTCGTTATATCCAGATTTCTTGTATTGAGGTTTGAATGCACTATTCAAATCCCACGACTATGCATTCAAATTCACTTCAATATTGCAACTGATCCCCGGTTGCTTCAACATCGCTTCGGAGCACCGATATTTTGACAAACGTACAAATGACTGCCTTTTTAAGATTACAGAGAAGCAAATGATGACTATACAATGTAGTGGTCGTGCACGTCTAAAAATATATATATTAACAATACATAATATCTAGGGTTTTACGTCCCAGAACCAAAATATTATGAGAGATGCCGTAGTGGAGGGCTCTGGAAATTTTTACCATCTGGTGTTCTGCAACGTCCACTGACATGGCACAGCACACGGGCCTGTGTCATTTCGCTTTCATCGAAATGCGGTCACCACGGCCGGGATTGACCTCGTTATCGTCGAGTCAGTAGCAGAGAACCCTGGCGCTGTTCCACCGAGGTGGACCGTAATAAGATAAATAAAATTGTACTGACCTAACTCTATGCTGCACAGTGCATCATTAAATATGCATGGAATTTTTAGCATAACAGACATGAGAAAATACCGCATGGCTACATTAAATTGACTAACCCTTAAGCGCTAAATAACAGATTTGCAGCAAAAGAAAACAATTAAATTTCTGTTAATAATGTATGGGTGCAATGTCCTCATTAGCCAACCAACTCCCCAAAACAATGCAATAGAAAAAAAACAGAAGAAATATAGTCTGTAAAGAATGTGGCCTAAATATTGAATCAAGGAATTAGCAAATCAATCTAATTAGCTGAACATGGATATATACTTTGCTATGTGTGCTTATTTTTACTAGGTCGAGGCTCACCCGCACCAAGCTGTTAGTGAAACCCCGCTACAACGAAACTGACGGGGTGCGGAAAAAATTTCATTTAAGCAAGAATGCGGTAAAATAAAAATATACCCGATCTGAGCTAGCAAAACAAAGGAAGTTTTATTCCCAAAGTTCAACAAGTGTCGGCTGCTTCCTTGTCTTTCTCAGCAGTGTTGCAATTTTCACGGGTGCATAGTGACACTGTGTTGAAAAGCACACTGAAACGACCACCACAACAGACTTTGTGAACTTATCTAACAGTCGCACTAACACGCTAACACTAGCAGCTGTCGGCCGTCAAAAGGTATCTAACAATGCAGAGACTCTGGTGCGGGATCGTGGATAGCAGCTGTCGGCCGTCAAAAGGTATCCAACAATGCAGAGACTCTGGTGCGGGATCGTGGAGCGATGACTAATGACTTATTTTATGCTATTCTTTTGCACTAGTAGCAGCTGGCAGATTTTGTCAACATGGACAAGCACTGACCGAATGTGAAAACCAAGAGCATTGCGAAACTCCATGTACTGAGCAACCGAGCTTCAGCTTCGAATTGTCTGTGGCTCAGAAGCAAGGCAGTTGCAAAAGCAGGGTAGTCTCATTGCCGTGGCTATCGAGAAATGGGGGACCCCATGCTTGGTACAAAGCCGTGGGTACATAGAAGTATTTTTATGTTCTGAAAATGCATCAAAATGTTATAAGCTGTTCGTTGTGGCATGACATTAAACATCTGAGCATCAATTTCATTGTCGATTTCGTTGAAGCCGAATGGCAGAAAAACAGTGTTCGTTGTAGCAAAAATATTTATGCATTGACCCCTACGGACTGCTGACAGGGAAATATAATTTTTTGTGGTAGCAGAAATTTCGATTTCGCTGAAGCAGCATTCGAATGTATCAACACAAGTTCCCAGCACTTGGTACAGGCCATGCTAACTCTGGGAACCTTCACAATTGTTCTATACTCCCAATACAATTAAGTGCGCAATGCAAGCAGTCAACTTCACTTTGGAACTAACACAGCCACCAATGATAACGTTGGAATCTTCAATCTTCAATCTTTTGCGTTTGGCCAACTCGTAGATGGCCAAACGCAAAGTTCTGCGAAACATGCGCTCTGACATTTCAATCTGTGAAAACATGACTGTACAGAACCGGAAACTGCTGCAAGACTTGAAAAAATGGGCACCTGCAAATGATTATCGCTTCGCGTGGCATGCGAACTGGAAAGTTCTTGTTCGAAAGCAAGAGAACGAATCTGTGGTTGTCATCCGCTGCATGACTGACCTTGATAAACTATCCAGCACTTGAATCTTCATAGCCAACTTATCTTCCAACCTGCGTTGCTTTTCATGGACCGAGTAAATTTCTCTGACTTAGATACTATCATGCGAAGCCACGGTTCGAATTCCTACAGTTGCATACATTTTAACTTTAGATCTTGTAGAAACAAGAGAGATGAACTTGACTGCTTTTTTGGTGGAACAGAATGTCGATTTGGTGTTGTGATGTTTTCGGAAACATGGTTTGCTTCAGAAGATGATGTGTATAGTTTTGCCAGTTACAAATCCTTTTACATGAACTGCCGTGATAGATGTGGGGGAGGTGTTTCAATGCTGGTTTCAACTTCATTTACCTCTGAGCTTCTTTCTGAATTCTGTCGTACTAATCAGCAATATGACGCTGTCGTAGTTAAATGTAGCAATACAATTTGTGTTTGCTACCGGCCTCCATCGGGAATCGGGAAATTATTTGCTGTTCTTGTCGTATTTAGATTCTCTGTTAGAATTCGTTGACAAAAACAATTACCAAATAGTTATTGGAGGTGACCTAAGCATAAATATGATTACCGCGAATAAGATGAAATTAGAGTTAGAATCTCTCCTAAACATACATCTCTGTGAAAATGTTATAACATCACCTAGGCGAGTTACGCCAACATGTGAAACTGCATTAGATTTGTTCTTAACTAACTTAGATGCGTCTTCTGTGAAACCTGGTGTTTTAGTGTACGCAATAAGTGACCACTTACCCGTGTTTATATTCATTGCTAGCGCAGTTGAAAAACAAAAACAAGTACATCAAGCGTTCTCTTATCGGCTCGCAAATACTAACACCCTGTCTGTATTGCGAGAACGTCTTGCCAGTGCCAAATGGGATGATGTGTATAGAGAAAAAAATGCAGATGCGGCTTATGATAAGTTTATGCAATTATTTATGGAAATATACTACGCATGTTTCCCGGTGAATGAAATGTCGGTGACAAAGAAATGTCGCAAACCGTGGATAGATAAGCACCTGATTAAGCTTATAAATAAGAGAGACAGGTTGTACGGCTCATTTATGGAAACTAAATCGCCGGAAGCATTAAAAGCATTTAAAGAATACAGGAACTACGTTACAAAACAGTTAAGGGTTGCTAAGAAGCACTACTACTTTAATATCTTCAGTTCATCTGCATGACGCCCTGATAAAATTTGGAAGACACTTGCTTCAATAACTGGGACTGCACTTGAAAAAACTACCACAGTCCTAAAGGACGGTAATGAACTAAAAGGGGTTGATCTTGCTAATGCTTTTAAAGATTTTTTTTTGTCCCTTGGTCTGGCATGCGACGGTATTGACCTTTCGTACATGAACTCACCTAATAAGCAGTCATTATTCGTAAGAGGTGTTACAACACAAAAAGTTATTTCTTCATTCTTGTCACTAAGTAACAGCAGGGCCACAAATGCATTTGGTATTCAAACAGCGCCGGTAAAATTCGTCATAGACATAATTGCATCTTGCCTAGAGTACATTTTTAATCTATGTTTGTCAACAGGCGTTTTCCCTCGTAGCATGCAGACGGAAAAGGTGACAGTAATATTCAAAAAAGGCGACAAGAATGATCTTTCAAATTACCGCCCTGTATCAGTGTCAGTGTTGCCTGTTTTTTCGAAAGGTTTAGAGAAGGTGATTTTAGCGCGGTTTTCTTCGTTTACTGACCACTTTGGCGTCATAAGTCCTGCACAGTTCGGTTTTTGTAAAAACAGGTCAACTGAATTAGCCCTAATGACCCAAAAGTTTATATTGCAAAAATTTGAGGAAAAGAAAATGGTGCTAGGAATTTTCCTCGATTTTTCCAAGGCCTTTGACCTTATCAGTCATGATGTTTTGCTTAAAAAACTTGATCGCTACGGTATTCGCGGCGTAGCTCACTCTCTTATTACGTCCTACCTTCAGCACAGAACCCAGTTCGTAGCTATAGCCGGGGACCAATAGGAGCTGAAATCTTTAAGAACCGGCGTCCCACAGGGGAGCATATTGAGTCCGTATCTTCATATTGTACATCAATGACATAGTCAATGTTGATTCCTCTGTTAAGTGCGTAATTTACGCAGACGACACAAGTCTGTTTTTTGACGGTGACTTAGGTGCCGAAATGTCAAATCGAGCCAATAAGACGCTTGCAAGTATACATAAGTGGGCTACAAGTAATTATCTTAAGATTGATGTAGAAAAAAACAAAGGCAGTGATGTTTCATCCACGTAACAAACAATTTCAACTAACCCCCATTAACTCTTTCCTTACCGTCCCATAGAGCATCGATCACTATGGATCGATGGTTTTAAAAGCCCCTCCAAAAACAGAAATGCGCGCTCGCGGACTTTTAGCGCCATCTGGCCGGAAATATAAGAACTACCTACTCTACACTACTTTTTTGTTTCGCTCTATCAGTGGGAGCTCCCGCGCAAAAAGAACAGACAACGGAGGAGGTAGCGTCGTGTTTCGCAACATGGCTCCGAAAGCGCATCGCCTGCCGCTGAAGAAGAAACTTCGGAAACGTGATTCCGCTGCCTCTACTGCTCATGATCTTGATTTGAGCTGTAGCGAGGACTCCGTAGTAGAAGTAGGATCATCAGATTTCGACTCTGACAGCGATGATTCATCTCCACAGCCCTGAGAGAACACTCCTCTCCACTGAGAGAACAATAAGGAAGCCCTTGTTAGCCCATGACTACAATGCAGGCATGTTGGGGGTAGACAAATCTGACCAGATAATTGGAACATACGATGTCCTTCGGAAATGCGTACGATAGTGGAAAACACTGTTCTTCCATTGTATCGACATAGCCTGCGTAAATACCTTCATTCTTTTTCAAGAGCATCGCAAACAGCATCCCGACATTCCCGAGCTAAATTTGAGTTCCCGATTTGATCAGCTTTCTTTCCGAGAGATGCTCATCAAGGAAATTTTGAACCTGATTGATCAACCTGCCAGAGTTTCTTATCTGCCACTCGACTGGATTCGGCACAAGTCGGAAAAGTTTGACAGCCGAAGAAACTGCAAGTTGTGCTACGAGAACACTAAAAAGGAAGTGAAAACAAATGTTCTTTGCAGCACCTGTGAAGCACATCTCTGCTTTACCACCACCCGCAACTGCTTCTCCAAGTGGCACATGCGTCATGGGCGCTAAGATGAGAGCCCGCTAAAAATATGCTTTTTATCTGAGAATGTTCAAATTTGGAAATATTACTCCTGATATTACAAGCTACAATTTGTATATTTCAGTTTTGTTTTAATCTGAATGCTGTAATGTATAACAGCAATTTTATATCTTCTCTTGTATACTTTCTTCAGTTTTACTCAAATTTCAGAAATAAGTTATGAAACAATATGAGGTTGTTTACTTTGAATTTTGAATATTATTGCATTATAAAAACACGTGAATGGGCTACATTTTCATATAGAATAACCCATTGTACACACTACAGTTTCTGATAAAAAAATATGTAGATACACATTGAAAAGGCCAGTTTTCTACGGTAAGGAAAGAGTTAAATTAAATAATACTAAAATAGAAATACTATCGTCTTTCAAATCGCTTGGCGTATATTTCTCTGCAACTATGTCGTGGCATTGCCAAGTGAATCACTCAGTAAGTAAATTATCTAGAGCAATAGGTACTATGCGTCGCCACTGTAACTATCTTCCTACATCCATTAAGGGGAGATGCTCCTCGAAAACACCTTTTCTTTAATATTATACCTAAAGTTATGAAACTTTCGTCATAGACTGAGTTTGTAACGCTGATTCCAAATATGTGCTTAGTTCTTATGTAGCTTTATTAGTTTTTGTGCGAGACACCTCTCAAGAGAAAAATATAGGGCTTTTTGTGCACATCTTTTTTAATAATAAATTTTTGTTTAGAGAAGCCTGCAATAGCTCATTTTGCTGGTTAGGTAAAGTAGTATGTTAGATACTACTTAAAATTTATTCAAATAATTTCTATATTTCTAAAAAAAATCAGGAATACCAAAGGTACATACTTTGTGTGCTGTGAGTCAACATTTTAATTGTTTTCAAAAAATGTATAAGAGATATTTAAAATGCATATAGATATCGACATTCTACACACTTTGAAGAGGCTGTGTGCAAAATTTCATCCAGATCTGACCATTTGAAGTACCTGAAAAGTGGTGCACAAAACGTAAAAAATGCTGAAAAGTACAAATGGAGAAAAATGCTTTTGAAAGTTTCCAACATCTGTATCTTTCAAAAACATGACGAAAGCACATGAAATTTCTTGCAAAAATAGAGCAATATGTCTCAAACACAGCACAGCTGTTCAGAACTCCCCTGGCCCATACGTTTGCCCCTCAGCACCCTCTCGAATGGAGTCCGTGAGACGCGCTCTCCTCACCTGGTTTCGGCGATGGGCTCGAGCTTCAGCGGTTTGGCGGACGGACATTTTCTTCATTCTCCTCTGGTCACGGGAGCTTCCCAGGACAACAAGCTCTTCTGGTGGCAGAATACCAAGCTCCTGAAGCACTTGCTCAAAGCTGCCATGACCGCAGTTATACCACAAAACGGCGATGGCAGTTGCAGTTTCCACTATTGTCTTGGACACAAACTTCGTCTTCGGGCATAGTAACCAGATCTTGCTGTTGAGGGACTCTGCTGCATTTTGAGTCTTCCCTTGTAAGCAGCGGGTGAGAAGCTTCTTCTCCGTGAGACGCCTGTAAATAGGCAGCAGAGCCTCCCCCTGTGCCTTTGTCAGAAGCGGAGTGTGGTCTGGCGCGGGTTCTCCAAGTGCTTCCGCCCGCTGGTGCTTGCACCATGATTCAACTCCTTCGGGGCAGAATTTATGGCTCTTGGCTGCATTCGTCAAACTCGAATGAAAAAGTGATGCCCAAATGGCACGATACATTTCCCGGACATTGCCCCTGTTGCTGGTGATGGCTATGCGGTAGTAGTTTTGCAACTTCTGTATTTGCCCGTCCTTCAACTTCTCGCCACGTGGA
Source organism: Rhipicephalus annulatus (assembly GCA_013436015.1). Taxonomy (NCBI): domain Eukaryota; kingdom Metazoa; phylum Arthropoda; class Arachnida; order Ixodida; family Ixodidae; genus Rhipicephalus; species Rhipicephalus annulatus. The sequence continues at coordinate 755,992 of WOVY01001359.1, forward strand.
AGAGGAGTCTTGAGCTTGCGAATTGAAGTGCCCAGGCGCTTGGCCACGTGGTTGGTGCAATCTTCCTTCACGATGGATGTTTCACCATACACTTTGACCTCAAAGACAGCATTGAAGGCTTTACTGTCCCCATCACTCAAAAACGTGGTGAAGCGCAACGGTGTCTCATATGAGGGAGTCCGCGTCCATATGCGCACTGCTGCCTCAGTTTCCATAGCATGAGAGGAGCAGTCAACGTTCTTCTCACAAACTGGGTTATGGTACGCCTGCCACACTTGCTCTTCGCTCCCGATGTCTTTGTACCGGCTGCACGCAAGGCAGAAGTTTGAGAGAACCTCAAAATCGAGGCACAAGCCAGTGTCTACAGACACACCTGTGCCAATGCCGTTATGGCTCTTGTGGCCCCGCTTTTGCCACGTACCATCAAACATCACGGCAACATCACTGCTGCCGACCATCTCTTTCGTGTGAACTCTCGCTTTCTCCATGTTTTCCTCCACGGCTTTCATGGCTGCAGCATGAACTTTCTTGCCGATCGCAATAAAGTTCTTGTGATGTAACGGCGTCGGCAAGCCAAGAATGGCGCAAAAACGTGAAAGCTGTTCGTGCCCGATGCCAATCGCGCGCGCAGCTACCACTGCCTTGACGTTCACGGCGAAGCTGTCACGGGAGCTCCCACTCCGATATTCCTGGCTTCCGCTAGCACCGTTCGCAAGCTCACCAGGCACAACACGGCTCGAGGTGTGCACAGAAGAAAGTACAGATTCAGGGCACTCACTGTTCGCACAATGCAACTCGAGAAACGCCGAGAGACCCTTCCGTTTTTCGACCGGTTCACGTACCCTGAGGGTACAGGTGTGGCACGCAGGGCAAGCAGCTCCACTTATCAGCCCCGTAAGCGCACTGATATCGCATATCACAGCACTCGCAGAGTTTCGATCGCTTGCTGCTCTATCGTTTTCGAAGAGTCCAATCTTCACCTCCGAAGCGCTCACAAAGTTCAGCGCGGCGTCGATTTCGTCCGAGTGGCCGTTGTGCTGGTTAGGGCTAGCCGGAGGCGTCGGGCGGCTGCTTCCCGCCGTCACTTTCCGTAGAGGTTTGCGACGCCGCACTCGGTGCGGGATCTTCGCCCGAGCCTTCCGAGCTCGGAAATCTCGCTTTTTCGGTTCGTTCATTACGAAATAACTGAAAAAACGCAGGAAAAGGGCCACAGAGTTCGATCGAGTCGCCGTACACAGTCGAGGACGGATGCAGGCTTCGGTGCTTCGCCGCAGCAACGTCTCCGTGTAGGCCAATGGCGGCCTCGCTAGAGCACCACGTGATTTAAATGTCCAGTAGAAACGCTTGAACAGGGGCCAAAACGTGCCTTTTTTTAATTATTTTGCGCCAAAATGCGAAACTGAGGGAGGTGCTGTAGGCTAAACGAAGGCTTACTCAACCTCTCCAAGCAAACAGCAATGGCGGGAGACGCCGCATTCTCGAGATGGAGACGATCGAAAGTTGCTGATTTGCGACGAAACTAGCACTTTCTCGAGCCACCGTGGCTCAATAAAATAAATTTTTACTAACTTCTCGTTCGAATTTTGCCTTGATCTTTTGCAGAGTTGTAGCTGAATAAACAAAGACAATTTTACAGGTAAAATCTCAAAACTGAAAAATTCCGCGAAAAACGCGATTTTTCGACGCGCATCTCCCCTTAATATGATGTTATATAATTCAATGTTTCTTTCCCTAGTTCAATACGGAATTCTAGTCTTCAGCTGAAAACATTCACAAGCTGGTGGTATTACAAAAAAGAGCAATACGCCTTGTCTGCAGGGTGCCATATCTTTGGCATACTGCTGCTTTGTTTACAAAGCTTAGAACAATAGGAATTGAATCTTTTTACACATATAGGCTATGTCGCATGTATAGAATGGAAAAAATTAAGAATGATAACGCTTTAACAAAATTGGCATCCTTACAGCAACATAATTCTTTTTACAAGTTTCGTCATTCCGAGCCTTGGATTATTAACAAAAACAGAACTACATACGGTGGCCAAATGCCACAATCCTGTTTACCTACTGTGCTAAATCAACTACACAAAGAAAATGGTCTCAGTGTATCAACTCTGTCGCTAAAAAAGCTAGGCGACGTATTTATGTGATTGCTTGTGCTGCTAAGGGCTTATTTGTTTGTCCTTTTCTCTGTCTTTAGCACTTCGCTTATTTTTTCCCCTTTTTTTCAAACGGTTCTATAATGACCTTGTTTATTTATTCCGACCATGGATGTTTACTGTTTTTGTGTTTTTTTTTAATTTAGTTCATTCATGATGTATACCATGTTTTTGTGTGACCGCTGTGAAGCTGCCCAATGTATGAGGTGGCCAGCTTCCCCTCAAGCTGCTCAATGCAGCTTCTTTTGCCTGGTCATCCTCGCAACTTTGTTGTTGTGAATAAACAATTCAACATTCAACATATAAAAAGAAAGCTACGGTATACGACTTCACTACACCCCCCAAAAATATTTTTGGGAGTGTTTCTGCCACACAACTACATTTACGACCACGGAAGTCTTATATGGCTTGCTTGAGTCTTTCTTGAAAACATGGCTACGTCACTTTTCTTCATTAAGAATTTTATGAGATGTTGATAGCGCACCTGCTGTTTTTGTCAAAAAAGTGCTAGGACCACGGCGATAACTAAGAATGTACGCGAAGAGTTGGAAATACTTTTCAATCATTTTTTTTTTTCATACAGTCTACACACTGTACGGCACAAAACAACAGCCAGAGTGTTTGCTAGGCATTGCAACAGGTTCTGGCACCGTCAACCAAAGACCTACAGCGATCCTACGGTGCAAGACATGCGAGCTGCAGTTTGTAACAGGCATCATATTTATCAACGAGTCTTCTCGGAATGCTGAAAACAGAAATTTTGGGAGAGGACGCGAGTACTGACCGCTTGCACCTCCTTGTTCTTGTTGCGCGCCCGCTCGAGGGCCCGGTTGGCGTTTTCGTAGTTGGCCAAGCAGCGCAGCCGCCGGTACAGCAGGTCCTGCGCACAACCACACACACGCTACAGCTGCGCACAACTCATGCGCCCAATTACAACATGAAGAGGGGGGGAGGGGGCAGGCACAAAGACGGCAAATGCAATCATTACTGATAACCATAAGCTAAGGCAGCTTTTTTTTCTTTCCAAAGAATTTTCAGACTCATGTTCACGCAAAGCAAAGCTTTCAAGCAAAATTTTTTTTAACAGAGGTATGCGAACAACTCTGGAGACCACACAATATGAATGTACACTCAGACCTCATATCAACAAAGTTGCATCTTGCAGCAAAGTCGTTATATCCAAGAATTCATTATAAAGGTATATTTCTAGCACTACAGTAGACTCTCAGCAAATGGAAATCTGTTAAACGGAACTACAGTGTAGACCGCTTATAACGCAAGTTACGGGAGTTGTAAAAATCCGCCCTATAAGCGGTACCGCGTTATAGCCAAAGCATGCTTTTTTCGGCCTTTGCCTATGTCAAAAGGGCAACCCACCTTTCAAAAGCAATTTACTACACTTTTCACTCGCAGACACATTCAACACAATCGCAACACCGCACGGAAACAAAGTTCTCAAGTCCGGCATCAGCGGAAGAACGCCGTTATTTTCGTCTGGCAATGCTTGCGAACAGTTGAAAAATTGAATTGCTGCACAAACTTGAAGAAAAAAAACAAGGGAGACAGGAAAGAGCGCAGACTACCAACTGTTTATTGTCGTTTTTTGAAGCCAATATATACGCATGCTACGCTGCGCTTCCATGATGCGCACAAAACCAAAGACGCCGCAAACAAAGCCGACCCAAAACAAATCAAATCCAAATTGACTGCCACCACAATGACAAAAGTGAAAAATGGCAAAATACAAAAGTGATACCCACCACAATCTAACCTGCGTAATCCCAAGGTGTGCGCTCATCTTTTTTATTTATCTTTTATTATTCATTGAACCAAGCATCAACAAAGGCATGAAAAAATAAAAACGTACTCTAGAGATTTTTGTTTAAAAACCATAAAAATAGCGCTTAGCACCAAATAAAGCAATAAATTACCATTTTTATATTCACTCCAAGCAGCCCCAAATGAGAAACCCGAAGAAGCAGTACGCCGAGAGAGTCAAAAACTATACTAACATAAAACCTTACAAAACATTACGTAGCGTCACATGCGAAATAAAACAAGAACACTAATGAACAACACAAAGGAAGAGGAATGGAAGAGAACACAATGCACGGCGTTAGCCACATTACACATGACCATGTAGGAATACCATTCATTGTTAGTATAGTTTTTGACTCTCTCGGCGTACTGCTTCTTCGGGTTTCTCATTTGGGGCTGCTTGGAGTGAATATAAAAATGTTAATTTATTGTTTTATTTGGTGCTAAGTGCTATTTTTAGTGTTTTTATACAAAAATCTCTAGAGTACGTTTACATTTTTTCATGCCTTTGTTGATGCTTGGTGCAATGAATAATAAAAGATAAATAAAAAAGATGAGCGCACACCTTGGGTTACGCAGGTTAGATTGTGGTGGGTATCACTTTTGTATTTTGCCATTTTTCACTTTTGTTATTGTGGTGGCAGTCAATTTCGATTTGATTTGTTCTGGGGCGGCTTTGTTTGCGGCGTCTGGTTTTGTGCGCGTCGTGGAAGCGCAGTGTAGCATGCGTATATATTGGCTTCAAAAAACTACAATAAACGGTTGGTAGTCTGCGCTCTTTCCTGTCTCCCTTGTTTTTTTTCTTCAAGCTTGTGCAGCAATTCCGTTTATCAAGTATGAACCAACTAGTCTGCAAAAAAGTATTGCTTGCAAACAGGGCTGCGAACAATTTCGTCCTCCACAAAGCTTAAGCACTGAAGCGATTTCTCGCTCAAACTGTTTTTCGCGCAGTACGTTTGCACTTAAGCGAGGTGTTCCAATGCGTGTTTGCACGGGAAATGTGGTTCTGGCGTCGGGTCGACATCGTCTTCGCCGTCCGACTCGTCGTCTGTTGCAACTTCCGCACTACCGCGCACCGCTGCAACGATCGCGTTATCTGTGCTCGCTTCCTCGTAGACAGAAAGCTTTGACTCCCCGGCATCGACAAGTTCTTGGAAAGTGTCGGTAGCGGTTACAAAGTTGGTGTCAACGAGGCAGGACCACACGTCGTCAGTGTTGAGGGTCTCATGGGCGAGCGACGTGCCGCTCTGCTCATCGTCTTCCAGAGCCTCTGCATTGCGCACGAAGCCTGCCCTCTTGAAACACTTGCTTATGGTATCGGCCTTTACCTGCCACCATGAAGCGACCACCATGTCAATTGCACCTCTTAAGTTCACTTTAAGAGGCTGCTGCTGCTGCATGCTCAGCAAAACTCTCTCGCAAATGCGTTTTTTGTACAGCACCTTTACGGTTGCGATGACACCCTGGTCGAGAGGTCGACTTTTTGCTGTAGTGTTGGCAGGCAAAAACTTTAGGTTGACTGCGGTCAACTACGGCTTGACGTCGTGGGCCGTGCAGTTGTCGAAGATAAGCACACGACCCGCCGCTTCTCTGCCATCATATCCTCAAACTTGCAAAGCCAGCTGGTGAACAAATCCTGCGTCCTCCATGCCTTTTTATTGGCTTTGTAGGTCACTGGCAGGCACTCTCACTTTTTAAAGCAACGTGGCCTTGCGATTTACCTATGACAAAGAGGCGGCGCTTGTCGCTCCCGTCCAAATTGGCGCAAAACAATACAGTTATGCGCTCCTTTGAGACCTTGCGGCCGCAGCAGGCTTCGCCTTTCAGCGCAAGCGTGCGGTTGGGCAAAAGGTTATAAAATAAACCAGCTTCATCGGCATTATAAATGTCTGTCAGTATAGGTCGACAGCATACTCTCCAAGTACAAGCGAAGCCAGACTTCGATAGACTCGTCGTCAACAGCGCCGCTTTCTCCGCACACCACTTTGCAGCTGATGCCATTGCGATCTTTGAAACGCTGAATCTACCCGTTGAGTGGATTGAAGTCGTCGTGGCCTAAAAGAGCTCCGAGACACTTGGCCTTTTGTTGGAGCATGGGGCCACTTACTGAGATGCTCCGAGCCCTAACTTTCAAAACCACCTGAACAGCGCTGCGTCCACGTCTTCGTATTTTGATGTACGTATTCTCTTCCGTGACAGGGAAGACGAATCTTGCTGCAGTTGCTGCCGCAGTTTGTCCTTGTTTTTGTAGATGGTCGACATGGTCGTGTCGGAAACGCCGTATTTCGCCGCCACTGACGCCTCCTTCAGGCCACTCTCAATGTCCCTTATGACGCATTCCTTAATCTCCAGCGAAAAGGCACGGCGTTTTTTCACACCGCTTGAAGACGCCGCCGACGCCATGGCGACAGGAGCTACGCAACACACGTGCTCTGGGCTCTCAGACGGCAAAGACACGGCGAAGCGCAAACAGCAAATCCAAAGAGGCAAAAGAAGGAGGTTGCGAAAAAAAAAGCATGCTACCGCTTCTCTTCCCCACTCCGCACAGTGCACACCCGAATTGGACGCTGCCACGGTGACGAAAACACGCTCCCTCTTTCCAAGGTCTACCCGACTTCCTCCCTACTGTACACTCTGTTCTCCGAAATGTTTGACTTTTTACGGCGGTCTTCACGTGCGCCCTTCCGCTCACACTCCCAACGTTCCGGCGCGCCGGGAAACCGTGCTCCGTTCGCCGATTTTATAATCGCGCGCCTAAAAACTCCGCGCTACAACTGGTATTCTCCTTCGCGCGCCTACACAATAAACGGTCGGCCTATACATTGAGTTCTATGGGCGACATATTATAAGTGGTCTGCACTGTAGTATTGCTTCTGCAATGCTTGGTTTCTAGCTTGTATTGTGCACTCACGTTCACCTCTTAGTAAACGGAACTCCTGTTAAATGGAATTTGATTTTCCGGTCTCTTCAGGTTCCGTTTACCGAGGGTGTATATTTATTACAAGTAAACACTATAGTACAAGACAAGATTTATCAATATTTTGTTATATCCAGGTTCATTATATCGAAGTTTGAGTGTAATGACTCCTAGAAGCCCACTACTTCATGTTTTCCTAATTTATCGATTTTCCTAATGTTTTGCTAATAATTGATGAACAACTATGTTTTAACAGGACTATCGTTCCGGTAGTCTGGCTTTTAAAGCGAAGTATCCTATCGCTCTATGCAAGCAGTCTTGTTTTACCTTGCTATGTGCACTCTGATGAAAAGCATAGTTTTCCCCCATTTTGTGTTTGTTTGTACGCACTTGCAAGTTTAAAATGGTTAAAAACTAAAGAAAAGACGTTCTGATGAGTAGTGGCTACTCGACTCGAAGACCAAAACGAATAATACACTAGTCAGTTCAAAACTTTCACACATTTCCATAATAGTTGTTTGGGTTTAAGGTCCTGAATCCAGCACTTTATTGAGAGATGCCGCAGCAAAGGGCTGCGGAAATCTGGACGACCTGGAGTTTCTTTAACGAGCACCTAAATTTACGCGCACGGGCTTCTTTAGAACATTCCCGAACCCTGACTGTTTCATGAACATCTCGTACAGTGCCACTGTGCTCGCTGTTCTGATGCACTGAAGCATTATGCTTGAATGGAAAATATTAGAGCGCCTTGAATATTCGTACAAATATTACAGCACCTGAATTCGCGTCCACGTGAAGTTACAATTTAAGAAATTTCAAAATACACAAAGTGAAAAGACAGATTCATTTTTGTGCAAGTAACGCAATGCGAATCGGTGGTTGTACAGACTACTTTACAGGTTAATATACGTGTTCTGTATTTTTAACAAATAAACAGTGTTAGGGTGAGCACATATGCATACAATATTTCATGGCCTTATTACAATTTGACGTCACGACATACGTAAACAAGAAAACAGCCCAACAGCCCAAAATGACAGCACCCAGATGTCTCTTGCAGAAAGTACACGGTGATTATAGGCAGTTCGACAGCACACAATGTCTGATGCGCCGTGACACCACGTATTAAAAGGAAATCCGCGCTTTCACGAAGCCACACTTCAAGATAAGTGTGCACGTCACCTGCTTTCAGATTTTTTTGTTGTTGCTAAGTTTAGAAGTGCGTTATATGGGCTGATATGGACTAATTATGGGAAATTTTAAAAATCAACGCATCTAAGCACTTACAACTTGCCTTGCACAACTATTGTTCAAATCCTGCTAACATTCAAGCTCACCTCAAAACCATTCAAAAGTAGTTGACCTTGCTTTAACAAAAAAAAGCAACATTTACGTAAGCCTAGCCAAGTCCTCCTTTCAGCCACTTCGGAATTGACAAGGACCTACCTTGGCAGCCGAGGTGTCGCGCATGTAGTACCGCAGCGTGTCCGACAACTTCAAGTCTTCATCCGTTGCCACCCGACCTTCGATTTTCTGCACACAGTAAATGTGGACAAAACGAAATTAGGGACAGCCTGCTCCTAAAGTTGCTATATGCAATAGACTCGCTAGAACTTACTGTAATACCCCGTTCAGCAAATCCACACACCACTGCGGCTAATTTCTTGCTAGCATTTTCCAATGGACACGAGAACATAACATTTGCTCGAGCGAGCTTCGTCATTGCTATTTTGTCCTCAGCTTGGATGTCGCGCAGGAACTAAGAAAATAGGCACTCAAACTTCACTATAACAAAGTCGCATTTGCCACGAAAATACTTCATTTTATCCAAAAATTCGTTACAAACAATTATTCATAACACTATGACAAAGCTACTTTTCACTTACTTCCTTATAGTGGACAATTCATAATATCCAAATTTGTTATATCGAGGTGCAAGTGTACACTCAAAACTCAATATAATGAAATTGAATGTAATAAATTATTGTTTATAAAAATGAATAATAGCTTTGTCATAGTGTTATGAATAATTGTTTGCAACGAATTTTTGGATATAACAAAGCATTTTTGTGGCAGATGCGGCTTAAGAGGTTTGAGTGTACTAATGAGGGTGGGGAAGGGAGTCGCCCTTCATGTACAACCACAATCTCATTGCAAGGCAGGCTAATAACAGAGCTATACAGACCAGGTCTTAAAACTGTGCTCCCCACTCCGAAATCCTCAGCTACGTACGTCAATTGAAACCCTTTGAGGCAATAGCATCATACTAAAAGATAGTGTTGAAAGTGAGACATTTTCATTTCTAATTTTGCAGCATACACTGGAATAGATTTGAGTGCAAAAAATCTCGTCCTTTCGATGCGCAATTCTATTCCGGAATGAACGTGCGAAATACAGCATCACGCAGTGCACTTTTAGCGAAACTTTCGCCTTCCAGCAACAACTCACCCGAGCCTTCTCGAAGCACTCTGCAACCTTGGGGAAGAACCTGAAACGCAAAAACGGGGACAGAAATAGCGGTCAGACGAGGTGGGGGAGGACACTGCACCTGAAACTTTTCTTCGATTCTTCAGAGACTTAAATAAAACTTGCTAAGTTTGGGTAGAGTTGTGCCCCGGTTTAAATTGTGCTAGTGTAGAGATGGTAACTGCACAACGAGCTCAGCTCGCTACGGATCACAGGTATAATCAAGGTAGCCGTTCTAAACTAGGCAATGTCTTTGATACCATCATCATTCTATAGCAGTTAAAGAAAAAAGAATGGAGGCTGTGAAGTAATGAGAGTGAAGTAATACGGGCGGGCCAACTCACTTCTCCAGCTCGGACGACTCGACTGTGGCCAATTGGGTGAGGCAGGATGAAATCTTGATGTAGCTGTCGGCAACATCTGTAAACACGAAGAAAAAGAAGGAAGGATGGCAAAAGCTCTCTTAGCACGAAAATTAAACTAGCCACATAACACGCTCCTTGAAACAGAACCATCAACTACAATACAGGTAGAGTCAAATCACAATGATACCGCTTATAACAATATATCAGATACAACGACGAACAACGATGGCACAGCCTACTTTTGTATGCTTTCTATACCTGCCATGCTGGTCTAGTGGCTAAGGCACTTTGCTGCCGACCAGCAGGTGGCGGGAGTGAATCCCGGCCGCAGTGGCAGCATTTTCAATGGAAACGAAAATGGTTGAGGCCTGTGTGCTTAGATTTAGGTGCACATTAAAGAACCCTAGGTGGCAGAAATTTTTGGAGCCCTCTACTACGGCGTCTATTGTAATCATACGGCGGTTTTGGGACATTAAAGGCTCGTCCTCACAGAAGGCGCCGGGGCGGCCAAAGTGGCGAGGCGGCAACGCGGAAAGCGGGAAAAAAAACCAGGCGGCAAGGCTCATCACTCTCCGAGAAATTTTTTGCCGCCTGCCGATGCTTGCCGCTTTGTCGCAACCAATCAGAACGCCACGCAGCGGAGGCGCGGTGGTAGCGCAGGTGTACATTTGGGAGAAGCACTGACACATCATAGCGACACGTGCGCAAAATCGCGCGATGCCCGCCTCTTCTGCCGCGCGGCTAGACGAAGGAGGTATATGGTCTGAACAGGTTCACGCACTCGCCGCTTCACTGTGCCGCCTTCGGGGTCAATGAGCCTTAAACCCCAAGAATTATTGTTCTTATGCTTTCTAAGATAAAGTAAACCGCTTCTACATGATCCAGCACCGCAATATCGTATACAGCAATTGAATCTGGCTACAGCGCACACTGGCAATGGCTCTCTAGGCAGACTGCACCACCACAGTGCACAACAGTTTCAGACAGGCGGGATTTGCTAGACTACATCGTCAGAGGAAAGCGATAACTGGAGAAGCTTGAAAAGTGCCCAGCAAAGAAGGGGTGCCGGAGTTGTGGTTGGCACTTAACGAAGATGCGATCGGGTTTGGATGGCTTACTTCATGCATACAATGTTGCGGAAAGGTCCAAGTGCCTAAGTGATGAGGGGAGCACTGCAGTTACACGTGCTGTCGTGATAGCAATGACTCCTACGACTTGGTTGAGTAGCCTACCAAGGTACAGTCATCTAAGGAGGCCCAGCAGATGACACAGTCTTTCTAGGGACATTGTTTTCGCGAAGGTTTTCCCACTCAGCAACATAGAGAACACCTAGATGTCCTTGAGAACGATGCGTGCCAGTTTCGCGTGCACCAATCAAAGATGACTACAGCTCTTCTGTTAAGTACACTCAGACCTCCTTATAACAAAGTTTCGTCTTACAAGAAAATAAGTTAGTTATATCCGTAAATTCCTTATAAAGGTTTATCCCTTACACTATACGTATTACAAGACCATTTTTCATTTAGCGAAGAATGTAGTCTAGTTTATTCAGAATTGAAATACAAGTGATACAAGTGCATGTGTTATGTACAAATACAATGCATGTGTTATTATTCATTATAATTGATATTGTGTTATAACTGGGTTCGTTATATTGAAGTTTGAGTGCATGTAGTTGTGCTACCTTACTTGCATAACAAAATTTTTTTTGGTCACTTTTTTGTGCTTTTTTTTTTCTCCACCGACCTAAAACAATTGATTTTGTAGGTACTTGGACATCATAAGTGGACTGCATTGTACATTCATTACAGGTATCGCACCTATCTACCAGAAAACTTCAAATTCTACAAGGCATTTTGAAGATGCAACATTAGTGTGAGGCTTCCCATAAGACTGATGACATTAGATGTCTCTAATGCACCTACACTATTCTCACTAATTTACCGCTGCACACGGTAGAATTGATAAATCTAACTATGATAATTTGAACTTTTGGTTAATCCAAAAATCCTAAAATTTTTTTGGTTGGCCTGCTAAGTTTTCAATGTATATTAAAGCCATTCAATTGGAACTGGCCCACCAAAAAAACTTTTTCCAATCTTTTCGCTTTTCTATGCCAATAAATATCTGCTGCCTTTGTTGCTTCTAGCTGGACATTTACATTACTAACGAATGACCAAAAGCAAAGATGAGTAAGCACGAAATGGCCAAAGTGGCTAAACTGCATGAACCAACAATAGCATAGCAACTTCTAGAATATAAAAACAGACTGGCTCGCTTGCTTAAGGCCATGTTTGCCGCAGTGTTGTAGTGTAAGCTAGAAACTGTCTTAATACTGGGGAACAGGCTACCAGCTGTCAAGGGACACAACGCATTGCCATTACTGGCAATCAAGTAGATGCATTTATAATGTTGCTGCAGCCCCAAAAACAACAAACAAAAAAGCTATTCTCGTGCTGTCCACTTGGTGGACATATCCACTGCAGACTCCACTGACTCGCTGGAGCTCGGCAAGCTCTGCAAGCCCGTTTTCGGTCTTCCACAACGTCCCTTTGACACCACACAGCTTTCAGAACTCTGAACACAAATGAGAAAGACGAAATACGTTTCGCCGCAACGAATGCTGCTCCCAGATATACCATTTTGGATGCCCATCTTGAAGGTTGAAGGCCATGCCTGAACTAATCATGTTGATTGATAGATTGATTTGTGGGGTTTAACGTCCCAAAACCACCATATAATTATGAGAGACGCCGTAGTGGAGGGCTCCGGAAATTTCGACCACCTGTGGTTCTTTAACGTGCGCCCAAATCTGAGCACACGGGCCTACAACATTTCCGCCTCCATCGGAAATGCAGCCGCCGCAGCCGGGATTCGATCCCGCGACCTGCGGGTCAGCAGCCGAGTACCTTAGCCACTAGACCACCGCGGCGGGGCAGAACTAATCATGTTAGACCTTGAATTTGGTTTAATGCGGTTTCTTACTAGAGGCCCCAGAAAGGTAGGTACGCATTCCCTGCCTCGTTCTACAAACATCCGAGCACATTCATACACACATTTCATACACAAGTTTAGACTAGTCAAGTTTGTTTAAGAATCCTGCTGACGTACATTTTGTCAACTTTCTCGTTACGCTGGGAATGTGCTGGCGGGTTCGGTGTGTCGACATGGTCAGGAACACCATGACGTCACGACAGGCCACATTTTAGTGTAACTACCGTATTTATGGGAATCTAGCAGCTTAGATTCTACGATTTTGAAAAATGCACCATTTCCCACTGAAAAAAGTTGTGCACAACTAGCACCACCTAGATGGTACTGTAGTCGTTAGTAGCCGAGCCAACACCTGGCTAAAGTACACACGTGAGGCCGCCATTTTGATCTTTGTGGCAAGTATTGAGCAAACTGTTATTTCGAGTTGTGCTTCCAGAGGTCTGTGTGTGGCATAGCTCAATGGAGCCAAACAGGCAGTGTCATTTTAGTGCTGCTTACAAATGGAAACGTGTCCTTGCAACGCAGTTGTTATCTACCGTTCAAGCCGAACAGGACTTAGCAGTGGACGAAAAAAAAAATGTGCGTCGCTGGAAGGGCTGCAGCGTGGGACATCCCAAAAACTTTGTGCCCTTTTTTAAAAAGTGGGGCATATTCAATGCGCTTGATGACACCGAGGATTGCATACTGAAGACCACAACGACAACTTGGAATGAGCGCAGCATTGGCAAGCGTGGCATCTTTGATGCAAATAACTAGCAGTGTGAAAAAAATGACAAAACGGCAACAAGACTATCGGCTGTATGTTTTCCCCGAGTTATTTGCATCATGAACAAACTGCTTTGTTTGATATTTATGTTCAATAAATGTTTTCTCATGGTGAACGCTGTCTTTGCTGTTTCGTTCGGCCTACATTAGAGGTATATTTTTTTTTGGGCTTTGGACTTTAGGGCTTAGAATCTGGGCCGGCCTAGATTGGAGTAAAAGCTGTAAATGCGCTCCGGCTTAGTTTACCTGCATGTCCACAAAGGGAACGCTGTAAGAATTGCGCCCCTGCTAAATGACAAATGCTTTGTTTGATATTTATGTTCAATAAATGTTTTCTCATGGTGAACGCTGTCTTTGCTGTTTCGTTTGGCCTACATTAGAGGTATATTTTTTTTTTCTGGGCTTTGGACTTTAGGGCTTAGAATCTGGGCCGGCCTAGATTCGAGTAAAAACTGTAAATGCGCTCCGGCTTAGTTTACCTGCATATCCACAAAGGGAACGCTGCAAGAATTGTGCCCCTGCTAAATGACAAAGTCCATTCAACATGGAAGAGCTTACCGTACAAGTCCTTGCTCATAGTAAAACCAATGCCTTCACACCTTTCAGTGATGTCCATCACTCAAACATCACCCTAAAAACACTGGTCACTCATCACCCATGCAGTTCAGACCCCACCCCGCGCGACTCACTCTTGTGGGCACGGGTCATGCGGTCGGCTTTGGTGGTGGCGTCGCGCACATGTGTGTGGTACTCGGTGAGGAAGTTGCGCTCATGCTCGAAGAACTCGTCCACGTCCTTCTGCGTCGACGAGAGGCGCAGGTCGTCTGCCGACTTGCCCAGGTGGCTCAGCAGTCCCGCCAGCTTCTCCTTTTTGTTCTTGCCACGCACGCTCAGCTGCGAGCACCCAATTAATTAGCACAGGGTGCATAGAAAAACCTGCTTGCACTGCACACTAGAACGCCATCAATATTCAAAGGTAGCAGCCTAAGCTGGACAAAACATGGCTGCTAGTACAGTGGAACCCCCGATTATACGACTTTCAGGGAACCACACAAATCCGTCGCATAGTTCGGCCGTCGTATATTTAAAAAACAAATTATAGGCAATGACACTCACCCTATCCCAAAAAACTGGAGCCGACTGCCTGAGTAAGCCTACGGCATGACCTTGTGCCTCTGCAAGGAAGGTTATTCTTGCCAGTGGCAGCTAATGCCAGCATAACTTAGTTCAGTGATTCTCAAATGGGGGTCGGCGAAGCCATTTCTATGACCCGCGAAACCCTCACCCGCACTTTTCTCCAAGCGTGACGATGCCACGTATTGATGAATTGTCCAAAATTAAGTGATGTGACACGTTTGTTTGACGTTTTTGGTAGCAATAAAAAACACCTGTTTCGCGCTGCAGTTGTCTTAATTTACCTATGTACCCCCTCCCACACAAGGGGTCCCCCATCAGTTTCAAATGTCCGTAAAGGGTCCCCGACACATCCATGGCTGAGAACCACCGACTTAGTTGCAGGAGGTGCGTGCAAGTCTTATTCCCAACCTTAAATATGATCGAATTCAACATGCATCTTTCTACCAACAAATAGTCTGAAAGTTACCTGCACATGAAAAAGACAAACCACGTTACGATCAGCCTTCCATCATAAAAGTCAGACACAGTGCTATCTTTACCACATAATGGCGACAAACCAAGAGTTTGCATGAAATGCCTGCATGCACGACTGCGCTGCGCGCATTGTAATTTGTTGGCTTGTGGAGTGCAACTAGTGATGTCCCCCTGTTATTGTGAATGTTAGCATCAAGTGAAAGTAATTTAGCACGGTGAAAACAGCTGTGTCGCGCCCTTATGCGTGTGCAAGCCTGTGATTGTGAGTGCAAAAAAAAAAAAAAACATGAGATAACCTGTGTGTCGACCAAGAAAAGTTTTCGTGAACCTAAATCGTGAAAATGTCAGCTTTTCGATCAACTGAAGCTACTCTGTAGATAGATCTTGACTAGGTAACGATCCCGGATACCTACATACAGGATCGAGACGCATGTACAAACACATGAACTTCCAGAATAATAAATTTTCCATTCTAAGGCATCCTGTCTTGCTCTACTTTTTCAAACGTCAACCGAGGGGAACGCAAATTCATATTTTGCACTCGTGAATATTTGGTCGACGTTTGATTTGAATAAAGGCTTTTTCTTTCGAATGTAATCAGTCATAAAATCCAGGGTTGGCGTAAAAGTGTGTAGTATAATGAAGGTTCTTAATACAGTATTTTGGGGGGGTTTTTGCCGGGTCTAAACTGATTTATCGTAAAATGCAGGTTGTAGCAAAATTGGGGGACATATCGAAGTTTTACTGTAAGCTTGATACATGGCACTGTTTACGTGGCCAGCTTTTTGATGTAGGCATGAAAGGCAGAGAAGAAATTGTGCTCCTGAAACCTGAATGGGATAAAGGCACCATGGCAATACGCATAAGCAGTTACGTTACAAGTTATCTGCACTGTATAAAATTTTATTTTGTTTCCAACAAGAGTTGATGCTAGAGGCAGCACAAAGTGTACGAACCTTACAGCTGCAGAGAAAAGAAAGAGGGGATAAAGGTTTTGGGGGGACAGTGCTCGGAAATAAAGGAACGCACCTCCTTCTCATACTCTAGGAACACGTGGAAGTTTGAGTCCGTCCGGAAGACTGGGTGCAGGGCCAGCCGCTGCAGAAACAATTCGTGCATAGCCACCGTCTTCTTGAACGTCGCCAAGTACTCCCTGCGGGCAAGACAGATGCACAACAAGGAATGCACTACAAATGCGTGCTCGCAACGCTCACAAATCTGAGATATGAAAGTTCACAAGATATGGGAGCATGCAGTGAATGCTTTTGTTGCACTTTGATGTCCCTGTAAGTACACCTACATCCAAGTAGGCAAACTATTGCCTTTGGCATTTCTTCTCAATATGAGACTGGCGCAGGTGGCATTGAATGCGAATCGTGCGTGTCAGCCGCCAAGCACCATAACCACTATACCATAGCAATGCTAGCTTTCATAGGATTGCCGTAAGTTGGAGCAGGAAAAGGGGAGCAGCCCCACTCACGCCTCGAGCTCCTGCTTCATCTTGGTGAACTCCTCCTTGGTCATGGAACCCTCGCCCTCGCCTAGCTTTTGAAGCTTCTCCCGAGAGGCATCAAAGTCCGGCCGAGGAGGTGCCGGGGGAATCTGCAGAACACCAAACAAACCCAAATCGCCACGCTCTTGCTTTCGAGGACAGAAACTTCCAATGCCATGTTTTGCCTCAAGTGATGCCAACGTAACCGACATGCCGGCTACGCCTTCGTACTAAACCCCACTTCGTGCGCTAAACAAGGGGACCTAAATTCAAGCCACTTCCTGCGAGAAACTGCTGTATCAAGTCAAATTCAACAAAGCATTCTGCAACTATGAACTATTACAAAATGCTTGTCAAAATAACACTAACACGTGCACTCCGGCTTGTCATAACAGCTACGTTTTGTGAAGTAATTAGTAATTAAATTTTATGGTTGCAGGCACTTGAAAAGAATCCCAGTATAGTGGTGATTTTCTGGTCATCTAGTGCTGTGCTCTGTCCTAAATTGGCTGGCAATTTACAGAGCCCCAAGACAAGAGAAAATGCCATTTGATGCACCCTAAGCACGAACCATTAACCACAAAAAAGTCTATAAATGAATGACAGAACTTATGCAATGCATATGCTGAATACGAGCAATCCACATTTAGCTCCTGATGTAGTGGTTTACAAAACTTGGACTGCTTCATACACGTTGACATTGCTCATGAAAACCACAACACATGTCAACAAGGAGCAGAGCCGAGGCAGGATTCTCACTGTATGCAGAACCCCAACTCCACAAATGCTTTTGTTTTAAAGTAATCCTGAATATGTAAGCTCATATTCACTCAATTTGTGTTACAGTGACAGACTTTGACAAGAATTCTAAAACCGGGGCTTAAAGGACAAATCTCCCAGCAATTTCAATACTACGGCTAAAACTTCGAACTGCAGGCTTCAGACACATTCAGTGGTTGCTGTGCACAAACTACGAACTTGTGCAAGTTTTGAACGAAGTGCAAGAGAAACCAAATGTATATCATCTGGCACAATACTCACGATGAAGCCTGCGTAACTTTCACACTCCTCCAGGGCATCGTGCAGCCAGATGAACTCCTCGTGTTGCCGCAACACCGAGAACTCTGGCTTCTGGAAGTCCGACAGTGTCGTCTGCAGCAGACAAAAGCAGTGTGTGGCATATAAAACCGAAGAACAAATTAACTTTTCCATTTCGATGAAAACGCTACTGAATTTCAACTCAAGCAGGTTGTTGGATTTTCGAATACATTAAGATAAATGGTCTTTGCAGAAAACGGCAAACTGTGAACGAGAGGTAATGGTTTTAAGTAGTGAAAATTGGTCAGTTACTGTCGAACAGGCTCTATTCATATATTCTTTCAAGATAGAGACAAAGAAACAATGCACTTATAAGAAGAACATATGCAAACCCACTTCTGGGCTTTCAGGGGACAAAACTAAAATCTCATGAAACTGCCTACAGATTAATGGAAAATGCATTTAGGTCTATCTGCCATTTTTCAAATCTGCAGCTTTAAATGTGCACAAGCGCTTTCTCAATTTTACCAGTGTGTTTCACCATTACATGCTTCAGGCTTTATGTGGTCGGTTTATTTAACTAGCCGAAAGGTTATAAACTGCAAGTGCATAGCCTTGGACAAAATGGCTCCAACATTGGAGGTTGCACGTGCCAAAACCACAATATGTTTAAAGGCATACTGTGATGAAGGACTCTAGAAATGTCAACCATCTGAGGCAGGCACGTTTTTATTTTCTTCTAGTATTATTCTTAAAGCACCGTGCACGCTAGCAACTAGAGCAAGGAACGTATGCCATGTATTATACTACCTGAAGAACAGCTCATGCGGCAAGTGCTACATTTGCCTCCAAAGTATTAAAGAAGGCACAGCACTATAAAAATACTTTTCTTACACCGTCGCTCTGATGCTGCATACACATGTATGCAAAACTATTGCGAATGATGTATCAGCAGCCTGTCTGTAGTACATGTGCCGACTGCAGTTGCTTGAGGAATGCTGTGACGTGTGACAAGGTGCCTCGAGGGACCAAAAGCATGAAACACTATTTGGATGAGCTAAGAAGGGGACAGGGGGGGTGTAGCAGTGTCAACATATTTTTCATGCACTGTCGACAGTCCACAGGCCTCTAACATTTACCTCCCATCAACTACCGTGGCTGGCAATCGCACCCGTACCTTTCAGGTGAGCAGCTAAGCGCAGACCAATATGGCGGGCTGAACGACAAAGATACGTTTGCCGCTTTGGTGCAGGGTCATTCCAGGACACATACCTTGGTGTGCACGGTGAACTTGACCTTGTCTCTCTCGCTGAGGGCATCCGAGATGTCCACAAGCAGGGACTGGTCGGCTAGGTCTATCGTGTCTGACCGCATCTAAGAGAGAAGAGGGAAGACCGAGTGTACAAGGTTTACACGGGCAAATAATATCTTATGTTTTAGACCAGTCATCATACGAAGGTCATCATGCAAATTAGTTTCCTATAAATACACTAGAGGAAAATCTGGCGCTAGTGTCCATGGAAGATGCAACGGACGGCGCTTCTGCGAGCATGGGTATGATGGGTAGTACACGAATGTGCCCGATCTCGGTACTTTCAGCTCCGATTAGATTTGAATGGCTTGAAGTAGCTTTGTCACGAAACAAAAATTAGCATCTGTTGAGCCGTTGCACTTCAGTTCTCAACCTTTTAGGCTCACCATTTCATTTCAAATCTGCTCACAAAGTTCATAACTGCCCGTTCGTTTAAAACAAAACCGTAACACAGCGATAAACAAAGCCACAAGTGCATTCAGCGCCCGCAAGCACGAAGACTAGGCAAATCTGTGTACTACCCATCATTGCCGTGGTCGATGAATGATCGCAGCGCCAGAGTTCCCTCTAGTTAATTTTAGAAAACTATGCAGTGCGAAAACTACACATGGTAGATATAAAACTCCTCACGATAAGTATCAATAAGGGTAAGACAGTTACTTAATGAACAGCTAAATCTATAATTGGTCTAAGCCTAAGAATAATTACAATTACCAACAGCAGCAGCTAAGAAGTTACAAAAATGGCAAGGAGGAAGTATTCAATGTGCTGCGACAGGCCAGAGTTATTCAATCATATGAGCTGCGAAACACCCCATAGGTTCCATGTATTGAAATCCAGCCACATCATAGGCCACCCCTGTCGGGAGTGAGCAGATTGCCGCACTACCTGTTGATCTGCACGCCCACCATTGAGTGCATTATTTGTGTTTTGTGTTGTTGCCCCCAGGTGGCACGAACGTCAGCCAACTACCTAAAAATTGGGCCAACTGCGTGTCCAAATGTTAGAAAGCCGTTTCACAACTCTTATAACTGAATAACTCTGGCAGCCGGCTACATTCCCCACACATTACTTTCTGTACAATCAAGCTCAAACTGTCCAAATATGCCCATGAAAGTATTAGAAAATGTCGCAGCACTTGTGAGATGGTTCTTCCCAAGCGCTAGTTCACTGAAATGGATGAATTGGATGTCAATTCCTCTACAATATTATCAACAGACTTGCCCAATTTCTGAATTCACCACAGAAGCCATACGCAAATATAGCCCTTAGACGTGTGCACAGCTTTTTTTCTTTATTTGCAGCAATGCAATTAAGAGAATTTCCGCAGCTAATTTTATATGACAAGGAGGGCTGGTGTGCAGTTTGCTCAATTAGAGACAATGGTGCAACACATGTTATCCAAAACTTTCACTACAAAACAACCATGTGTGATTATCAAGGGTGCCTTATATACATGTTACATACATGCAACGTAAATAGACTAAACTTTGCTTTTTTCTCAGGCTGTTAAAAATTTTTGCTGATCAAGCTGCACTTGTTTTACTCATCGAAGGTCACAAGTTTGTGGAAACTAACGGCAGTAGGCAGAATGATACACAACATCTGTCATCTCCACAACGCTTTGTCTAAAACAAAGTGGGCCTTCTGCACATATCCTCCATGTTTCAGTCAATTTGCAAACGGTCAGCAAGTTACTTGCACAGCTTTAATAAATACCGTTTTTCGGACTGGCTAGTTTTCGAGGAAGATAATGACTAAACACAACACGTTGCCAGGAATTCTTGTGTACAATGCATTGTTGCAGTAACACCAACAATTCTCTATGCAGTTTTTGATATTCAACTTTATCGCAATAAACCAACTTATGCTATACCTAAAAAAAATGAGTGCTCAAGTTTCTTGGAAACATATGCCAATTAAACTCGAGCTGCATTTGTGGAATGCAACATTGATGTAGGTCTACAATCTGAAGCACTGAAAGACTGGAAGAATACACAAACAAGGGTAGCGTGGCAGGGAGCATTCACAAATGAGCTTCTAGTGATGCAGATTTTAACGGCTGTAGATCAAATGTAGTTAACAGTTCACTGACAGAGCACATAGCAAAGATAAAATAAATTTTGCGACTTCTATTTTTTTTTCTCCTTAGAAGTGGCCCAGTTAAATCTCATCAAAATACTAGACATGGCACCAGCAAACCGTGTTGCACAATATTTGAAGAAGAGCAGTAATGGGGGCCAGTTGATTATACGCTGTCTCGCATTGTGCTTGGGACAGACCGGTCACACCACAACACAAGGCACAAACCAGCAGTTGTTTATTTTCTGAAAGTACTGTCACACTTACGAATACATAAAAAGCTCCAAAATAATCAGCAGCTTGCATTTCGTGTTATGCAGTGTTTAGTTGATACAAGTACGTTAAAGCACCATCACCCAAGGCCATGGTACGAACCTCTGCTAGAAAGCAGATATCTTTCAGATGTTCAAATCTGGTTTCAAACAAACTTGACATACTAGTTACAGAACCAAAAAAAAAGGGGGGGGGGCACAACTTTTAGCTCTACAAGGATGACACCAGAAGCACGTATCAAGTGTGCTCCAGTCAAGAACAGTAGTGCCGATGTACAAAAACATGCAAAATGTAATGACCCAGTGGAAAACTCCTGTTTAATATGGATATCTGTGGTGCACACCAGTTTTAACTAATCAAAACCTGATACAAGAGCGTACTCACAGTAACATAAGAAGCAACGATCCAATAGACTTCATGCAAGATTGCTG
Source organism: Rhipicephalus annulatus (assembly GCA_013436015.1). Lineage (NCBI taxonomy): Eukaryota > Metazoa > Arthropoda > Arachnida > Ixodida > Ixodidae > Rhipicephalus > Rhipicephalus annulatus. The sequence goes on from WOVY01001359.1 coordinate 777,714, forward strand.
CCATCTGTCAGCCTGTGAGCGCATGTCGTCATGTTAGAGGCTCAGCACGGCACAGTATGCACAGTCCACGAGGAAGAACGAGATGTACACACGTGAGGCACGTATTGGCTGATAATCTGATAATTGCAACGCCGACGTATTGCTGCATCCCTTGCTGCACACACAGGAGAACTCGAAATGCATAAATAAAAAAAGGTAAGCCACAAACAATGCTTATTTTTGAAGCTGATGTTTCGAGAATGTGCTCCGGCTACTGCTCCTCTTTCTAAGCAAATTAAGACGTGCAATAGCATTTGTACTTTTCTTCCCACAAATTGCCACACGCCGAATTAAGGCAGCTTTTGCAATGTTTCCACTATCAACTGTTTACCAAGCGAAGGCGACTCGTACGCTTTATGCAGAAGCCACCTTACACAACGAGCTTTATCACAGCTAATTGCACGTGCCCATATTTTGTTGAATGTGCCCAGCACATCAAATGCTCAAAAAACGTGCGCAGTCATGCGCAAGTCATCTCACTAAACGGCGGCTTGTCACACTCCAGAAGAGAGAAAGTAACAACATGAAGCAAGCTTTAGCACCCTTGCTCCCTTCCCAGAATGAATTCAGCATGTGCCCTTAGGCAAACTTAACAAGGAAAACACAAACGAAATGTAGGCACGCACAATTAGCTGCAATAATGTTCGTTGCGTGAAGGTGGCTTCAGCGTGAAGTGTACGAGTCTCCTTCACTAGGTAAACAGCTGCTAGCGAAAACATTACAAACGCTAACTTCGACATGCAGCAATTTGCAGGAACCCAAATACAAATTTGTTACAAAAAAGAACACAATGACGTGTTTCGGGAGTATATAGCAAGAGCACATGCTGACCGTCATCAGCATGTAAAAATAAGGAACAAAGTTTACGGCTTAGCTCTTTTTCTTCGGCATTTCGACTTCCTCTCAGTGTGCCACCAGAGACCCAGCCATAAGTTGGCATTGTTATTATCAGCCAATACACGGCTCATGTCCATATGCTTTATGTATCATCATCATCAGCCTGACTACGTCCACTGTCCTGTACTTGCTGCTGCCACTTCCTAACTTCATCTACCCACCTAACTTTCTGTCTTCCCTCAACTCGCTTGCCTTCCCTGGCAATCCAGTCAGTTACCCTTAATGACCAGCAGTAATCCTGCCTATGCGCTACATGCCCGGCCTATGGCCTTACGTATACATCCATGTAAACACATGCTGACATGCACGGACTGTGCTTACTACGGCGCGCTGAACCTCTAAAATGGTGGCTATGCACAACGGCCGACAGCAGGCAGTTATTTTGAATAAGGTCTATAAGCTTCTGGGGAGTTATTTCTTAATGATTTTCCTGCCAGACTTCACCATTCAAAGTTCTAGCTACACTATCAAGGCTGCTTTGTCTACAATTATCACCAAAGAAAATTAGCACTCTGAAGAAGTAACTGCAAAGCATGGGCTCACAGGTTCAACTTTATATTTAATCACACGTTTAACTACAGTTTACCATCTTGATTAGACAACGCACTGTCGCACCATGTTTGTCAATGGCAGACAGCTTGCTTTGTCAATCAGATACTGGCCTTGACACCCTTCCGTCAACATATGGCTGATGAGAACGACAGTAGTAGCGGGAGACTAGGGAAAATTTTTCCCACCTGTAGTGATAAAACGAAAGCCCGAGGGTAGGTTCAGCGTTTCTTACCGCCACCGAAGTGAAACCACCGCAGGTTATCGAACCTGCGACCCCGTGCTTAGCGGCAGGGCTCTACAAAAACCGGATATCGCATAGCAAATGGCAAAGAACGAAATGACTACGGAATTGCCACAGAGACAACTAACAAGTCGCTTCTGGTTCGACACGCCCGAAAGCGCCAGCGAAACCGCCCCAGACGACAAACATTCGCAAAAGAAAGAAAGCGGCGCAACATGTCCAACCATTGCCTCCAACTAAACACACCGCAGTCAACACATACCATCACGCACGGGTAGTCCGAGTGAGTTTTTTTCGTTCGCAGACAGGAAGCTGCCACAACAGCGACGTCGCCCGCAGCAACTATGCGGCGTAGCTAGGAGGCGGTGTCTGTGAAAACAGCTTTTCGCTAGACGGGTCAACGCTCAGTGCACACACATGCGCTGGATGAGAACGCGTAGTGCAGCTGACACCGCAGTCGTAGCACGACACGCCTTCAACATCGCAAAAAGTAGTGTACAGCCGAAATACGCAACCACAGGAAAAAACATGGCAAGCCCATACTGACAAACTCGCAATGCCGGCCGGCGTTCGCGACAACGCTCGAGCGCTTTCAGAACGTTGCTAAGCCAAAGAGCGGGTGCTCTGTTTACAAAAAAAAAAAAGCCTGAATTTTACCAGAAGTTTTAGGGCGGTGAAACGAAGTACGGGGATGTTGACGCGCTCGCGAAAGTGACGACCTACAGCGGGAGCGCTTAGGCAACGTCGCGATGATTGCGAAATGTCAAGCCCAAAAGCGAGTGGCACCGCAAATACCCGACGACACGGCCTCGACAAAATGCAGGGACCAACTTACACGGCCGCAGTTGTGAGAGACCCAGACTCGAGACACGTCCCATGCAGATAGGCCTAACATGCTTATCCCCGAACTCCTGAGTGTCGCCGCTGCTGGACGAAGTGCGGACGCCTGTCGAGCGTACCGCCGAGCTTACCTTGAGCGAAGTGTCCGCCGAATTTGTCGTGTCATCGGTGCCGTCTTGAAGAGTCATCATCACGGCGGGATGACGAAGCAGACAGCCACCACGATCTGTCGCGACGAGTGGGGACCGCTCAGCGCTGCCGGTCTGCTGTGTTCGAAAACGCCCACTCACACCCCCCGCCGGTGTCACATGGCCCAATCGTCCGGCGCCAGATAGGAGTACGCTAGGATCTACAGGTGCTGCGAGTCCGGCGAACGGCGTCTTCCGTGAAGGCGCTCGAGAATGCAACGCAATCGGAGGACCATCCACGAAACCTACGAGGCAACGAAGTTTCTGGCTTTGGCTCTTCCAAAGCAAGGTTTTCAGCTCACGCCCAACAATTCAAAAACAACAAAATATGCTTTATTCAGAGTAGTCAACAATTTCACTGTTTTGTATAACACGCTCTTCACAACCAGCATACGCCAGTTAAGTTTTTAGGCAAAGAAATCCGCGTGGAACGACCGTTTTTCGACGCCTAGAAGGCAGCAAGAAAAACGGAGAAAAGGAACAACCGCGCTCTCTGCCAGCGGCCAGTCGCGAGTCAACACGATGCCGACTCGATCCGGAAGGCTATTCGCTTCAATCCAAGCCGCAGTCGAGCCGAATACAATTGTCGACGAGTGTCGATCGTGACAATCGTGACGATATTCCCGTGTGGTGGAATTGTCTGCTTTGTTCATCGACTATCACAGCCCTTATTTGGTGTAATATCTACTGATACAAGCTACCAGCCCATTCGCAGCGTTCAAAATACGGCGGAAGGCAACTCCTCCTCTTCAGTGTGTACGCTCGACGCTGTGCCTTGCTCGTTTTTGGGGCTTCTAGACCTTTTCCTCGACTCTACCTTGTCGCTCTGCGTGGCGTGAGCTGCTCAGCCGTCAGCCATGGGCAAAAAGCGTCCCAGGCCCGAGCCGGAGAAGAAGGAAGAAGAGATGGACCGGCCTAGCACTTCTAAGGAGCCTTCGACGAGCTCCAAGCAACCTTCGGCGCAGCAGCAGTCTCAGTCTTCGTCGACTTCAACAAAGAGCAAGCCTAGAGTTTGGAAGAGCCTGAAGCAGGTGGTGACGGCCGAGCGCCTGCAACCGGGAGCGTACGCAGCGCTCGAGGCGGCGCCCTCGCTGCGACCCTGGCGCAAGTACTCGGACCTGACGGGCCTGGTGGCGCCATACACAGACCCCAAGACCAAGCTGCGCTATGCCAACAAGCACGAGTACGCACGACTGCGGCTGCTCACCGCGGACCAGGTCAACGGCTATCTGGTGCTCAGGAGGGCCGCGCTACCCGTAACGTAGTCTAGGCTTGATGACCGTGCACCTCGCCGATTCCTGGCGCCTTGACGTCGAACCTGCGGTGTTGACCGTTTGCCCGTACTTCTAGAATGCTCGACTTACCGGACTGGCCTCGTGTGGGATCGGCCGACGAAAGCAGTCGTTTTGTTTTGAAACCGTGTCTCATCACACCGCTCGCAGTTGCATGCGCGTACTAATCTTGGAGATGGAGTGTCTCGCATTTTGAGCGTTGTGTGTTGAATTCTTTTTGGCCTGCTGCAAATACATGTTTGCCACCAGTTAGTTGTCAGTGCGTAACTAAATAGGAGATGTAGTGCATATGCATCTGCTACCAAAGACATGCTGAATGGGTATGGGAGGATTTTCAGAACTGCTATTTATCCGTTCTATCTCATGCAGTCAATGCAAAACACCACCCAATGCCAGTATAGAAAATGGCTTTTATTCACCTGACGAGTTCGCCATCAGTTTACTTCATAAAGTTGTCGGTGTTGACATTCAAATCACATTAACTCTGAAGTTAGAAGAACTGAGAGTGCGGGGCCAAGAACCATGAACGAGGAATACCCACGCAACAGGAGTGCTCTTCCTCATGTGGTCTTGCTTGCCTGTTCTCCTTGGTCCTGCACTCTCAGCTTTTTCAATCTCTGTGAATGTCCAACTTTCCCACTTATCTAGTCTTTTGCAATGCAGAGGCTTTTAATCTACGTACAACGCCACTTCAATCCCTTTTTCCCAGTTGGTTGATATACCTCATCATCAGCCTGCAATGTCCACTCCAGGACAAAGGCCTCTCCCATGTTCCACCAGTTAACTTAGTCCTGTGCTTGCTGCTGCCAATTTATACCCGCAAACTTCTTAATCTCATCTGCCCACCTAACCTTCTGTCTCCCCCTAACCCGCTTGCCTTCTCTGGGAATCCAGTTAGTTACCCTTAATGACCAGCAGTTGATGTACCTACGAATGCATAAAGTTAGATCTCTTAATGTCCAATGACAATTTCAGTGCTCCTTGCTTTGAGGAATATGTTACTTTTCAATTCAGTTGTCTGGTGCGGTGCAAGTATTATGGCAACAGTATGTACATAATGCACCATGCACAGCCAGTATGCTATCCTGCCACAGAGGTTTAGTGGTTGGGGTGCTCGATTTCTGACTTGCAGGTTGTGGGATCGATGCCCGGTCATGGTTGCCTCATTTTCAGTGGAGTCGAAAATGCTTGACGCGTATGTACTTAGATTTAGGTGCACAATGAACCCCAAAAGGTCAAAATTTTCAGAACCCTCTTCTAGGCCAGCTCTTGTAATCGTATCCTCGTTTTGGGATGTTAACCACCACAAGTTATCATCAGAAGTATTTTTGCTTGCCTCCTTTACGGATATAAATCGAGAATATTTTATCACAAATGAAGCTTGATATGTCATTTTTGAGAGAAAGAGAAATTAAACCTTATTTTTGTTCTTTATAAGGTCATAAAGACGGGGCACCGCATTGAAAATAGGATCACCTGCGCGAAAGACCTCCGTCGCTCACTTGTGTACGTCTTCTGTTATGCTAAGATCACGTTATTTAAACGCCAATTCGCCCAACAAGAGGTTATTATTACGTTACCCAAGCATGGCAACATTTTATTGAAGCATACCAAGACATTATCTTCACCACAGCACCCAGTGCTTCCCGGCTGGTATCAGTCGAAGTGGTGCATTGGAGCATGTGTATTAAGCTTGGTGATGACTCTACAACCAGACAGTGTAAACTTTTGCTTATGTCGATGGTTTGCAGACACCTTCTAGATCCTAAAGCACCCAGCACAATTAATAACTGGCTGCTCAGTTTTTCTCAGTCATTGAAAATTTCTTGTTACATTACAATCTCCCCAATTCGTCCAGACTTCTGCACCCGAGGAACACATAAATGTTAATATTTTGAAATCTGGTTTTAGCAATGGCGGTCTACGATAGCAAGCACGAGCTAATTCTTGGAAACAGACATGCAGTAGTCTATGGAACATGCTTGCAGGACAGGCAATGCCCACACATTAGGCGCGACAGCATTACTATCGCAATTATTCGCAACAAATAATGTCATTCACAACATTGTGACCTGCTGCTCCAAAATTTGGCAAAGATGTTCGGGTGCTTTCCTCTTTCTCTCCTTGGGTTTTGGAACTTTTAGATCTTCTTATGAAGCCGCGACGCAACACGGTCCCGAAAGCGCCACTGCTCCGAACTCAGCCGACACGGTCACCAGCCGTTTGGTAGCGTGTGTTACTCAGCTCGCGACTGCTTCCGCGCAGAGCAGATAGACGAGTGGACGAGACGACGGTGATTTAAGGCAAGGTTTATGTACAGCATAGAAACAGAGGCATTACAAATTTGGCACTGGGGCCGACAGCTTAGGGACTCGAAGAGCCGAGATGTCTTCTCTCGCACGCATCCGTCGGCTTCTCTCTCTGTTACGAAGCGCACCGCCGACGAGGTTATGAAGGGCGCCACGAAACTTGCCGCTGCCAAGGACACCACCGGGCGCGCCGACTGCGAAAGGGGCTCCACGCAACAAGAGGCTTCTCTGACACATAGGTCTACCATAGAGAAATAAAAAAAGGTGAAGAGTGGACACTCCCGTAGACCCCAGCGGCCCAATCGACCCTAGCACACCTGGTGGTTGGTGAGAGCAAGTGGCGTGCGCTTCCTGTTTCGGTTTCACTGGCGCAAATTTTGAATTTTTATTTTGTTTATTTTTATTTCGATTAAGTTATAATAAAGAGAGATGCAGGTAGTGATAATTCACTACGATTTTATTCATCGCGCTTGTTCTTGTTCTTTTGTTCACTTGTTGATCACTTGTTCTTTTAGAACAAGTGATCAATGTATATATCAGTCAAAGAGACAGAGTATCCACAATGTTTTATTCAAAGGCAAGATAGAGTCTGAGAATATAAAAAGCACAATATGACAAAGGTAGACAACAAATGCATCTCGCCTTACAAATAAATTGTAACAAATATTGTAACAAATACAGAGAGAACACAGACAACGCACACATCGCTAGAGTTGGCAGAAGCCGAGAAGCTGGTGAAGTATGACACACCGGGCCCGTGGGTAAGTAAGGATCTATGGCAAAAACACAGCGCACAATGCTGAAGAAGAAGAAAGAAGTGACATATACACAGCAATGAAGTCGCGAATCACGCCTGGGGTTAACCAAAATAATGTATAGAAAAAAAGTGTGCACAGAAACCACACGACACAATATAGCAAAAAGGCAAAGGTGCAGTGTGCTGGCTGTGCTTAAGAACAGCTAGCCCAAAATTAAAAAAAAGCAGACTTGATTCCTGCTTGTCCTCAGAAAGGTAGGGCTTTGCAGCTTGCTCACTACGTGAAAGACAAACTTTATGCTACAACACTGGCAGGTCTTGTGGCTCTTCTTATGCGTCGCCTTCATCAAAAACTTAAGATCCCAAGTGATTTGCGTCTGGGTGTTGCTGTGACGCTTGCGAGCTCAAATAGATTGTAGTCATCACTTATCCAGAATTGTGGACCTTAATTGGTGCGACGAGAGCGGTATTACAGGGCTAATAAATAGCAGAAGGAAACCACTTTGGCTCATTATTTTTCACAAAGGCTCTACATCGTACGTTATCACTCACAAGCTATATAAAAATAAAATGGCAGCATCCGCAGCCCCATCAAACGCTACAAGTTTGGGTATTCTTTTGAAAATTTTGATGGGCGAGATGAGGAGGTTGATGAGAAGCTAAAATACAAAAAGTGTGATAACGTGAACTGTTCCCACTTCATACTGTGTTCCTTACCCGCTCGAAGACATTTCAACAAGCGGTTTTGTTATCGATATATTACTTGAGCTGGAGAGATAAAGCATGCACAGTGACCAAGCGACCCACAGTAAAGTGTACAGTTCGCCCGCATTTGCTACAAAAATACAGACAGGATACCCAACATTCTTTTTAATGCCCCTGACACACGGGCACCCTAAAGTCCTTTAGACAAGGGGACATCTTTCGGAAAGGCGTTCGGGCGCAGTGACATACGACAAAGGAGTAACTCCTTTCCGGCAAAGATCCTTTTCGCAAAAGCAGATCCTGCATCTACTTTTCTGGCAGGAAGAGAGTACTCTCGCATACAGTGTGCATAATTTATCAATAGAAGAAAACGTGTCGCTACACAGCGGTGCCCTGTCAGTATTTTTTTGCGCTGAGAAAATGTTTTCATTTTCAGCAGCAGTGCGATTTGTTGAAAAGTGAAGGCCTATAGTCTATCCATACTCTCAAACGCTTGCATTACGTCACTAGCGCGATCATGTTAGGGTTGGCAGCGGCAGTTGCTGTGTCGGCGACGTATTATCGACGTAGCAGCGTTTAGCTCATCTTCGATGGAGCCGAGGGCGACAAAAGTCAGGCCCACCTAAACTGTTGCTTTATCTCTGTCTCTGCGCTGAGACATCGCAGGACCACGATGAAACGCGGCACGCCATCACTGACCCAGCTGGACGCAGCCATGTAAAAAGCACGACAAAAAACAAAAACAGCAAAACACCAACTGTTCATAGTTGCCAGACGAACTTAAGTTGCTGCTAAAAACGCAAAAAAGCGAAAGAAAATTACAGGTATGCGCATTATAAGCCACCAGACGATAAAAAAAACTATTTTATGCTCCGGCGTCACTCAATGTGATGTACATGCGCAGACTGTTTTTAATATTCCCAATCTTGCTGCTTCGACAAACAGCGCCATTTTTTCTGCAGCCGTTCTTCTGAGGAACCGCCTAAAGCAGTAGTGCGGTGCCGTGTGTCATCAGCGCCATCCCTTTCTGCAAATGGTCCCCTTAGGCGACAAAAGGGGTTTACTTCAAAGTACTTTACTTTTGCCCGTGTGTCACGGGTATAAGGTTATGCAAATCACTTCGAGCGAATACACAGTGTCCCTACTCCTCATAGCGGGTAACCAAAAATATGTATGAAACGAATGAGTGGTTAGTTTGGTGAGGCTGTCTCCGCAGTCTTTTGATAGTTTTCCGCTGTGCTGCTACTTTGGCTTGCAGATGTTTAATGGTTTGCTTGTACTTCATTGATGGAGACATTGTCGCTGGCACACAGGAACGCACTGCAATAAACAAAAAAATGGATGTAAAAGCGAAGAACAACTAATCCCATACGAGCACTTTCCTCGCTCGTTCAGACCCAAGGTGCACAACTTTCTGTGGTGCAAAGTTTTCGATTCCACTACCCAAAAACAAACCATTCACAATGTTGACAATACACAAAAAAATGAAAATCACTGAGAGCCCACCCTTACATTTTGTAAGTGCACACGTAGTGTCCTTTTGAGGATAGTTTCCTCAGAATGTCCTAAACATAAAATAGCACATTAAAAACAGCTGTAATAAAAGCATAGTCACCATTTTCTCTAGGGCACTCAGGCGTGGAGCTGTTGGCGGAGACGTCTTCTGGAGGGTCTTGTGAAGCTTGTTCAATGCCTCGGACAGTGCTGTCGGAACAATCTTGCGAGCGGCCTGCGGAAGTCTCTATATCAATCCACTCTGGTGCTGAAGCGAACATACAACTTACCGGTCACACAAGTTCCTTTTGTGACAGCTGAACGACTGGTTAAGGTTTTCTCCGGCAAGACGAAGCCAACAGAAATTCTTTCACCAGCTACAAGGGAGCTGCCACCTGCAGAGGTTTGGTCAACGGTCAATTTGGGTAGAAAAAAATAAATCGCGACACTGAACGCACCCTGCTCATCGGGGCACCTCAATGTGTACGAGCCGCTTTTTGAAGCCTCTACCGCAGGTCCTGAAGAAATGAAATTACGACAATGTGTCAGTAAGAGGCTTAAAATAACACAAACTGAAGCTCATCCGCACCTTGCAGTGCAGCTTCTGCAGTCATGTCACAGTCACTATTTGAAGCAACGCTCGGAGAACGTGCATATATGTGCAGTTGGTACAAGTTACAAAGCTTGTAGCATGGGGAAACTTAAACAGCTCTTTCAAATGCGCAAATTGGTCGAACGTGGAGGAAAAGAGAAGGCACCAACTAGGAAACAAGTAATTTGTGATTTCTGGAATTATCAACAGTGCCAGCTTTCACCGATGAAAGGTATATGTACATGTGCACTCAGGCTTGAAGATAACATGAAATAGCCCTTGAAAGTCTTTCAAAACAAGTTGCGCTGGTCAAGAGCATATAAAAACGACAGAAATGTAAGGCTGCTGTTAGGAAGGTAATAGCCCATAGTTCACAAAATTTAAGACTTTCCAGGTGTTACATCTATAGTGAGGTTTCTCCACCGGCTACAAAGATCTTCGCGGTTAACTGTCGCCACTGATTCAATACAAGTGGCTGCTATTACACATATTTGAGTTTCAGTCAATCACTTACATGGTGCAGCTGGTTGCACACTGGGAACAGACATTCTTGTAAGCCTTGTGTGCCCAGGGTCCATGAAACTTTGAGCAGTAAAATGGTCGCTACAAACCCTGTACGTTGCGTACAATAGGCTGGCCGGCTTACTCAGAATACTGCATCCATGCTTTCATCCTGCATTGGCAATGAACTATCAGCTGAAAGGGGAAGTGCTTGAATAGTGATTTTTTATTGTTACCCTCACTGAGCAAGTACAAACAGTAAGCCTAAAGACATGCAAACCATACAAAAGCTTTAACACACCTGCCATCCCATGGTATGCGGAAGAAACTCGTCCCAGGCTTCTTGTAGGTTCTGCCATTGTTGAAGCACCACGATACACAGCAGTAGCTGCCGTAGCTTGGACCGCCGGACGGCATGGCATCAGCGCGGTCTGAAAATGTTAGTAAGTGGATGCTTCGCTGTCAAATTACGAAAAAGATATGTGCACATCATAAGTGTACCAACAAACCCCTTTGAATGATTAGCTAATCGATGCACAATACAAAACCAGTGATACATCTCTGACCCATAAAACTCTGACTTACAAAGATAGACGTCAAGACCACGTACAAAGATCTTCAGAAGTTTCCAGGCCGCTATCCCTTGTAATGCAATGGTATCGCGGCCTGGGAACCTTAGAACACCTTCGTGCGTACGCAGTATCAGCACAGTACATTGGGAAGAAAAATCGTAGTTGAAATTTGTGCGGTAAAATTATATTGGAAACGTTAAAAAATTTGTGGGCAGCTTGCACTAGTGGCACAAGGCTAGCGAAGAAACGAAGATGATGGCCACTTGGCTAGTCCAGATTTGCCTCCGGCACACCAAGAATTATTCGTGTTCCGAGCCTTCGGGAAACGCGTCGTGAAGCATGCGAGGCCCAGCTAAAGCTTCTCAATATTTTGCACCGAGCCTATGACCTAGCTGCCCAGCTATGCTCAGCCTACAGACGCTCGCGTCCATGACAGACGCAGCACGAGTCGCCTCTGCTTGACGCCGTGCCGCCTTTGCTATACTGCATACGTTGCACAATGTTCCCGTCTAGCCGCCGCATAGAGCCAGAAACTTTCTTTTTAGCGAACCTCCCAGTCCTTACGAGCTTCAGAAAAAGGTTACAACTGCGTGAATGAGACGCCACGTAAGAAACAAACTCGCACACACGAAGCGCAACGTGTGTGTGTGTGCATCTTTCTATGTTTGTTGCATGGTGTCTTATTCGCGCAGGTGTAACCGTTTTCTGAAAAAAAATGACCGAACAAGACCAACAACATGTCATTCAACAAGCTTCGCTTGAAAACGTGCCTCACCTGTTATCTCACGCACGAAAACGCCGACGCAGCCGACGTTGACGAAAGCGATGAAAGCTTCTCGCTGTCAGTCATGCATGGGCTTGTCGCTGGGTAGATGGTGTTTATGACAGTACGGCTGAAGAAAAATTATCGCGTAAGGTGTGTTGAATAAATTGTTTTTATGTATAAAAAACATACCAAATTTGGGCGTATAATTATTATTTTGGAAAAACAATTCTGTTGCATTGATTATAACTGTGTTTTTTTTTGCTCTTGCGCCATCTGACGTGTGGTGGGAGCACTAGTTGGTTACGTAATCGTGACGCACTTCCTGAGGCCAGGTTTTGCGGAGTGTCCTCTCTTGTCTTCTTCTTTCTCTATGGGTCTACTGCTAGCGATGGGACAGGGCTTTTTATATGGGCGCCGGGTGGATCCTTTGAGTCACCAAACGTCCAACCAGAAGCGCCGCTGGCCGTGATGTCAGAATCCTCCAATGGGGCCCGCCGCTGGGCCGCGTCATGCTCATCAAATCGGGAGCCGCTGCGCATGGTTGCAGCCAAAGACGAGTGACGTTGCCACGCAATGCGTAAGACTCGCCAGATTGGAAGGCGCTGATTGCTTCAACGGGCTCGTGGGCTGAGGTAGCTCGCTGTGCGTTGCGTCACAAACCGGCACCGCCGCTGGATGACGTCAATGAGTCGATCGTGTCAGGCGGGCTCGCGCGCTGGCCATACACACACACAAAATCGCGCGCGCGATTTGAAATATTCTTTGAAGCACGCGACCGTGTATTTGTACCTATACGACTCCTCGCTCCCCAGCCTGCTGCCTTATATGACTCGAGCGTGGGATATATGTATTCCAGCATGCTGAGGACATCCTACGTATTGTACAATTTACCACGGGTGGTGCACAGATTGCCTTTGCAGAGGCATTGACGTTCGGTATGGACTCCCAGGCGTAACAATCTCAAATTAAAGCCTGGATTATCCTGGACATGTGAATTATATAGAGGCACCTTAAGCAAGCTTTAGACATTGATCACAGCTATGATCGACTGAACTTGTGTGCTTCGTCGAATACACATCTGCTTCAGCTTTGCTGCCCCATGCTGATGGTAGGGTGGTGAAACTGTTTATCTGCATGAAATCATCTCTTTTATAGTATTCATAACAAAGCACTCAGAGGTATAAAATGCAAGGGAAATGAACTACTGGCTCATTTTTTGTTATACACTATCTAATACAGCAACAGAAGTAATATCAAATTGTAGATTTTTAACCATAATGTAGTAATTACAACTTAAGAGGAAAGAAAATAATGTGGAGAAAAAAGCTTAGGTTAGGTTATGTTGGGTTTAGTGGCGCAAAAGCAACTAAGGCTATGCTGCGCCAGCCACATGGTGAAAAAAAAAAAAGGAGAGAGAAAAGAGCAAAAGAAAACGTCACTAGTTAGCTCGGCATACATTGTGCTGTGAAAGTCTGATTGAAAAACTATTTTCTCTGAGGGAGTAAATCCGTCAGTCAGGGGAAATTGTGCTTCGTCGTCCCAGTGATTTTTCCTTTACAATGGTCATGACTATGAATGCGCGGTTAACGATGACTAATGGAATAAAATGAATAATGTTGTGCGGCTGTATAGAGACCTAAAACCAATCGCGTAATGTGTATACTTTTAAAATTATGGACATGGTACATGGTGTGGTCAATGGGTATGGTATGTGCGTGAGGTGATTTTGTCAAAAAATGTAAGGGGATCGCTCCAGCACTCCCGCCTCACCTGTGTCCTTGTGCGCAAGGACCAGGAGGTAAGTGCTGTGTTCAAAAGAAGCTGTCACAGCACTGACCTCTCGCAAGAGGCCGTGCTGTGGCCACACAGGTTCGTGAATCTTGCAGGTCTGTACCGTACAAATACGATGGCGTGCTTCTTATAACTTATTTAGAAATTTGGTGTCATCCAGGAAGTTGACAACGTCCGTTAGGGGTATCAGCGCGTCATCTCCTAGAAGGAACATGGGGTGACGTGGAATGCGTAACTTGTACAAGGTGTAAAAATGTTTTCTTCGATGTGCTTCCAAATGTGCGCATGTAAGCAAGATGTGCAACACTGTTAGAGGTTCATCGCATTTATCACATGTTGGCTGTTTTTCTTGTTTTAACAAGTAATTATGAGTGATGTGCGTGTGACCAATTCGAAGACGGCACAGGATTACTTCGATAAAACGTTCTTGGTGGTAGCATGACTTCCATTCACTTAGGAATGGCTTGATTAGTTGAAGTTTGTTGTTGCCTGTCATATTCCATTCCCGTTGCCATTTAGATGTTAGCGCTGTACGGATTGCGCGGATACTATCCCTAACGGGAATATTTACTTGCGAGATACTTAAGTTCTTTGCTGCTGCTGCGCACTGATCTGCCCTTTCATTTCCGGGTATCCGACGTGACTTGGGACCCAGCAGAACCGGATATTTTGTCCTTCACTTAGACGCGATAATACGCTTAAAATGTCGCCGATGAAGGGTTCGTATTGAGAGCGTATATGGAGGGCCTTCAATGCACTCAAGGAATCCGTAAAAAGTATTGCTTTCTTGTATCTAGCACTTTCAATTCTTTTTACTGCCATCCACAAGGCATAACATTCAGCAGTAAAAACTGAAACAAACCGTGGTAATCTGACTGTTTCTTCCCACGCACCTTGGACGACACTGCTACCGACATAGCTAGCCGCTTTGGAGCCATCAGTGTAAAATTCTTTGTATGTGCTGTACCTTTCTTGAACGATGCGAAATTCTTGCAGTATGTGTTCACGTGGTGTACCTTGTTTTTTGAGATGTGTCAATGAGAGGTCAAGAAATTGCGTAAAGTTTTTCCAGGGAGGCAGCCTTCTTGGCCTTTTAGTAACAGAAAGGGCATCTGTAGGGACGTTACACTCGCGACATTTTTCTTCGAATCTGAGTATAAGTGGCCTTATTGCGTTTGGTTTGTTTGTGTAATGGAGTCGTTTGTCACAGTGTGTGATAATGTTGTAGCATATATGGTTTGGCGATGAGCGAACTCTTAGGACATATGTAAGCATTAGCTGCGTTCGTCTGCTGTCCAGTGCCGGTTCGTTACTCTCGGAGTACAAGCTGGGAAGCGGCGAGGTCCGGTATGCACCGGTTGCCAAGCGTATCCCTTTGTTATGTACGGGGTCGAGTCTCTTGAGGTAGGATTGTCTCGCTGAACCGTAAACTACACTTCCATAATCTAATTTGCTACGCACCAATGAACGATATATGTGCAGAAGGCACTTACGGTCAGCGCCCCACCGCTTCCGCGACAGAACTTTGAGGACATTGAGTGCCCTAGTCGCTTTAATTTTTAGACTGGTAATGTGTGATAGAAAGTTAAGTTTCTTGTCAAATATGACTCCTAGAAACTTGTGCTCTTGTTTAACTGGTAGGACTGTTTCATTCAGTTCAAGAATTGGGTCCGGCTGCAAGCCTCTTTTCTGAGAATACACTACGGCAACTGTCTTTTCCCCGGAGAAACAGAAGCCGTTTTTCTCCGCCCATTGTGTTAGTTTGTTCAACGTGATTTGAATCTGTCGTTGACATGTCACCATGTTAGACGCGCGGGCACGCAATCTGGAGGTCATCAACGTACAGAGAATGCATCAGTGTGGATGGTATAACTTTGTTTACAGAGTTCATTTTCACAACAAAAAGTGTAGTGCTCAGAACGCACCCCTGAGGTACACCGTTTTCTTGAGTAAATACACGAGAGAGTGTCACGCCAAGGCGGACCTGGAAGGTTCGGTTGGACAAAAAGTCGAAGAGACAGTTAAGCATTCTGCCGCGGATTCCCAGATCCGCCAAGTCTCGTAAAATACCATACCTCCAAGTAGTGTCGTAGGCTTTTTGAAGATCAAAAAAGACTGCTAGGCAGTGTTGTTTGTGTAAGAAAGCTTCTCGTATTGTGTTTTCAAGCCGAACCAGGTGGTCAATTGTTGAACAACCTTTTTTGTACCCACATTGATGGATATCTAGTGAGTTTTCTGTTTCGAGGACGTACGTAAGCCTGATGTTAATGACACTCTCGTAGGTTTTTGCAAGACAACTTGTAAGTGCGATTGGCCTATAGCTGTTTGCTAATGTAGAATCTTTTCCCGTTTTTAGGAATGGGATTATAATGGCCTTCTTCCAATCCGTGGGCATTCGACCAGTTTGCCAAATAACGTTGAAGAAAAACAGAAGGGCCTCGACTGTTTTTGGCGACAGGTGGGCGAGCATTGCATAGTGTATTGTGTCAGGACCAGGCGCTGTTTTTTTACCTGTGGAGAGTACTGTGTTCAGTTCATGGATGGTTAAAGGCGCATTGTATGGCAAGTCTAAGAAACCTGCTGTAGGAAGCTTTTGTTTTTCTATAGATTGCTTGTGCCTTAGGAACGTTTCTGAATAGTTTGCTGAGCTAGATATGTTGTAAAAGTGAAGCCCTAATAGGTCTGCCTGTTCCTGTAGGGATGTCTGAGTACCTGTTGTTGAAAGAAAGGGGATGGTATAGGCAGCGTAGTTGCCATTAAACTTGCGAACCTGATCCCACATTCTTTTGGATGTGACCGAGCTGTTTATGGATGAAAACGTAGTTTTGCCAGGAGATTTTCTCGGCTTGCCTACGAACATATCTAGCTTTCGCTTTCGCCTTTTTGAAGGAGATGAGGTTATCGTACGTCGGGTACCTCCGGAAGATACCCCAGGCTTTATTTTGGAGTTTTTTGGCTTCTGTACATTCGTGCGTCCACCAGGGCTTCAAATTCTTTTTTAAGCAACCAGAAGACTGAGGGATAGCTCTCTTTGCTGCCGCGATTATACACGTTGTAATCCTTTGATTCATTTCATCTACGCTCAGATTATCTAGACTCTCTTTATCCAGACTGGCTTGATCGGTAAAGAGAGCCCAGTCTGCCAAATGAAGTCGCCAGCGGGGTGGTCTGGAGGGTATGGTAGGAAGTGCTGTGGTTAGACTGATGAGTGCAGGCATGTGGTCACTACCGTATGGATTATCTATTACCTTCCATTTAAAATCTGTGAACAGCGCTGGAGAGCATAGCGCAAGGTCCAGGCAGCTCATAGCTCCTGAACTTGGGGAGCAGTAAGTGGCAGCGCCAGAATTTAAAAGACAAACATCGTTGGCTAAAATAAAATCTTCAAGTGTTTGTCCTCTAGAGTCAACTGTTTTACTACCCCAAAGCGTGTTATGTGCATTAAAATCACCTGCTATCACAAAGGTTCGGGTAGTTGGTCTAAAATTAATTCTAAATCGCTTACGGTGAATTGCGTGTGCGGTGGAATGTAGAGGGAACAGACGGTGATGGTTTTGTGCGCTACAATGGTAACGGCGGCGGCCTCTATATGACTATTAATATGAATTTCTCTCACTGCTATACCACCTTTAACAACAACAGCCACACCGCCCGACAGTCGGCTTGCCTGTGTACGATCGCGCCGCACAACAGTGAAGCCTTTTAGGATGTTTTGATATCGATCACCTAGGTTGGTTTCCTGAAGGCACAAGGCTACAGGAGAAAAGTCGTGTAGTATTTCCTTTACGTCACCAAAATTGTTTAAAAGCCCTCTACAGTTCCAATGAATTATAAAAGCCATGTTGAATGTAAAAGTTTAAAAATCGAAGGACAAGTGAGTAGGATATAGTAGAATGGAGGTGACTTGCTTCTAAAAGAACTAAAAAATGCGAGTTCCAAAATGGTGTAGGTTCACTTATTTTACAGGACCCTTTTCTGGCCCTGTAATTGGGGTTTTGCTTTTTTTGGAGCGGTCGAGAGTGTCTCGCCGCTCCTTAGGCGCTGCCTGCACCGCTGGGCCAGAAGTAGTGTCCATCGCCTCGTGCAAGACGTCGGACAGTTGCTCTAGCGAGCGATGATGGCGTTGTGTAGGCCTCGTCTTGGCAGACGAGGCCTTTGACCCCACCAGAGAAGAGGTCGGCAGGACCTCTTTGGCCTCTGAGCTGTCCCGGCTGGTGCCAGGTCTAGGAGAGGCCTCCAGTGTGGCCACGTTAGGGGAGGGTAGGGCAGCCGTGGCTGCTCCCACCGTGGGGGCGAGGGGCGGTCGCCTCAGCGCACTACGCGTGGCCTGGACGGCCGCCTGATGCCGTTGTGGTGCTGGCCCCCGTTGCACCACTTCGGCGAATGATGACTTTTTAGCAAGGTACGGTGAGAGGCGCTGTCTGGCTTCGCGGAAGCTTATGTTTTCCTTATATTTGATAGTGATGACCTCCTTCTCTTTTCTCCAAGCTGTGCAGGATCTCGAGTACGCCGGGTGGTCACCATCACAATTTGCACAGTGAGCTTCAGCATTGCAGTTGTCATCAGCAGAGTGTCCCGTAGCACTGCACTTAGCACAAGTAAGCTGCCCTCGGCAGCTCTGTGATGCATGGCCAAACCTTTGGCACTTGAAGCAGCGCCTAGGGTTCGGAATGTATGGTCTGACGTGCAACTTCAAGTAGCCTGTTTCTATTTCGTCTGGGAGTGTGCTAGAGTTGAAGGTAACGATTATGTGCCTAGTGAGTATTTCCCTGTTGTCTCGTCTGATTTTTATTCGTTGTACCTGTACAACATTCTCATCCTTCCAGCCGGCCAGGAGTTCATCGTCAGTAAGGTCCATGAGGTCATCGTCTGACACGACACCCTTCACCGTATTCATTGTTCTGTGGGCGGTGACAGTTATCGGTTGGTCCCCAAACGCTACAAGGTTCGTCAATTTTTGATACTGCGACTTATCTTTAACTTCAACCAGCAGGTCCCCACTGGCCATCTTCGTGGCTTTGTAGCCGCTTCCGATGGTCTCAGTGAGACACCTTGACACTAGGAAAGGTGAAATGTTACGGACTTTTTTGTCGGCGTTCTCACAGTGGATGACGTGATACTTGGGGAAGGTGTCTTTCTTTTTCTGGAGGATTTCAGCGGTTGCATCGGTGCGCCCCCGCTTCGGGGGACGATCATGTGCGAAAATGTTGGACGATCCCATTAAATGAGTACATTGTTCGGCAACAATGCCAGTCACCCACCACCGAGCCCAACAAGGGGACACGGCAGAGGTTGTGATGGAGCAAGCCCTGCCATGCCAACTGTACATCGTTGCTATAACCAAATATGGTGTACCCAAGGTAGGACCACCACACAAGGTTAACCCTCGCCGCCAGGAAAATTGGAAGTAAATAGAAGAGAGTAGAAGACAGGACAGATAGATAGCGAGAGATAAAGACGAAGATGTAGGCAGAGAGAGATAGGAAAAGGCGACTGCCGATTTCCCCTGGGTGGGTCAGCCCAGGGGTGCCGTCTACGTGAAGCCGGGGCCAAAGGGGTGTGTTGCCTCTGCCGGGGGGCCTTAAAGGTCCAAGCACCCAGCGTCGGCTCAACCCCCAGGATCCCCTTTTCCCCGGACACGGCAAAGCCACGCACGGCTAGGCGTGGGAGGGAGCCGAAACTCCCCCGTTAGCTCGGGTCCGTGGTGTCGCTACACACCAAACGCCTGCTTGCGCAGGCGCCCCTGCGGGGTGGAGAAAAGCTTGAGCGTTTTAACTTCACTTTCAAGAGTATAATGTAGCAGCATGAGCGGATTTCATTTGCATAGTGGTGTCATCCGCCTGCCAGGCTTTGCATCTTGGTAGGCACCGACACTTGTGTCGCGAAGGAACCAGTCTTCACGCTTCTAAAGCGATTAAAGCAGGTCTGCGCGCGTAGCATTGGTTGTTTGAAACTCTTCTAGAATGACCTCTCAGCTTTTCTGCCACAATAAACGTTTTTCTATCCCTCCTATTATGCATGCCGAGTGCTATGTGTAGTTGCGATGTGTCTGCTATGCCTTAACTCATCATATCGCGAATTTGCGAGGTACCTACACGTATACATGCAGCTGCACACTTTGTTGATACTGATTATTCATTATTCAAAAATACTTTTAAATATGATAGTCTTTCTAGGGGTACTTCGACGCAAAAATTTTGGTCTGTTTTTCTGTTTGTCGGTCTGTACATTTGTCTGTTTGTCCGCCGTTACGATACCCCAAACGGCACCGAGTTATGTGTGGCAGCTTGGGCTAGTTGGTATGGCATGATGATATATTGTGTTTTTTGGCGCAAGGGCCATTTGATGGCCAAAGAGCGCCAGTTCATGGGACAAGGAATGTGGATAATGATTGTGATTAGCGGCTGTATAAGGGCCATAAAATTCCTCGTAGTGAGGCGGGTAAAAACATACAAGTAATAAAATCATGATCATGCCGTGAAAGGTGTGTGTGGTGTGAATAGGTAACAAAAGTTAGTGATGATGTAAAACGATGGTGGACATGTATGGCATTAGCACAGGTACCTCACTCGTTCATACCCTTGCGTCCAAGGGCCGTGAGGCAAGTGCTTTCCTGTGTAGCCACCGCAGCAAAAACCTCCCTGGAGAGGTCGTGCTACGGGATGCCCGGGTATATGATATGAAAATTATTAATATCTTTTAAAAGCCCTAACAATGATTTATGACTAAAAAGTGGTTCCCTATCGACAAACATTGCGGGGTGTAATGGTATATGTTGTCGGTAGGGTAATGGAAAGTGTTGTCTTCTTAGAGTGTCTAATTATTTACATTGGATTAAAACGTGAAGAACTGTTAATGCCTCACCACATTTGTCACACATTGGTGGATCGCCACCGGACAAAAGATGTGTGTGTGTCGTGTATGTGTGTCCTATCTTGAGTCTTGTTAGTGTTACCTCTGTTAGACGTGATTTTGATACTGGTGGCCAAGGTGTGGCTTGACAACGTGTAGCTTGTTTTGTGTGTGTCTATCCCACTTGCTCTGCCAGTTGTCCCTGAGCTTTCGTTTGAGAGACGGCTTAAGATCAAGAGGCGGGATCGATATGGGTGTAGTGGCACTGATTTCGTGGACGGATGCAGCAAGCTGATCCGCCATCACGTTGCCTTGAATCTCACGGTGCCCTGGCACCCAGCACACTACAACATGTTGTTTGAGTGTGTAGAGTGTGCATAAAATGGAGTAAAGTGAGACAAGGACTGGGTTTTTGTGTTTTTTAAGAGTGTGCAGAGCCGTTACCACACTGAGGGAGTCTGTATAAATTACTGCTTTTTGTATGTGTAATTGTTTGATGTGTTCAGCTGCCACAAGTATCGCGTAAGCTTCCGCTGTGAAGATACTTGTGCCTGGATGTAGAGGGCCAGCATCCGAAAAGGAAGGGCCAACAACAGCGTAGGACACAGAGGAGTTGGACTTAGAGGCATCTGTAAAGAACTCAGGACGTGTGTATTTGTGTTGAAGTTCCAGGAAGTATGTTCGAATATGGGCAATGGCGCATGTTTTGTAACTTCTAGGAAAGACACATCGCAGTCTATAGTCTGCCACTGCCACTGTGGTGGGTATGCTACAGGAGCCATTAAACTGTGTTCAAGTGACACTCCAGTGTCCTCAGCTAGACCCTTCAGGCGAACTGAGAAGGGCTGCCTCATCGAAGGCCTGTTTTGAAACAGAATGGAGCTCGACAAATCAATAATAGTAGAGTATGAGGGGTGCTTCTTGTCTACTTTCACCTTAAGAAAATAAAAAAAGGACATAACAAACAACATAATACATAATAAACATAAAACATAAACAAAGGCACCCGTAGAAAAGCGGATGCCCAAATGGTGCACGGGGTCCAGCATCTTCAAAGCACTTTGAGTCGCATTTTGTTTTTAAATACTTGATGTGCGGTACGAAGGTCAACTTGTTGTCCAAGATTAAGCCTAAGAATTTATGCTCGGCTTTGACAGACAGACGTTGCCCATTCAGTCGAATGTCAGGTTCGGATTGCATGCCTCTCTTTCGAGAGAACACGACACACGTGCTTTTTTGTGGGTTAAGTCGAAATCCATTTTGATGATATATGGTGTTTTTTGGCGCAAGGGCCATTTGATGGCCAAAGAGCGCCAATTTATGGGACATGGAATGTGGACCATGATTGTGATTAGCGGCTGTATAAGGGCCATAAAAATCCTCGCGGTAAGGCGGGTAAAAACATACAAGTAATAAAATGATGACCATGCCGTGAAATGTGTGTGTGGTGTGAATAGATGACAAAAGTTGGTGATAATAAAAGACGATGGTGGATATGTGTGGCTTTAGCACAAGTGCCTCACACGTTCATACCCTTGCGTCCAAGGGCCGTGAGGCACGTGCTTTCTTGTGTAATCACCGCAGCAAAAACCTCTCTGGAGAGGTCATGCTACGGGATGCCCGGGTATATGACATGAAAACTATGAATTTCTTTAAAAAACGCTAACAATGATTTGTGACTAAAAAGTGGTTCCCTACCGACGAACATTGCAGGGTGTAAAGGTATATGTTGTCGGTAGGGTAATGGAAAGTGTTGTCTTCTAAGAGTGTCTAATTGTTTACATTGGATTAAAACGTGAAGAACTGTTAATGCCTCACCACATTTATCACACAATGGTGGATCACCACCGGACAAAAGATGTGTATGTGTCGTGTATGTATGTCCTATCCTGAGTCTCGTTAGTGTTACCTCTGTATGACGCGATTTCGATATGGGCAGCCAATGACCAAGGTGTGGCTTAATAACGTGTAGTTTGTTTTGTGTTTGTGTATCCCACTTGCTCTGCCAGTAGTCCCTGAGGGTTCGTTTAAGAGACGGCTTAAGATCAAGGGCCGGGATTGATATGGATGTAATGGCAGTGTTCTCATGGACGGATGCAGCGAGCTGATCCGCCCTCACGTTGCCTTGGATCTCACGGTGCCCTGGCACCCAGCACACTACAACATGTTGTTTGAGTGTGTAGAGTGTGCACAAAATGGAGTAAAGTGAGACAAGGACCGGGTTTTTTTGTTTTTAAGACTGTGCAGAGCCGTTACCACACTGAGGGAGTCTGTATAAATTACTGCTTTTTGTATTTGTAATTGTTTGATGTGTTTAGCTGCCACAAGTATCGCGTAAGCTTCCGCTGTGAAGATACTTGTGCATGGATGTAGAGGGCCAGCATCCGAAAAGGATGGGCCGATAGCAGCGTAGGACACAGAGGAGTTAGTCTTGGAGGCATCTGTGAAGAACTCAGGACGTGTGTATTTGTGTTGAAGTTCCAAAAAGTATGTTCGGATGTGGGCAAGAGGTGCATGTTTTGTAACTTCTAGGAAAGACACATCGCAGTCTATAGTCTGCCACTGCCACGGTGGCGGGTATGCTACAGGAGCCATTAAACTGTGTTCGAGTGAGACTCGAGTTTCCTCAGCTAGACTTTTCAGGCGAACTGAGAGGGGCTGCCTCATCGAAGGCCTGTTTTCAAACAGAGTAAGCTCGACAAATCATTAATTGTAGAGTATGAGGGGTGCTCCTTGTCTGCTTTCACCTTAAGGAAATAAACAAAGGACATGTAAGTTCTTTGCAGATGAAGCGACCACTCATTTGACTCAACGTAAAGGCTTTCTACGGGGCTGGTGCGAAAAGCACCCGTTGAAAGGCGGATGCCCAAATGGTGCACGGGGTCCAGCATCTTCAAGGCACTTTGAGTAGCAGACTGATAGACAACGGCCCCATAATCTAAGCGGGTGCGAATGAGGCTTCTATAGAGGTTCATGAGGCATTGCCTATCACTACCCCACGTAGTACGTGATAACACTTTTATAACATTCATGGCTTTTAAACAGGTGACGGTGAGTGGCGACACCGCGGACCCCGAGCTCCCAACATAAGCTGTGCCCAACCGTGGCGAGGTGTTTATAGGTGAAGGGTAGAAGCCGTAAACGGTGGCCGTCGGAGCCTTGGTCAAGCTCCGGCCGATGGGCTCCCTGCCTGTCTACCAGGCAGGGAGCTCCGGGACCTCTCTCGGCATCAGGGTAAACCGAGCGACGAAAGTACCCCCGTTCCCTGCTTTTCAATCTGTCACATGGCATTTTCCAAACCCCCCCCCCCCCCCCAAACGTGATCGGCCCCCGAAAAGGGGCCGCACCGAAGTTTCTTTCCCACCACTACCTAACTTGAGTCCTCCCAAACCGAACAACTTCCCTCGCTTCATGGTGATGGAATCGGTCGACCAATCCAAACCTCTTTCTTCACTGTCGGTATTTCCTGTGTCAAAGTTTCTTGAGAGTGTTGTTGGAGAGTCGTACAAGGCCAAAAAACAACGAACTGGCGAAGTCCTTGTCGAGCTCAGTAGACAGGACCAGGCCGACAAGCTCCTTGCTCAAACCCGCATCGCCGATCTGGCCATTCGAGTCACGCCCCACCGCAGCCTCAACAGCTCCCAGGGCGTGATTTCGGAGCCAGATCTGGCAAACGAGACAGAGGCCGACCTCCTTGAAGGCCTGCGAAACCAAGGTGTGACGGCAGTTCGGCGCATTACCATCAGAAGAGATGACAAGGAAATACCCACTAGGCACATAATCCTCACATTTGATCGGTCCAATCTTCCAGATTATATTATTGCAGGCTTTATCCGGTGCTCCGTCCGAGCGTACATCCCGAACCCGCGGCGCTGTTTCAAGTGCCAGAGGTTCGGGCATGGTACTAACTCGTGTCGGGGCCAAATAACCTGTGCCAAGTGCGCCCAACATGACCATCCCACTGATAATTGTAGCTCTCAACAACTTCTCTGCATCAACTGTCAGGGCCCACATGCGGCGTACTCCAGAAAATGCGAGAAGTTTCAATTGGAAAAGAAAATAATAAACATAAAGGTCACAGAGAACATCACCTTCCCGGAGGCGCGAAAGAGGTTCGCCTCTTTCCCTCTGGGGAGGTACGCCGACGCAGCTCGCCGGGGGGCGGAGCGGCGTCTTGTTTCGGCGGGGACCCAGTACCGCGAGTCGGACTTGGTCCCGCCCCCGCCCCCCCCCCTGGGTTGCCTCTTGCAGCCCAATCTGTCGCCACACCGCTTGCTGAGGCAGCAGCGGATGTGGTGCAAACCAGTTCTGTCGGGACCGGTGCCGCTCCCGCCTCGGCCTCCCCGTCCTCCAGTGCGTTGGAGGGTGCCGAGATGATGGACACCGCGGGCCCCGCACCGGATCTCACCACCACCGCACCGCCCGTGCCACCTGTGGCACCCCCGGGGGTGGCGGCTCAAACGAAGGGCTCCCGAAAGGGGGCCAAGTCCGGGGGGCCCGGCTCGACGGGCACCCCTCGGACATCTGATGATGACATGGATGTCCGGCCGTTCCTGCCTGCCACGCAGCGCAAGGAGCGGCCTGTGACGGCTAAGCCTTCAGAAGGGCCTAAAAAGCCCAAGCCAAGAGTAACAGCCCCGAAAGACGACACATGAACACACACAAACACACACACTCCAGTCTTAAATTCAAATAATGGGAACAGAAAACCTAATCCAATGGAACTGCAGAGGCCTCCTTAAAAACCTGGACGATGTGTATGAGATTCTGCATGACAGACAGCCAAGTATCATGTGTCTCCAGGAAACCCACCTTAATTCTAAAAACACAAATTTCTTAAATAGGTATATGGTATTCAGAAAGGACAGGGTTGGCTGCACCCACTCCTCAGGAGGTGTTGCTATTATCGCACTGAAGTCATTAGCATGCCACCCTATCTCTTTAAACACTGTCCTCGAGGCTGTAGCGATCCGTACAATAATATTTAATAAGTTGATAACGGTATGCTCCGTTTACATCTCTCCGGATTTTTCACTTGTGAGCTCTGACTTCGAGGCGCTGGTCGACCAGCTGCCCGAACCGTACATCCTCATAGGCGACCTTAATGCGCACAACCCTCTTTGGGGCTCCTCCAGAACGGATGCCCGAGGTCGCCTAATAGAGAAGTTTCTTACATCCTCCGGATCATGCCTTTTCAACAAAAAACAGCCTACATACCATAACTTAGGACACAATACATACTCGCATCTTGACTTGGCTATTGGTTCCGCAGCTCTCTTTCCATGTCTTGAGTGGGGTGTGGGCACGGACCCATATGGTAGTGACCATTTCCCCACCTCATTAACGTATCTAGGTACAGGCCCGAGCAGTTCATCTTCCCATAAAAGGTTTATTGAATCAAAAGCAAACTGGAGCACATTCACACAAACATCTCAACTACACCACACATCCATAGAACACCTACACGTGGAGGAATCCGCCCAACTCATCACGGCGCACATCCTTGACGCCGCCGAAAAGTCCATTCCCCTGGCCTCCAGTGCGTCCTGCAACCCAAGGCGGCCCTGGTGGAACGAGGACTGCAGGCGGGCGCGACAGGCCCAGAACAAAGCGTGGGGTGTCCTTCGCCGGTACCCCACGTCGGACAACCTCATTTCGTTTAAACGGGCAAAGGCTTTTGGGAAGCGAGTGCGTCGTGAGGCGAAAAGGGACAGCTGGCGCACCTTCCTCACTTCCATCAACTCATACACTGACACACACAAAGTCTGGACACGAATACGCAAACTAAAAGGACAACAGTTAGTTATGTTGGGTTTTGTGGCGCAAGAGCAACTAAGGCTATGCTGCGCCAGACTCATGGTGAGAATGCTTACAGCAAACAGGGCTATGACAATGACTCTGAAATGTCTTAACGGCGATGACATATGAATATGATGAGCGATGAAGCGTGGCTGTATAAAGGCCTAAAAAGATTGGCTCTGTAAACGCGTGAAGTATATATCTCTTCTAAGATTATGTGTGTGATGCTCGGGGTGATCAATGTGTATGGTTGGTGCATGAGGTTATGTTAAACTGTGACGGCTTTTACCTAGCACTAATACCATACCCGTGTCCTTATACCTAAGGGCAGGGAGGCAAGTGCCTCGTTGTAAATTCCAGCTGCAGCAGATGCCTCTCCGAAGAGGCTGTGCTACAAGTCACATCAGTCAAGTTTTGCCATGTCTAGCGGTAGCATAGTTTAGTGTAGTTAGACCTTGTTCAGAAGTTGTGCTTCATTTAAAAAGCTGATCACATCAGCTATAGGTATTAGGGCGTCCTCGCCCAAGAGTAGCATTGGATGAAAGGGAATATTTAACCTGTAAAACATACGGAAATGTTTTTCTCTTAATGTTTCCATATGTGGGCAAGCTATTAAAATGTGCATTACAGTTAGTTGCTCCTGACACTTATCGCATGTTGGGGCTTCTTCGCCTGCCAATAGGTAATTATGTGTGATGTGCGTGTGACCTATTCGTAGTCGACATATAACTACTTCGATAAAACGCGCTTGATGAAGACAGGTCTTCCATTCACCAAGAACAGGTTTAATTAGGTGAAGTTTGTTGTTTTGTTGTAATTTCCATTCCTGCTGCCAGTGAAAGATGATGGCCCGGCGAACAGCTTCAATCCCATCTCTGGCAGGTATGTTGGTTTTTGACTCGCGCATCTTTTTTGCTGTTGCAGCTAGTTGGTCTGCCCTTTCATTGCCTGGGATCCCGACATGACTCGGGACCCAACAGAGGCGTATGGTGTGGTCATCAGGTGTGTGGGATAGCATGTTTAAAATATCGCCTATGAATGGCTCATACTGAGATTTATAATTGAGACTTTTCAGCGCGCTTAACGAGTCTGTAAATATTACGGCTTTTTTGTGTTTTGAGCTTATAATGTATCGCACTGCCATCCATAACGCATAGCACTCAGCGGTGTAGATGGATACGAACTGCGGTAGTCTAGTTATTTGCTCGTGTGTTGCTCCTACCACACTGCTTCCGACATAAGCAGATGTCTTCGAACCATCAGTATAAAATTCTTCGAAAGTGTTGTACGTTTGTTGTAATGCAAGGAATTCTTGTAGTATATGTTCACGTGGGGTGTTTTGTTTTTTTATGTGTGTGAGTGAAAAATCTAAGAATTTGGAGAAATCACTCCATGGGGCCAAACTGGGTGGCCTTCTGGCAATGGAGAGTGCTTCGTTAGGAATATTCAGGGCATGAAATTTTTCTTCAAATCTTAGTATTAGTGGCTTAATTACGTTTGGTTTGTTGGCGTAGTGTTGGCGTAGGTCACAGCGTGTGACAATACTGTGGCATATATGATCTGGTGAAGAACGAACTCTAAGGACATACGTGAGCATTAGTTTCGTTCTCCTATATTCCAAGGATGGTTCGTTACTTTCGGCGTATAAGCTCGAAATAGGTGAGGTTCGATAGGCACCTGTTGCGAGGCGTAA
Source organism: Rhipicephalus annulatus (assembly GCA_013436015.1). NCBI lineage: Eukaryota > Metazoa > Arthropoda > Arachnida > Ixodida > Ixodidae > Rhipicephalus > Rhipicephalus annulatus. The sequence goes on from WOVY01001359.1 coordinate 805,594, forward strand.
CCCTTTGTTATGGACAGGGTCTAGGCGCTTAAGGTACGAGTCTCTTGCTGAACCGTAGATTATACTACCGTAGTCTAATTTGCTGCGTACTAAAGAACGGTAGATGAGCAGGAGGCACTTACGGTCGGAACCCCAGTGCTTTCGGGACAAGACTTTGAGGACATTGAGGGCGTTGTTGGATTTCACCTTGAGATTATTAGTGTGTGTAAGAAAATTGAGCTTTTTATCAAATACGACCCCCAGAAGCTTCTGTTCTTGTTTTATTGGCAATACTGTTTCGTTTATTTTCAGTACGGGGTCTGGTTGTAACCCTCGTTTCTGGGAGAACGCTACAGCAACCGTCTTTTCCTCAGAAAACCGGAGGCCATTTTTGTTAGCCCATTGTGTTAGCTTGTTTAGTGCTATTTGAATCTGTCGCTCGCACGTCGCCATGTTAGATGACCGGCACGCTATTTGGAGATCATCCACATATAGTGAGTGCATAAGAGTAGATGGTATGACCTGGTTCACAGAGTTCATTTTGACGACAAAGAGAGTTGTGCTTAAGACACAGCCCTGAGGCACACCATTCTCTTGAATAAAAGTTTCTGAAAGTGTGGTACCCAAACGAACCTGAAAAGTTCGGTTCGATAGGAAGTCGGACAAGCAGTTGAGCATCCTTCCGCGAATTCCAAGATCTGCCAGGTCTCGTAAAATACCGTACTTCCACGTTGTGTCATACGCCTTTTCAAGATCAAAAAATACTGCTAAGCAGTGCTGCTTGTACAGGAAAGCTTCTCGTACTGTATGTTCAAGGCGAACGAGGTGATCGGTGGTGGAACATCCTTTCTTGTAACCACATTGGTGAACATCTATCAAGTTATCGGTTTCTAGGATGTATGTTAGCCTAATATTAATAACGCTTTCGAAGGATTTCGCCATACAACTTGTAAGTGCTATGGGCCTGTAGCTTGTTAGTAATGTAGGGTTTTTTCCAGCTTTGAGAAATGGAATTATAATGGCTTTTTTCCACTCTGTTGGCATTCTGCCAGTGATCCAAATAGCGTTAAAGAAGTGCAGCAATGCCTTCACCGCTTCCTGGGACAAATGGGCGAGCATTTGATAATGTATTCTGTCTGGGCCAGGTGCTGTTTTTTTACCTTGAGAAAGCACTCTGTTAATTTCCTGCAGGGTTAAGGGGGAGTTGTATGATCTGTCTTGATAACCTGTAATAGGAAGCTTTTGTTTTTATGCAGATTGTTTATGTTTTAGGAAAGCTGCCGAATAGTTTGCTGAGCTCGAAATAGCGCAAAAGTGCTGCGCTAGTAGGTCTGCCTGTTCACCTAAAGTTGTCTGGATGCCAGGGGTTGAGAGAATGGGGATGGTGTATGAACTGTAGTTGCCGTTAACCTTGTGCACCTGATCCCACATTCTTTTGGATGTGATGGAGCTGTTGATGGATGAAATGTACTTTTTCCACGAGAGTTTTTCAGCCTGCCTGCGAATAAATCTTGCCTTTGCTCTCGCCTTTTTAAATGCTAGGAGGTTCTCTCCTGTAGGATGTTTACGAAAAATGCCCCACTCCTTGTTTTGCATTTTTTTAGCTTGTGTGCACTCTTTTGTCCACCAGGGTTTAAGTTTTTTTTTATAATGCCGGAGGATTGTGGTATAGTTTGTTCGGCTGCCGCAAGTATGCAGGCGGTGACTGTCTCGTTCATTTCCTCTATGCTTAGGCCATCAAGCATCTCTTTTTCTAGGGCAGCTTTTTCAGTGAACAGTGGCCAGTCTGCCAGATGTAGTTTCCAACGCGGTGGTCGGGATTGAGTGGTGGGGAGGGTTTGTGTTAATTTTATGAGAGCAGGCATATGGTCACTGCCATAGACATTATCTATCACGCTCCACTTTAGTTCGCAAAAGAGCGAAGGTGAGCACAGCGCTAGATCTAAGCAGCTAGTGGCTCCTGTGCTTGGGGAGCAGTAGGTGACGCTACCAGTATTTAAAAGACATACGTCATTGTTCAGAATAAAATCTTCGAGGGTTTGTCCTCTGCTGTCAGTTGTACTGCTTCCCCAAAGCATACCGTGCGCGTTAAAATCCCCTGCGATAACAAACGGTTCAGGCAGTTGGTCCAAAATATGCTCTATATCTTTAATCGAAAAATGCGTGTGTGGGGGGATATAAATGGAACATATGGTGATAGTTTTGTGAGCTAAAATGGTGACGGCTACGGCCTCGATGTGACTGTTGATGGTGATCTCTCTCACTGCAATTCCACTTTTGACGACAATAGCCACACCACCAGACAACCGGCTAGCGTGGACGCGATCGCGACGTACTACGGTAAAACCTCTGAGGAAGTTGGTGTGTTTTTCTCCCAGATTGGTCTCCTGTAAGCACATAGCCATTGGAGAGAGACTACTTAGCAAATCTTTTATGTCACCTATGTTGTGAATGAGTCCTCTACAATTCCAATGGAGGAGAAAAGCCATTTTGGGCAGTGAACTTGAGCAGAAAAATGGAGTAAGAATTGATTTGTTGGCAATAAAACCTTGGTGACATGCGTGTGATACTAAAGTCAAAACAGAATGGTACCATAACCTTTCAGGTTATGGAAAACGAAACTTATTTTACAGGGCTTTTTGGAGGCCCTGTAATTTGTCTTTTGTCTTTTTTGGAGCGGTCGAGAGAAACTCGCCGCTCCTTCGGCGCTGCACGCGCCGTTTGACTGGCGGTTGTGTCCATAGCTTCATGAGAAGCGTTGGACTGTTGCTCTGCCGAGCAATCCTTGGGTGTTGTGGGCTTCGGCTCAAGATACGAAGCCTTCACACCCTCTATACCGGACGTCGACGGGGTTCCCGCAGTCTGCCCGTTGCCTTGGCTCGTGCCAATGCATGTCGACACCCGTGGTGGGGCCTTGTTGGGTAAGGCCGGAGCAGCCTTGGCTGCTCCCGCAGTAGGGGCAAGCGGCGGTCGCTCCAGCACGCTGTGGGTAGCTTGGGCGGCCACCTGATGCTGTCGTGGTGCTGCCCCCTGTTGCACCACTTCAGCAAATGATTTTGCTGCATAGAAAGGGGAGACCCGATGCCTTGCTTCGCGGAAACTTATGTTGTGGGTGACTTTAATGGTAATAATTTCTTTTTCTTTTTTCCATGCTGTGCAGGATCTAGAATACGCCGCGTGTTCTCCATCGCAGTTCGCACAGTGGGGTTCGGCCTTGCAGTCATCATCTGCAGAGTGGCCTGTGATACCACACCGTGCACAGGTAAGCTGCCCACGGCAACTCTGAGAAGCATGTCCGAATCTTTGGCACTTGAAGCAGCGCCGCGGATTCGGAATGTAGGGTCTCACAGACAGTTTTAGATAGCCGGTAACTAATTCTTGCGGTAGTGTGGAGCACCCGAAGGTCACAATTATGTGCTTGGTTGGAATTTCTTTGTTTTCTCTTCTGACTACAATACGCTGTACGTGAACGACGTTTTCGTCCTTCCAGCCAGCCAGAAGCTCATCATTTGTTAGGTCTTTTAGGTCATCGTCTGACACAACGCCTTTGACAGTGTTCATCGTTCGGTGCGCAGAGACGGTTACGGGCTTGTCCCCAAATGCTACTAATTTTTCTAGTTTCTGAAACTGTGTCTTGTCTTTAACTTCCACTAGCAAGTCTCCGCTTGCCATCTTTGTAGCCTTATAGCCAGTTCCGATAGTCTCGGTTAGGCACCTGGACACGAGGAATGGGGAAATGTTGCGAGCTTTTTTGTCCGAGCTTTCGCAATGAATAACGTGGTATTTAGGGAAATGGTCTTGCTTTTCTGAATTTGACATTACATTTGCTTCGGTGCGCCACCTTTTGAAGGGGCGATCAATAGATAAGGGGTTTCGTGGTCCCATGGAAAAGTGCAGTTCCTTCAGTAGTGGCGCCTACCACCCACCACGGAGCCCAACAAGGGGACGTGGCAGAACATGTAAACATGTCTGCACAACGCCAGTAGTACGCCACTGCCATAACCTAATATATCTATCCAAGTTTGGATATTTACACCAGGTTAACCCTTGCCGCAAGGAAAAATTGGAAGTAAAATGAAGTGAGGAGAAGACAGGAAAGATGTAAAGTGAGAACAAAAGACGAAGATGTAGGGAGAGAGAGATAGGAAAAGGCGACTGCCGATTTCCCCTGGGTGGGTCAGCCCAGGGGTGCCGTCTACGTGAAGCCGGGGCCAAAGGGGTGTGTTGCCTCTGCCGGGGGGCCTTAAAGGTCCAATCACCCAGCGTCAGCTCAACCCCCAGGATCCCCTTTTCCCCGGGCACGGCAAAGCCACGCACGGCTAGGCGTGGGAGGGAGTAGAAACTCCCCCGTTAGCTCGGGTCCGTGGTGTCGCTACACACCAAACGCCTACTTGCGCAGGCGCCCCTGCGGGGTAAAAGGACAACATGATGATATATGGTGTTTTTTGGCGCAAGGGCCATTTGATGGCCAAAGAGCGCCAATTCATGGGACATGGAATGTGGACGATGATTGTGATTAGCGGCTGTATAAGGGCCATAAAAATCCTCGCGGTAAGGCGGGTAAAAACATACAAGTAATAAAATCATGACCATGCCGTGAAATGTGTGTGTGGTGTGAATAGATGACAAACGTTGGTGATAATAAAAGACGATGGTGGATATGTATGGCATTAGCACAAGTGCCTCACACGTTCATACCCTTGTGTCCAAGGGCCGTGAGGCACGTGCTTTCTTGTGTAATCACCGCAGCAAAAACCTCTCTGGAGAGGTCATGCTACGGGATGCCCGGGTATATGATATGAAAACTATGAATTTCTTTAAAAAACGCTAACAATGATTTGTGGCTAAAAAGCGGTTCCCTACCGACGAACATTGCAGGGTGTAAAGGTATATGTTGTCGGTAGGGTAATGGAAAGTGTTGTCTTCTAAGAGTTTCTAATTGTTTACATTGGATTAAAACGTGAAGAACTGTTAATGGCTCACCACATTTATCACAAAATGGTGGATCACCACCGGACAAAAGATGTGTGTGTGTCGTGTATGTATGTCCTATCCTGAGTCTTGTTAGTGTTACCTCTGTATGACGCGATTTCGATACGGGCAGCCAATGACCAAGGTGTGGCTTAATAACGTGTAGTTTGTTTTGTGTGTGTTTATCCCACTTGCTCTGCCAGTAGTCCCTGAGCTTTCGTTTGAGAGACGGCTTCAGATCAAGGACCGGTATTGATATGGGTGTAGGGGCAGTGGTTTTGTGGACGGATGCAGCGAGCTGATCCGCCCTCACATTGCCTTGGATCTCACGGTGCCCTGGCACCCAGCACACTACAACATGTTGGTTTAGTGTGTAGAGTGTGCAAAAAATGGAGTAAAGCGAGACAAGGACAGGGTTTTTTTTGTTTTTTAAGACTGTGCAGAGCCGTTACCGCACTGAGGGAGTCTGTATAAATTACTGCTTTTTGTATTTGTAATTGTTTGATGTGTTTTGCTGCCACAAGTATCGCGTAAGCTTCCGCTGTAAAGATACTTGTGCCTGGATGTAGAGGGCCAGCATCCGAAAAGGATGGGCCGACAGCAGCGTAGGACACAGAGGAGTTAGACTTAGAGGCATCTGTAAAAAACTCAGGGCGTGTGTATTTGTGTTGAAGTTCCAAGAAGTATGTTCGAATATGGGCAATAGGCGCATGTTTTGTAACTTCTAAAAAAGACACATCGCAATCTATAGTCTGCCACTGCCACGGTGGCGGGTATGCAACAGGAGCCATTAAACTGTGTTCGAGTGACACTCCAGTGTCCTCAGCTAGACCCTTCAGGCGAACTGAGAAGGGCTGCCTCATTGAAGGCCTGTTTTGAAAAAGAATGGAGCTCGATAAGTCATTAATAGTAGAGTATGAGGGGTGCCTCTTGTCTGCTTTCACCTTAAGGAAATATACAAAGGACATGTAGGTTCTTTGCAGATGAAGGGACCACTCATTTGACTCAACGTAAAGCCTTTCTACGGGGCTGGTGCGAAAAGCACCCGTAGAAAGGCGGATGCCCGAATGGTGCACGGGATCCAGCATCTTCAAAGCACTTTGAGTCGCTGACTGATAAACAATGGCCCCATAATCTAAGCGGGTGCGAATAAGGCTTCTATACAGGTTCATGAGGCATTTCCTGTCACTACCCCACGTAGTACGTGACAACACTTTTATAACATTCATGGCTTTTAAACATTTTGTTTTTAAATACTTTATGTGGGGTACGAAGGTCAACTTGTTGTCCAAGATTAAGCCTAAGAATTTATGCTCGGCTTTGACGGACAGTTGTTGCCCGTTCAGTTGAATGTCGGGTTCCGAGTGCATGCCTCTCTTTCGAGAGAACAAGACACACGTGCTTTTTTGTGGGTTAAGTCGAAATCCGTTTTCATCTGCCCATTTGGAGACCTTATTTAAACCAAGCTGAACCTGCCGCTCACACATGGCCAAGTTGCATGACTTGAAGCCAAGCTGAACGTCGTCGACATATGTACAATAGAACGTATTGCGAGGAATGGACAAGCGCAAAGAATTCATCTTGATAATAAAAAGTGTGCAACTAAGCACGCCACCTTGTGGCACGGCTGTTTCCTGGACAAATGTTTGGGAGAGCACACTGCCCAGACGGACACGGAATGTCCGGTTTGACAGGTAACTTTCGATTATGTGAAGCATTCTTCCGCGCACACCAAGGTGGGACAGGTCTCTTAGAATTCCGTAACGCCATGTAGTATCATAAGCCTTTTCGATATCGAGGAACACAGAAAGAAAGTATTGTTTGTGGACGAAAGCGTCTCGGATCTGTGCCTCGATACGCACCAGATGGTCGGTGGTAGATCTACCCTCTCGAAACCCACATTGGTATTGGTCAAGCAGATTGTGTGTTTCAAGGAAATATAAAAGTCGGCGGTTTATCATTTTTTCAAAGAGTTTACAAAGGCAGCTGGTTAGTGCAATTGGCCTATAACTTGAAACAGAGGAAGGATCCTTGCCCTGTTTCAAAATAGGGATAACAATGGCTTCTTTCCAGGCAGTAGGTATGGTGCCAGAAAGCCAGATAACATTGTATAGGGAGAGTAAAGTTTTTCGAGTTTCAAGCGGCAGGTTTTTCAACATTTCATACATGACATGGTCGTGGCCTGGGGCAGAATTACTGCAGGAATTTAGTGATGTTTGTAGCTCAGCTAAGTTGAAAGGTTGATTGTATGCCTCGTATTTTGTACACTTGTATTCCAGTTTCTGCTTTTCGATTTTTGCTTTGTATCTTAGAAAAGCTTCAGTATAGTGTGAAGAGCTAGAGACCTGCTCGAAGTGTGCACCGAGGAAGTTCGCCTGATCTTCCAGGCTGTCACCCTGTGTGTTCACGAGTGGGAGTGAATGCACTTGTCTTCCTGCTACTCTACCAACCATGTTCCAGACTTTAGCCTCTTGGGTATAAGAATTAATCCCCGATAAAAACTTGTGCCAGCTTTCTCTTCTGGCTTGCCGACGCGTTCTCCTGCCTTGAGACTTTATTTTCTTAAAGCTCTCAAGGTTTTCCGCTGTCGGCGATTTGCGCAGCAACCTCCATGCCCTGTTCTGTTCCTTTCGCGCATTGCGACACTCTGTGTTCCACCATGGGACGTGTCGCTTGCCGGGCTGTCCAGATGTTTGTGGGATGCATTTGGCTGCTGTGTTAATAAGGAGAGCTGTGAAGTACTGCACAGCTTCATCTATGCTTAGCCCACATATGTCAGTCTAAGATAAGTGAGCTTTGTTATGAAACTGTTCCCAGTTGGCTTTGTGTATAAGCCATTTGGGAACTCGTGGAGGATATTCGTATGATGTTTGTGTACTCAAAACGACAGGAAAATGGTCGCTTCCGTAGGGATTATTTAGAACTTTCCATTGGAGTAATGGTACAAGTGAAGGAGATGCGATGCTGAGATCTATGGAAGAGTAGGTTTTGTTGGCAAGGTTATAATATGTTGCCTGTTTCCTATTCAACAGACAGGCGCCGGAGGAAAAAAGGAACTGTTCAATGAGACGACCTCGTGCGTCGCAGCGAGAATCACCCCATAAACCGCTGTGCGCATTCAGGTCCCCTAGAACCAAATAAGGTTCTGGTAACTCATCTATTAAAGACTGAAAATCATGTTTTTCCAGGCGGTGTTGCGGCGGTATGTATAGAGAGCAGATGGTGACGAGCTTATTCAATAGAACTGCTCGAACAGCCACTGCCTCTAGGGATGTTAGTAGTGGTAGATGACTGCATGCTACTCCTCGATTAACTATAAAGGCTACACCACCAGATGACGCCACAGCATCATCTCTGTCCTTTCGGAAGACAACATATTGACGCAAAAAATTTGTATTCTTGGATTTTAGGTGTGTTTCCTGTACACACAGCACTTTTGGAGAATGTTTGTGTAGAAGTTCTTGGACATCGTCGAGGTTTCGAAGTAGTCCTCTGACGTTCCATTGTATAATTTGTGTCTCCATTATGGGAGTAAAGAAGTGCTGTGTGTACGAAATGAGTGTGGCTGGTGTCTAAAGAGAGAAGTGACTTATCTTACAGAGCCTTTAGAAGGCCCTGTAATTAGAGTTTTGTCTTTTTTAGAGCGGTCGAGGGAACCCCGCCGCTCCTTTGGCGCAGTCTGCGCCGGTGCAGTTGATGTGTCCATCGCCTCAGGAGAGACGACAGATAATGTTGCTTTCGTTGTAGGCTTCGTCGTGACAGACGGAGCCTTAAACCCCACCGGGCTGGAGGTCGAGGCGACCTCTTTAGTTTGTGTGGTGCCCTGGCTGCTGCCAAGGTTCACAGGGGCCTTCGGTGGGGCTGTATTCAAGGCGGGTGGGGCAGCCGAGGTTGCTCCACCCATGGGGGTTTGTGGCGTTTGCCTCGGCACGCTGGGCGTGGTCCAAGGCATTGCCGAAAACCGAAGTGGTGCTGACCCCCCTCGCACCACTTCGGCATACGATGTGTTCCCAGCAAAATGCGGGGAAACGCGCTGCCGCGCTCCACGGAAGCTTATGTTCAATTTAAACTTTGTATTAATAATTTCTTTTTCCATTTTCCAAGCCACGCATGACCTGGAATATGCAGGATGGTCACCCTCACAGTTTGCACAGTGCACTTGTAGCTGACAGTCATCGTCAGCGGTATGACCTTTGGTGCCGCATTTCGCGCAGGTAATCTGTCCTCGGCAGCTCTGGGAGCCGTGCCCGAACCTCTGACACTTGAAGCAGCGCCGCGGGTTGGGTATGTATGGTCTAACTGGCAGTTTAAGATATCCTGTGGCTATTTCAGTGGGGAGGGTGCTAGATGCGAAAGTTAGTATGATGTGCTTCGTTGGGATTTCCTTATTTTCTCTTCTTATTTTGATACGCTGCACCTGAATGACGTTTTCCTCTTTCCAGCCTGTTAGAAGTTCATCATCAGAGAGGTCCATCAGGTCTCCATCTGATACAACACCCTTCACTGTGTTCATGGTTCGATGCGGTGTGATTGTGATAGGCTGATCCCCAAATGCTGTGAGTTTATGTAGCCTTTGGTACTGTGCATTGTCTTTTATTTCAAGTAACAGGTCACCACTGGCGGTCTTTGTGGCCTTGTAGCCTGCGCCCAGCGTTTCTATGAGACATTTGGACACAAGGAAAGGTGAAATAGTTCTAGCTTTCTTGTCTGTACTTTCACAGTGGATAACATGGTACTTGGGGAAGTTATCTTTTTTGTTTGGAACCAATTCAAAAATTGCGTCGGTGCGCCACCTCTTGGAGGGGCGATTATTTGTGAAAGGGCTAGGGGATCCCATAAATTTGATAGCTTATTCGGCGGCCATGCCAGCCACCCACCACCGAGCCCAACAAGGGGACGCTGCGAGACGCGAAGGAGGCGCAGGCGCCAGCCGTACATGGCCGCTATAACCTAATATATCTACCCAAGGTTGGATATTTACACTAGGTTAACCCTTGCCGCCAGGAAAATTGGAAGTAAAATGAAGTGAGGAGAAGACAGGAAAGATGTAAAGTGAGAACAAAAGACGAAGATGTAGGGAGAGAGAGATAGGAAAAGGCGACTGCCGATTTCCCCTGGGTGGGTCAGCCCAGGGGTGCTGTCTACGTGAAGCCGGGGCCAAAGGGGTGTGTTGCCTCTGCCGGGGGGCCTTAAAGGTCCAAGCACCCAGCGTCGGCTCAACCCCCAGGATCCCCTTTTCCCCGGACACGGCAAAGCCACGCACGGCTAGGCGTGGGAGGGAGCCGAAACTCCCCCGTTAGCTCGGGTCCGTGGTGTCGCTACACACCAAACGCCTACTTGCGCAGGCGCCCCTGCGGGGGGGTAAAAGGACAACAGACACACAGCCTGCCCCTGGTTAGTACAACAGGGGACACACTGGAAGACCAGGCTAACACACTCGCACAACACTTCCAACACGTGTCCAGCTCAGCACACTACACAAACACTTTCATGAAACACAAAACATCTGTTGAAAAAAAAGCCCTTACACGACAAAGAGAAATCGAACAGTTCTTACAACTCTGAATTCACTCTCTATGAGTTGAGGGCTGCTTTGAGCTTGTGCAAACCTTCAGCTCCAGGTGCAGATAAGGTTACATACACCATGATACAGCACCTACACCCAGACACTCTTGAAACACTCTTACACCTATACAATAAAATATGGCTTTTGGGGCACATTCCTCGCTCTTGGAGGGAGGCCATAGTAGTAGCTTTCCTAAAGGAAGGGAAGGACCCTTCCTCTCCTGCCAGTTATCGTCCCATTGCCCTGACTAGCTGCCTGTGTAAGCTCTTCGAGAAGATAATAAACAGGAGACTTGTGTACTTTCTCGAGTTCAACGGTCTTCTCGAGGGCTGCCAGGCAGGCTTCAGGGCGGGGCGATCTACCAACGATCAACTCGTTGCATTAAAGGCATATGTAAAAGATGCTTTCCTCCACAAGCAGTACTGCATGACAGTATTTTTTGATTTAGAAAAGGCGTATGATACTGCTTGGAGGTATGGTATCCTCATTGATCTCAAGTCTTTTGGCATTTCGGGTAACATGTTCAACACGCTTGCCAGTTACATGTCTGAAAGAACGTTTCGCGTGCGTGTTGGAACTGCACTATCTAGAGTTCATGTTCAGGAAAATGGAGTGCCACAAGGTGGAGTTTTAAGTTGCACCCTTTTCATTGTGAAAATGAACTCACTGAGGAAGGCATTGCCACCGTCGATTTCCTGCTTAATTTATGTAGACGACGTACAATTATCTTTTAAGTCTTGTAACCTATCTGTCTGCGAGTGCCAAGTACAGCTTGGTGTTAGCAAGCTAGCTGGCTGGGCAGATCGGAACGGGTTTAAATTTAATCCGGGGAAGTGCACTTGTGTTCTTTTTTCTAAGAGGCGTGGTATCCGGCCGGATCCTGACATTCATCTTAATGGTGTGTCAATTCCCGTGAAAAAGGAACACAAGTTTTTAGGAATAATCTTTGACGAAAAGCTGACATTCATCCCACACATAAAACAACTAAAACATAAATGCTTAAAAACACTGACTATCATGAAGGTTCTCTCGCACATTTCTTTTGGTGCTGACAAACAACTTTTATTACGTGTTTTTACCAGCCTAATAGGTTCGCGATTGGACTATGGTAGCGTTGTTTATGGGTCAGCAAGTAAAACATCCCTCAAAATGCTGGACCCGGTACTCCATCTGGGGCTCCGCCTGGCGTGTGGTGCATTCCGGACTAGTCCGGTCGAAAGCCTCTATGTGGAGTGTAACAAATGGAACCTGCAACGTCAGCGAGCATACACAGATCTCCTTTATGCTTTTAAACTTTCATCCATGCCTCACCATCCTTTTAAATCAGTTTTTTATGATACGTCTATGACTGAACTCCTTTTAAACCGACCATCGTTCTCTGCGTCTTTCTCCTACAGAGCTAGAGAGGAAGCGTCAGAGCTTTCTGTCTCTTTTCTAGACACCATCCAAAGTTCTCCAACAGATTTTATAGCACCATGGCATCTCCGCGCTGTCTTATGTGACACATCTTTTACACATATAGATAAAAACCGAGCTCCCACATGTGCTATTCTGCAGCATTTCTTGCATCTGCAGCATAAGTATCAATGTGCTGAATTTTATACGGACGCCTCTAGAACTGCCACCTCTGTGTCCTGTGCTGCGCATGGACCCGGCCTTAGTGTCACTAAAACGCTGAATAGTCATACTAGTATCTTTACCGCAGAGGCGTATGGTGTTCTTCTTGTTGTTAATCATATACTTCAAAGCGACATCTTACAATCCATTATCTATACAGACTCCCTCAGTGTTGTGCGGGCACTGTCGTCAACAATGCCTTCGAAAAACCATGTTGTCAATCTAATTGTCAAAGCTGTTATGTCTGTGTATGTACGCAACCTTGAACTGGTTCTTTGTTGGGTCCCTGGCCACTGTGGTATAGCCGGGAACGAAGCAGCGGATCGAATGGCTGCTGCTGCTACATTCCTAAATACAGTAGACATAACCACATTACCCTACACCGACGTGAAACTACACATCAGACAACAACTTCGTAAAACATGGCAAACACACTGGAGTGAACAAACAGACAACAAGTTACACGTAATAAAACCACATTTGGGACCATACACCACCGACGCACGTAATAAATACACTGAAGTCGCCTTGGCCAGATTACGGATAGGGCACACTCATGCAACGCACTCGCACCTTCTCACTGGGTCTCCAAGACCTCTGTGCAGCAGGTGTGGAGAGGCCCTATCCGTTATCCACATCCTGATACAATGTAAGGCACTTGACACAACACGACGCAAATACTTCCCACAACTACACACGCGACATATTCCACCACACCCGTCACACTTCATAGGAGACGAAGCACTGTTTTCAGTCAAACGCGTTTTAGAATTTCTTACCGACGTGAAATTTTTACATCTCATTTCTTATCATGCTTGACAACCTGGCCCTTTAGACCAGTCATCTTCCATTACGTTGTGTTTTACTTTGTCTATTTTTACTGAGATGTTCTTTTACATCCTTGTCACTTTAATGTATTCACTTCTGTTTGGCGCTCTTTGCCCTTAGTCGGCCTTGCGCCATTAAACTCTAAACATCATCATCATCATGGGTTTTAAACATTTTGTTTTTAAATACTTTATGTGGGGTACGAAGGTCAACTTGTTGTCCAAGATTAAGCCTAAGAATTTATGCTCGGCTTTGACGGACAGTTGTTGCCCGTTCAGTTGAATGTCGGGTTCCGAGTGCATGCCTCTCTTTCGAGAGAACAAGACACACGTGCTTTTTTGTGGGTTAAGTCGAAATCCGTTTTCATCTGCCCATTTGGAGACCTTATTTAAACCAAGCTGAACCTGCCGCTCACACATGGCCAAGTTGCATGACTTGAAGCCAAGCTGAACGTCATCGACATATGTACAATAGAACATATTGCGCGGGATGGACAAGTGCAAGGAATTCATCTTGATGAGAAAAAGTGTGCAGCTAAGTACACCACCTTGTGGCACGCCTGTTTCCTGAACGAAAGTTTGGGAAAGAACCGTGCCTACTCGGACACGGAATGTCCGGTTTGACAGGTAGCTTTCGATTATGTGAAACATTCTTCCGCGTACGCCAAGGTGGGACAGGTCTCTTAGAATTCCGAAACGCCATGTTGTATCATAAGCCTTTTCGATATCGAGGAATACAGAGAGAAAGTATTGTTTATGAACGAAAGCGTCTCTGATCTGTGCCTCGATACGAACAAGGTGGTCTGTCGTGGATCTACTCTCTCGAAACCCGCACTGAAATGGGTCGAGCAAATTGTTTGTTTCAAGAAAGTGTAAAAGTCGGCCGTTTATCATTTTTTCGAAGACTTTGCACAAGCAGCTTGTAAGTGCAATCGGCCTGTAACTCGAAGCTAAAGATGGGTCCTTGCCTTCTTTCAAAATGGGAATAACAATCGCCTCTTTCCAGGAGGTAGGAATAGTGCCAGAAGACCAAATAGCATTGTACAAACAAAGTAAGGTTTTTCGGGTTTCGTTTGGTAGGTTTTTTAACATTTCATACATCACACGGTCTGAACCTGGGGCGGAAGTACTGCAGGAGTTTAGAGATGTTTGGAGCTCAGCTAGACTGAAAGCTTGGTTATATGCCTCGTATCTAGTGGATTTGTGTTCGAGTTTCTGCTTTTCTATTCTTGTTCTGTATTTTTGGAAAGTGTCAGTATAGTGGCACGAGCTGGATACCTGTTCGAAGTGTGCACCGAGGAAGTTTGCCTGATCTTCCAAGGTATCACCCTGAGTGTTTACGAGGGGAAGTGTGTGTACTTGTTTTCCTGCTATCCTACCGACCATGTTCCAGACTTTAGCCTCCTGTGTGTATGAATTAACCCCTGATAAAAACTTCTGCCAGCTTTCTCTTCTGGTCTGCCGACGCGTTCTCCTGCCTTGAGACTATTTCCTTGAAGGTTTCAAGATTTTCGGCTGTCGGCGAGTTCCGAAGCAGCCTCCAAGCTCTGTTTTGCTGTTTGCGCGCGTTTCGGCATTCAGAGTTCCACCATGGCACACGTCGTTTTCCAGGTTGTCCATTTGTTTGTGGGATGCATTTTGTAGCAGCATCAATCAAAAACGCTGTGAAGTAGTTCACAGCAACATCAATGTTCGAAGTACAGATGTCATTCCAACCTAGACTAGCGATAGTATAAAACTGTTCCCAGTCGGCTCTGTTTATTAGCCACTTGGAAACACGTGGTGGGCACTCGGTTACTGTAGTCGTGCTCAAGACTACGGGGAAGTGGTCACTTCCGTACAGATTAGTGACGACATTCCACTGGAGTAGAGGGACGAGAGATGGAGATGCTATGCTTAGGTCTATGGAGGAGTAGGTGTTATTGGCGATATTATAATAGGTTGGTTCTTTTCGATTCAGGAGACACGCGCTCGACGAGAGAAGGAACTGCTCGATCAGTCGACCTCGCGCGTCATACCGAGAGTCACCCCATAGCCTACTATGCGCATTAAAGTCTCCAAGGAGAACATAAGGCTCCGGAAGTTCATCAATTAGAGAGTGTAAATCACTTTTCTGCAGCTGATAGCTAGGAGGAATGTAAATAGTGCAGATTGTGATCAGTTTATCAAAAAGAACCGCTCGAACAGCCACTGCCTCAAGGGATGTTTGGAGTTGTAAGTGTGTGCATGCAATTAATTCCTTGATTCACTATGATGGCAACACCTCCGGATGATGTCATGGCATCATCACGGTCCTTTCGAAAAATAACGTATTTGCGAAGGAAATTTGTGTGTTTTGAATTAAGGTGTGTTTCTTGTACACATAGCACTTTTGGTGAGTGTTCGTGTAGGAGTTCTTGGATGTCGTCAAGGTTTCTGAGAAGGCCCCCGACGTTCCATTGTATAATTTGAGTGTTCATGGTGAATGTAAAATAATGCTGTGTGTACGAAAAGCGAGTGGCTGTTTAGACGGGGAGTTTGAGTTCACTTAACAGGGCCGTCACCACGCCCTGTTATTTGCTTTTTTGTTTTCTTGGCGCGCTCCAAGGAGCCACGCCGCTCTTTCGGCACCAAGGGTGCCGACGTATCCATTGCCTCCTGAGAGGCACTGGGTGCCCGCACGTGCGGGCTGTTAGTACGAATTTCGGGCCTCGCCTGGTGAGGTGAGGCCTTGAGACCCGAGGACTCTGGAGTCTCCGGTCTCTGTTTTGGAGTAGGCGGTGTAGCCTGGGCTACAGCCACCTTGGGGGCAGGTGCCACAACCACCGGCTCGGTATGCGCGGGCCGAAGGTGTGGCGAGGGCTGGTGCGGCGGTGCCCCCTGACGCGCCGCATTAGCGTATGTAGGTCCATAAAATGGAGCGACTCTTCGCCGTGCTTCCTTAAATGTAATGTTCTCCTTCACCTTCAATGTAATTATTTCTTTTTCTTTTTTCCAGTATGTGCAGGAGCGTGAATATGCGGCATGGTTTCCTTCGCAGTTTACACAGTGTGGCGGTTGTTTGCAGTTCTCAGACACGTGGCCTAGGACTCCACATTGTGCACAAGTCTGGCGACCACGACAGGTTTTAGAGCCATGGCCATACCTCTGGCATTGTAAGCAATGGCGGGGGTTGGGAATATATGGTCTCACAGATGTCTTTGTGTACCCAGTCTGAATGGTTTCCGGCAAATCGCTCGAAGCAAAGGTAAGTACTAAGTGTTTGGTTGGTATTTCTTTTTGATCTCTTCTTATCTTAATACGCTGTACGTTTGTCACGTTCTGGCTCTTCCATCCTTCCAAAAGTTCAGCTTCGGTCAGGTCAAGCAAATCTGCGTCCGATACGACCCCGCGAGATGAGTTCATAGACCTGTGTGGCGTAATACTGACGGGTGTTTCTCCAAACGTTGTGAGGGTGTTCAGTTTATCGATTTGGTCTTTGTCACGTATCTCAAGAAGTAGATCTCCGCTGGCCATTTTGGTAACCTTGTACCCAGCACCGAGAGTTTCGGTTAAGCATCTAGCCACTATGAAGGGGGATACAGTTCTGGCTTGCTTGTTAGTTTTTTCACAGTGTATTACGTGGAAACGAGGAAACAATTGTCTTGGCTGGTTGAAAAAATTGGTGTCTTCGGTGCGTACCCGCTTTGAGGGGGCTTGATCACTAAGTAAAGGAAATGCTTTCTGCATGCTAATTGTATGTTGTTCGGCAGCGTTGGCGGCCACCCACCACGGAGCCCAACGAGGGGACGCTGCAAGTTTGCGGATGCTAAAAGCTTGCAGACGTCAGCCGTACAACCCTGCTATAACCCAATGCGCATAGGCCAAGGTAGGCTATTTGCACAGGGTTAACCCTTGCCGCCGAGAAAATTGGAAGTAAGCAAAAGAGAGAAGTAGACAGGAAAGCTAAAAAAGTAAGAAAGACGAAGATGTAGGGAGAGAGAGATAGGAAAAGGCGACTGCCGATTTCCCCTGGGTGGGTCAGCCCAGGGGTGCCGTCTACGTGAAGCCGGGGCCAAAGGGGTGTGTTGCCTCTGCCGGGGGGCCTTAAAGGTCCAATCACCCGGCGTCGGCTCAACCCCCAGGATCCCCTTTTCCCCGGACACGGCAAAGCCACGCACGGCTAGGCGTGGGAGGGAGTCGAAACTCCCCCGTTAGCTCGGGTCCGTGGTGTCGCTACACACCAAACGCCTACTTGCGCAGGCGCCCCTGCGGGGCCACCAAGGCACACGTCGTTTTCCAGGGTGTCTATTTGTTTGTGGGATGCATTTTGTTGCAGCATCAATAAAAAACGCTGTGAAGTAGTTCACAGCAACATCAATGTTCAAAGTACAGATGTCATTCCAATCTAGACGAGCGATAGTATAAAACTGTTCCCAGTCGGCTCTGTTTATTAGCCACTTGGGAACACGTTGTGGGCACTCGGTTACTGTAGTTGTGCTCAAAACTACGGGGAAGTGGTCACTTCCGTACAGATTACTGACGAAATTCCACTGGAGTAGAGGGACAAGAGATGGAGATGCTATGCTTAGGTCTATGGAGGAGTAGGTGTTATTAGCGAGATTATAATAGGTTCAATCTTTTCGATTAAGGAGACACGCGCTCGACGAGAGAAGGAACTGTTCGATCAGTCGACCTCGCGCGTCATACCGAGAGTCACCCCATAGCCTGCTATGCGCATTAAAGTCTCCAAGGAGAACATAAGGCTCCGGAAGTTCATCAATTAGAGAGTGTAAATCACGTTTTTGCAGCTGATAGCTAGGAGGAATGTAAATAGTGCAGATTGTGATCAGTTTATCAAAAAGAACTGCTCGAACAGCCACTGCCTCAAGGGATGTTTGGAGTTGTATGTGTGTGCATGCAATTCCTTGATTCACTATGATGGCAACACCTCCGGATGATGTCATGGCATCAACACGGTCCTTTCGGAAAATAACGTATTTACGAAGAAAATTTGTGTGTTTTGAATTAAGGTGTGTTTCTTGTACACACAGCACTTTTGGTGAGTGTTCGTGTAAAAGTTCTTGGATGTCGTCAAGGTTTCTGAGAAGGCCCCTGACGTTCCATTGTATAATTTGAGTGTTCATGATGAATGTAAAATAGGGCTGTGTGTACGAAAAGCGAGTGGCTGCTTAGACAAGGAGTTTGAGTTCACTTAACAGGGCCGTCACCAGGCCCTGTTATCGGCTTTTTTGTTTTCTTGGCGCGCTCCAAGGAGCCACGCCGCTCTTTCGGCACCAAGGGTGCCGACGTATCCATTGCCTCCTCGGAGGCACTGGATGCCCGCACGTGCGGGCTGCTAGTTCGAATTTCGGGCCTCGCCTGGTGAGGTGAGGCCTTGAGACCCGAAGACTCTGGAGTCTCCGGTCTCTGTTTGGGAGTAAGCAGTGTAGCCTGGGCTACAACCGCCTTGGGGGCAGGTGCCACAACCTCCAGCTCGGTATGCGCGGGCCGAAGGAGGGGCGAGGGCTGGTGCGGCGGTGCCCCCTGACGCGCCGCATCAGCGTATGTAGCTCCATAGAATGGAGCGACTCTTCGCCGTGCTTCCTTAAATGTAATGTTCTCCTTCACCTTCAACGTAATTATTTCTTTTTCTTTTTTCCAGTATGTGCAGGAGCGTGAATATGCGGCATGGTTTCCTTCGCAATTTACACAGTGTGGCGGTTGTTTGCAGTTCTCAGACACGTGGCCTAGAACTCCACTTTGTGCACAAGTCTGGCGACCACGACCGGTTTTAGAGCCATGGCCATACCTCTGGCATTGGAAGCAACGACGAGGGTTTGGTATATACGGCCTTATAGATGTCTTCGTGTACCCTGTTTGAATAGATTCCGGTAGTTTACTGGCTGCAAACGTGAGTATTAAGTGTTTTGTCGGTGTTTCCTTATTGTCTCTTCTGATGATAATTCTCTGTACATTAGTAACATTTTGGCTCTTCCACCCCTCCAAAAGTTCAGTCTCAGTCAAGTCAATTAAGTCCATGTCAGATACCACTCCGCGAGTTGTGTTCATTGACCTATGTGGTGTTATCGTTATTGGTATGCCACCAAAATCTGAAAGACGGTCTAGCTTTTCAAATTGTTCTTTGTCGCGGATTTCGAGGAGAAGGTCTCCACTAGCCTATTTGGTTACCTTGCATCCTGTGCCAAGAGTTTCGGTGAGACATCTAGAAACTAGGAAAGGAGAGACGGTCCTGGCTTGCTTTTCAGTTTTTTCACAATGGATAACATGAAAGTGAGGATATGTTTCTTTTGGCTGCTTGAAAAAATTTATAGCATCGGTGCGTACCCGCTTTAAGCCGGTACGATCAGATAGTAAGGGGAATGCTCTGTGCATGCCTGTCTTATTTTTGTTCGGCAGCGTTGGCGGCCACCCACCACGGAGCCCAACGAGGGGACGCTACAAGTTTACAGATGCTGAAAACTGCAGACGCCAGCCGTACAACGCCACTATAACCCAATACGCCTAGACCTAGGTAGGCTATTTGCACAGGGTTAACCCTAGCCGCCAGGAAGTTTGGAAGTAAACGGAAGGGAGTAGAAGACAGGACATATAAATAGTAAGAGATAAAGACCAAGATGTAGGAAGAGAGAGATAGGAAAAGGCGACTGCCGATTTCCCCTGGGTGGGTCAGCCAGGGGTGCCGTCTACGTGAAGCCAGGGCCAAAGGGGTGTATTGCCTCTGCCGGGGGGCCTTAACGGTCCAATCACCCAGCGTCGGCTCAACCCCCAGGATCCCCTTTTCCCCGGACACGGCAAAGCCACGCACGGCTAGGCGTGGGAGGGAGTAGAAACTCCCCCGTTAGCTCGGGTCCGTGGTGTCGCTACACACCAAACGCCCGCTTGCGCAGGCGCCCCTGCGGGTGAGGCTTCCAAGACAACCTGTCATTAAGGTCAGCGTGGCTTAAATAAACCTGGCAAAGCTGGCATATGCGGGGCCGCCGTCACAACATTGCTGACCAGACACCGAGAGCGGCACAAGTTTATAATCCCACTCTCGGTGCCGGTTGAAATTGATGGGTCGGAGGACCGTGTCTGCAAAAGTGAGGCTTTAGAGACAGCTGGTCATGGAGGTCAGCGGGGCTTGCCGAAGGAAACTGGGCAGACACGGCAGATATGGGGCCACCGTCACGACACCACTGGCCAGACACCGAGAGCGTTACAAGTACATGGTCCCACCACCACCACCCGATGAAAACGATTGGCCGGAGGACCGTGTCTGGAAAAGTGAGGCTTCCGAGACAACTTGTCATGAAGGTCAGCGGGACTTAAATATACTGGGCGGAGCTGGCATATGCGTTGCCACCGTCACAACATTGCTGACCAGACACCGAGAGCGGCACAAGTACATAATCCCACTGCTGCTGCCGGATGAAATTGATGGGCTGGAGGGCCGTTCCTGCAAAAGTGAGGCTTCAGAGACAGCTGCTCACGAAGGTCAGTGGGGCTTGCCGAAAGAAACTGGGCAGACACGGCAGATATGGGGACGCCATCACAACATCGCTGGCCACACACCGAGAGTGGTACAAGTTCATGGTCCCACCACCGCCACCGGATGAAAACGATTGGCCGGAGGACCGTGGCTGGGAAAGTGAGGCTTCCGAGACAATTTGTCATGAAGGTCAGCGGGGCTTAAATAAACTGGGCAAAGCTGGCATATGCGGGGCCACCGTCATAACATTGCTGACCAGACACCGAGAGTGGCACAAGTACATAATCCCACTGCTGCTGCCGGATGAAATTGGTGGGCAGGAGGACCGTGTCTGCAAATTTGAGGCTTCAGAGACAGCTGGTCACGGAGGTCAGCGGGGCTTGCCGAAGGAAACTGGGCAGACACGGCACATATGGGGCCGCCGTCACAACATCGCTGGCCAGACACCGAGTAGGGTACAAGTAGATGGTCCCACCACCACCGCTGGATGAAAACGATTGGCCGGAGGACCGTGTTTGGGAAAGTGAGGCGTCCGAGACAACTTGTCATGAAGGTCAGTGGGGCTTAGAAAAACTGGGCGAAGCTGGCATATGCGTTGCCACCGTCATAACATTGCTGACCAGACACCGAGAGCGGCACAAGTACATAATTCCACTGCTGCTGCCGGATGAAATTGATGGGCCGGAGGACCGTGTCTGCAAAAGTGAGGCTTCAGAGACAGCTGGTCACGGAGGTCAGCGGGGCTTGCCGAAGGAAACTGGGCAGAACTGGCAGATATGAGGCCGGTGTAACAATGTTGCTGGCCAGACACCGAGAGTGGCACCTAATCCAAGTACATAATCCCACTAACATCGCCGGATGAAAACTATGAGTCGGAGGACCATGTCATGAAAAAGGAGGCTTCAGAGGCGACTGGTCATGGTGTTCAGTGGGGCTTGCTGGAAAAAATAGGGCAGAGCAGGCAGATATGGGGCTGCTGTCACAAATGCTGGCCAGACATCGAGAGCACACAAGTGCATATTCCCACCACCGCTGCCGGACGAAAACGATGATCCGGAGGACCATGTCTGGGAAAGTGAGGCTTCAGAGACAACTGGTCACAGAAGTCAGCAGGGCTTTCCAAAGAAAGCTTGGCAGAGCCGGCAGATATGGGGCCACCATCACAACATTGCCGGCCAGACACCGAGGGCGGCAAAAGTACATAATCCCACTGCCGCTGCCGGATGAAATTCATGGGCCGGAGGACCGCGTCTGGGAAAGAGAGGCTTGAGAAACAACTTGTCATGAAGGTCAGTGGGGCTTAGGTAAACTGGGCAAAGCTGGCATATGCGGGGCCGCCGTCACAACATTGCTGACATTACACCGAGAGTGGTACAAGTACATAATCCCACTGCCACTGCCGAATGAAATTCATGGGTCGGAGGACCGTGTCTGCAAAAGTGAGGCTTAAGAGACAGCTGGTCACGAAGGTCAGCGCGGGGCTTGCCGAAGGAATCTGGGCAGACACGGCAGATATGTGGCTGCCATCACAACATCGCTGGCCAGACACCTAGAGTCGTACAAGTACATGGTCCCACTACCGCCACCGAATGAAAACGATTGGCCGGAGGACCTTGTCTGGGAAAGTGAGGCTTAAGAGACAACTTGTCATGAAGGTCAGTGGGGCTTAAATAAACTGGGCAAAGCTTGCATGAGCGGGGCCGCCGTCACAACTTTGCTGACCAGACACCGAGAGCGGCACAAGTACATAATCCCACTGCCGCTGCCGGATGAAATTGGTGGGCAGGAGGACAGTGTCTGCAAATTTGAGGCTTCAGAGACAGCTGGTCATGGAGGTCAGCGGGGCTTGCCGAAGGAAACTGGGCAGACACGGCAGATATGGGGCCGCCGTCACAACATCGCTGGCCAGACACCGAGAGTGGTAAAAGTACATGGTCCCACTATCGCCATCGGATGAAAACGATTGGCTGGAGGACCGTGTCTGGGAAAGTGAGGCTTTACAGACAACTTGTCATGAAGGTCAGTGGGGCTTAAATAAACTGGGCAAAGCTGGCATATGCGGGGCCACCGTCACACCATTGCTGACCAGACACCGAAAGCGGCACAAGTTTATAATCCCACTCTCGGTGCCGGATGAAATTGATGGGTCGGAGGACCGTGTCTGCAAAAGTGAGGCTTTAGAGACAGCTGGTCACGGAGGTCAGCGGGGCTTGCCTAAGGAAACTGGGCAGACACGGCAGATATGGGGCTGGCGTAACAATGTTGCTGTCCAGACACCGAGAGTGGTACAAGTACATGGTCTATCCACCGCCGCCGGATGAAAACGATTGGCCGGAGGACCGTGTCTGGATAAGTGAGGCTTCAGAGACAACTTGCCATGAAGGTCAGTTGGGGTTAGAAAAACTGGACGAAGCTGGCATATGCGTTGCCACCGTCACAACATTGCTGACCAGACACCGAGAGCGGCACAAGTACATAATCCCACTGCCGCTGCCGGATGAAATTGATGGGCCGGAGGACCGTGTCTGCAAAAGTGAGGCTTCAGAGGCAGCTGGTCACGGAGGTCAGCGGGGC
The DNA here is from genome assembly GCA_013436015.1 of Rhipicephalus annulatus. Lineage (NCBI taxonomy): Eukaryota > Metazoa > Arthropoda > Arachnida > Ixodida > Ixodidae > Rhipicephalus > Rhipicephalus annulatus. Next base: position 828,578 of record WOVY01001359.1, read on the forward strand.
TTGCCGAAGGAAACTTGGCAGACACGGCAGATATGAGGCCGGTGTAACAATGTTGCTGGCCAGACACCGAGAGTGGCACCTAATCCAAGTACATATTCCCACTAACATCGCCGGATGAAAACTATGAGTCGGAGGAACATGTCATGAAAAATGAGGCTTCAGAGACGACTGGTCATGGTGCTCAGCGGGGCTTGCTGGAAAAAATAGGGCAGAGCTGGCAGATATGGGGCTGCTGTCACAAATGCTGGCCAGACATCGAGAGCACACAAGTGCATATTCCCACCACCGCTGCCGGACGAAAACGATGATCCGGAGGACCATGTCTGGGAAAGTGAGGCTTCAGAGACAACTGGTCACAGAAGTCAGCAGGGCTTTCCAAAGAAAGCTTGGCAGAGCCGGCAGATATGGGGCCACCATCACAACATTGCTGGCCAGACATCGAGAGCGGCAAAAGTACATAATCACACTGCCGCTGCCGGATGAAATTCATGGGCCGGAGGACCGCGTCTGGGAAAGTGAGGCTTGAGAAACAACTTGTCATGAAGGTCAGTGGGGCTTAGGTAAACTGGGCAAAGCTGGCATATGCGGGGCCGCCGTCACAACATTGCTGACATGACACCGAGAGTGGCACAAGTACATAATCCCACTGCCACTGCCGAATGAAATTGATGGGTCAGAGGACCGTGTCTGCCAAAGTGAGGCTTCAGAGACAGCTGGTCACGGAGGTCAGCGGGGCTTGCCGAAGGAAACTGGGCAGACACGGCAGATATGGGGCCGCCGTCACGACATCGCTGGCCAGACACCGAGAGTGGTAAAGTACATGGTCCCACCACCACAACCGGATGAAAACAATTGGCCGGAGGACCGTGTCTGGAAAAGTGAGGCGTCCGTGACAACTTTTCATGAAGGTCAGGGGGATTTAAATAAACTGGGTGAAGCTGGCATATTCGCTGCCACCGTCACAACACTGCTGACCAGACACCGAGAGCGGCACAAGTACATAATCCCACTGCTGCTGCCGGATAAAATTGATGGGCCGGAGGACCGTGTCTGCAAAAGTGAAGCTTCAGAGACAGATGGTCACGGAGGTCAGCGGGGCTTGCCGAAGGAAACTGGGCAGACACGGCAGATATGGGGCCGCTGTCACAACATCGCTGGCCAGACACCGAGTATGGTACAAGTACATGGTCCCACCACTGCTGCCGGATGAAAACGATTGGCCGGAGGACCGTGTTTGTGAAAGTGAGGCGTCCGAAACAACTTTTCATGAAGGTTAGTAGGGCTTAGAAAAACTGGGCGAAGCTGGCATATGCGTTGCCACCGTCATAACATTGCTGACCAGACACCGAGAACGGCAGAAGTACATAATCCCACTGCTGCTGCCAGATGAAATTGATGGGCTGGAGGACCGTGTCTGCAAAAGTGAAGCTTCATAGACAGCTGGTCACGGAGGTCAGCGGGGCTTGCCGAAGGAAACTGGGCAGACAAGGCAGATATGGGGCCGGTGTGACAATGTTGCTGGCCAGACACCGAGAGTGGCACCTGATCCAAGTACACAATCCCACTAACATCGCCGAATGAAAACGATGGGTCGGAGGACCGTGTCATGATAAATGAGGCTTCAGAGACAACTGGTCGTGGTGTTCAGTGGGGCTTGCTGGAAAAAATAGGGCAGAGCTGGCAGATACGGGGCCGCTGTCACAAATGCTGGCCAGACATCGAGAGCACACAAGTGCATATTCCCACCACTGCTGACGGACGAAAACGATGATCCGGATGACCATGTCTGGGAAAGTGAGGCTTCAGAGACAACTGGTCACAGAAGTCAGCAGGGCTTTCCAAAGAAAGCTTGGCAGAGCCGGCAGATATGGGGCCACCTTCACAACATTGCTGGCCAGACACCGAGAGCGGCAAAAGTACATTATCCCACTGCCGCAGCCGGATGAAATTCATGGGCCGGAGGACCGCGTCTGGGAAAGTGAGGCTTGAGAAACAACTTGTCATGAAGGTCAGTGGGGCTTAGGTAAACTGGGCAAAGCTGGCATATGCGGGGCCACCGTCACAACATTGCTGACCAGACACCGAGAGCGGCACAAGTTTATAATCCCACTCTCGGTGCCGGTTGAAATTGGTGGGCAGGAGGACCGTGTCTGCAAATTTGAGGCTTCAGAGACAGCTGGTCACGGAGGTCAGCGGGGCTTGCCGAAGGAAACTGGGCAGACACGGCACATATGGGGCCGCCGTCACAACATCGCTGGCCAGACACCGAGTATGGTACAAGTACATGGTCCCACCACCACCGCTGGATGAAAACGATTGGCCGGAGGACCGTGTTTGGGAAAGTGAGGCGTCCGAGACAACTTGTCATGAAGGTCAGTGGGGCTTAGAAAAACTGGGCGAAGCTGGCATATGCGTTGCCACCGTCATAACATTGCTGACCAGACACCGAGAGCGGCACAAGTAATTAATCCCGCTGCTGCTGCCGGATGAAATTGATGGGCCGGAGGACCGTGTCTGCAAAAGTGAGGCTTCAGAGACAGCTGGTCACGGAGGTCAGCGGGGCTTGCCGAAGGAAACTTGGCAGACACGGCAGATATGAGGCCGGTGTAACAATGTTGCTGGCCAGACACCGAGAGTGGCACCTAATCCAAGTACATAATCCCACTAACATCGCCGGATGAAAACTATGAGTCGGAGGAACATGTCATGAAAAATGAGGCTTCAGAGACGACTGGTCATGGTGTTCAGCGGGGCTTGCTGGAAAAAATAGGGCAGAGCTGGCAGATATGGGGCTGCTGTCACAAATGCTGGCCAGACATCGAGAGCACACAAGTGCATATTCCCACCACCGCTGCCGGACGAAAACGATGATCCGGAGGACCATGTCTGGGAAAGTGAGGCTTCAGAGACAACTGGTCACAGAAGTCAGCAGGGCTTTCCAAAGAAAGCTTGGCAGAGCCGGCAGATATGGGGCCACCATCACAACATTGCTGGCCAGACACCGAGAGCGGCAAAAGTACATAATCCCACTGCCGCTGCCGGATGAAATTCATGGGCCGGAGGACCGCGTCTGGGAAAGTGAGGCTTGAGAAACAACTTGTCATGAAGGTCAGTGGGGCTTAGGTAAACTGGGCAAAGCTGGCATATGCGGGGCCGCCGTCACAACATTGCTGACATGACACCGAGAGTGGCACAAGTACATAATCCCACTGCCACTGCCGAATGAAATTGATGGGTCAGAGGACCGTGTCTGCCAAAGTGAGGCTTCAGAGACAGCTGGTCACGCAGGTCAGCGGGGCTTGCCGAAGGAAACTGGGCAGACACGGCAGATATGGGGCCGCCGTCACGACATCGCTGGCCAGACACCGAGAGTGGTAAAGTACATGGTCCCACCACCACAACCGGATGAAAACAATTGGCCGGAGGACCGTGTCTGGAAAACTGAGGCGTCCGTGACAACTTTTCATGAAGGTCAGGCGGATTTAAATAAACTGGGCGAAGCTGGCATATTCGCTGCCACCGTCACAACACTGCTGACCAGACACCGAGAGCGGCACAAGTACATAATCCCACTGCTGCTGCCGGATGAAATTGATGGGCCGGAGGACCGTGTCTGCAAAAGTGAAGCTTCAGAGACAGCTGGTCACGGAGGTCAGCGGGACTTGCCGAAGGAAACTGGGCAGACACGGCAGATATGGGGCCGCTGTCACAACATCGCTGGCCAGACACCGAGTATGGTACAAGTACATGGTCCCACCACTGCTGCCGGATGAAAACGATTGGCCGGAGGACCGTGTTTGTGAAAGTGAGGCGTCCGAAACAACTTTTCATGAAGGTTAGTAGGGCTTAGAAAAACTGGGCGAAGCTGGCATATGCGTTGCCACCGTCATAACATTGCTGACCAGACACCGAGAACGGCAGAAGTACATAATCCCACTGCTGCTGCCAGATGAAATTGATGGGCTGGAGGACCGTGTCTGCAAAAGTGAAGCTTCATAGACAGCTGGTCACGGAGGTCAGCGGGGCTTGCCGAAGGAAACTGGGCAGACAAGGCAGATATGGGGCCGGTGTGACAATGTTGCTGGCCAGACACCGAGAGTGGCACCTGATCCAAGTACACAATCCCACTAACATCGCCGAATGAAAACGATGGGTCGGAGGACCGTGTCATGATAAATGAGGCTTCAGAGACAACTGGTCGTGGTGTTTAGTGGGGCTTGTTGGAAAAAATAGGGCAGAGCTGGCAGATACGGGGCCGCTGTCACAAATGCTGGCCAGACATCGAGAGCACACAAGTGCATATTCCCACCACTGCTGACGGACGAAAACGATGATCCGGAGGACCATGTCTGGGAAAGTGAGGCTTCAGAGACAACTGGTCACAGAAGTCAGCAGGGCTTTCCAAAGAAAGCTTGGCAGAGCCGGCAGATATGGGGCCACCTTCACAACATTGCTGGCCAGACACCGAGAGCGGCAAAAGTACATTATCCCACTGCCGCTGCCGGATGAAATTCATGGGCCGGAGGACCGCGTCTGGGAAAGTGAGGCTTGAGAAACAACTTGTCATGAAGGTCAGTGGGGCTTAGGTAAACTGGGCAAAGCTGGCATATGCGGGGCCGCCGTCACAACATTGCTGACATGACACCGAGAGTGGTACAAGTACATAATCCCACTGCCACTGCCGAATGAAATTGATGGGTCGGAGGACCGTGTCTGCAAAAGTGAGTCTTAAGAGACAGCTGGTCACAAAGGTCAGCGCGGGGCTTGCCGAAGGAATCTGGGCAGACACGGTAGATATGTGGCCGCCATCACAACATCGCTGGCCAGACACCTAGAGTGGTACAAGTGCATGGTCCCACTACCGCCACCGAATGAAAACGATTGGCCGGAGGACCTTGTCTGGGAAAGTGAGGCTTAAGAGACAACTTGTCATGAAGGTCAGTGGGGCTTAATTAAACTGGGCAAAAGCTTGCATGAGCGGGGCCGCCGTCACAACTTTGCTGACCAGACACCGAGAGCGGCACAAGTACATAATCCCACTGCCGCTGCCGGATGAAATTGGTGGGCAGGAGGACAGTGTCTGCAAATTTGAGGCTTCAGAGACAGCTGGTCATGGAGGTCAGCGGGGCTTGCCGAAGGAAACTGGGCAGACACGGCAGATATGGGGCCGCCGTCACAACATCGCTGGCCAGACACCGAGAGTGGTAAAAGTACATGGTCCCACTATCGCCATCGGATGAAAACGATTGGCTGGAGGACCGTGTCTGGGAAAGTGAGGCTTTACAGACAACTTGTCATGAAGGTCAGTGGGGCTTAAATAAACTGGGCAAAGCTGGCATATGCGGGGCCGCCGTCACACCATTGCTGACCAGACACCGAAAGCGGCACAAGTTTATAATCCCACTCTCGGTGCCGGATGAAATTGATGGGTCGGAGGACCGTGTCTGCAAAAGTGAGGCTTTAGAGACAGCTGGTCACGGGGGTCAGCGGGGCTTGCCTAAGGAAACTGGGCAGACACGGCAGATATGGGGCTGGCGTAACAATGTTGCTGTCCAGACACCGAGAGTGGTACAAGTACATGGTCTAACCACCGCCGCCGGATGAAAACGATTGGCCGGAGGACCGTGTCTGGAAAAGTGAGGCTTCAGAGACAACTTGCCATGAAGGTCAGTTGGGGTTAGAAAAACTGGACGAAGCTGGCATATGCGTTGCCACCGTCACAACATTGCTGACCAGACACCGAGAGCGGCACAAGTACATAATCCCACTGCCGCTGCCGGATGAAATTGATGGGCCGGAGGACCGTGTCTGCAAAAGTGAGGCTTAAGAGGCAGTTGGTCACGAAGGTCAGCGCGGGGCTTGCCGAAGGAATCTGGGCAGACACGGCAGATATGTGGCCTCCATCACAACAACGCTGGCCAGACACCGAGAGTGGTACAAGTACATGGTCCCACTACCGCCACCGAATGAAAACGATTGGGCAGAGGACCTTGTCTGGGAAAGTGAGGCTTAAGAGACAACTTGTCATGAAGGTCAGTGGGGCTTAAATAAACTGGGCAAAGCTTGCATAAGCGGGGCCGCCGTCACAACATTGCTGACCAGACACCGAGAGCGGCACAACTACATAATCCCACTGCCGCTGCCGAATGAAATTGATGGGTCGGAGGACCGTGTCTGCAAAAGTGAGGCTTCAGAGACAGCTGGTCAAGGAGGTCAGCAGCGCTTGCCGAAGGAAACTGGGCAGACCTGGTAGATATGGGGCCGCCGTCTCAACATCGCTGGCCAGACACCGAGTGGTACAAGTACATGGTCGTACTACCGCTACCGAATGAAAACGATTGGGCGGAGGACCTTGTCTGGGAAAGTGAGGCTTAAGAGACAACTTTTCATGAAGGTCAGGGGGATTTAAATAAACTGGGCGAAGCTGGCATATTCGCTGCCACCGTCACAACACTGCTGACCAGACACCGAGAGCGGCACAAGTACATAATCCCACTGCTGCTGCCGGATGAAATTGATTGGCCGGAGGACCGTGTCTGCAAAAGTGAAGCTTTAGAGACAGCTGGTCACGGAGGTCAGCGGGGCTTGCCGAAGGAAACTGGGCAGACACGGCAGATATGGGGCCGCTGTCACAACATCGCTGGCCAGACACCGAGTATGGTACAAGTACATGGTCCCACCACTGCTGCCGGATGAAAACGATTGGCCGGAGGACCGTGTTTGGGAAAGTGAGGCGTCCGAAACAACTTTTCATGAAGGTTAGTAGGGCTTAGAAAAACTGGGCGAAGCTGGCATATGCGTTGCCACCGTCATAACATTGCTGACCAGACACCGAGAACGGCAGAAGTACATAATCCCACTGCTGCTGCCAGATGAAATTGATGGGCTGGAGGACCGTGTCTGCAAAAGTGAAGCTTCATAGACAGCTGGTCACGGAGGTCAGCGGGGCTCGCCGAAGGAAACTGGGCAGACAAGGCAGATATGGGGCCGGTGTGACAATGTTGCTGGCCAGACACCGAGAGTGGCACCTGATCCAAGTACACAATCCCACTAACATCGCCGAATGAAAACGATGGGTCGGAGGACCGTGTCATGATAAATGAGGCTTCAGAGACAACTGGTCATGGTGTTCAGTGGGGCTTGCTGGAAAAAATAGGGCAGAGCTGGCAGATACGGGGCCGCTGTCACAAATGCTGGTCAGACATCGAGAGCACACAAGTGCATATTCCCACCACTGCTGACGGACGAAAACGATGATCCGGAGGACCATGTCTGGGAAAGTGAGGCTTCAGAGACAACTGGTCACAGAAGTCAGCAGGGCTTTCGAAAAAAAGCTTGGCAGAGCCGGCAGATACGGGGCCACCTTCACAACATTGCTGGCCAGACACCGAGAGCGGCAAAAGTACATAATCCCACTGCCGCTGCCGGATGAAATTCATGGGCCGGAGGACCGCGTCTGGGAAAGTGAGGCTTGAGAAACAACTTGTCATGAAGGTCAGTGGGGCTTAGGTAAACTGGGCAAAGCTGGCATATGCGGGGCCGCCGTCACAACATTGCTGACATGACACCGAGAGTGGTACAAGTACATAATCCCACTGCCACTGCCGAATGAAATTGATGGGTCGGAGGACCGTGTCTGCAAAAGTGAGGCTTAAGAGACAACTTGTCATGAAGGTCAGTGGGGCTTAAATAAACTGGGCAAAGCTTGCATAAGCGGGGCCGCCGTCACAACTTTGCTGACCAGACACCGAGAGCGGCACAAGTACATAATCCCACTGCCGCTGCCGGATGAAATTGGTGGGCAGGAGGACAGTGTCTGCAAATTTGAGGCTTCAGAGACAGCTGGTCATGGAGGTCAGCGGGGCTTGCCGAAGGAAACTGGGCAGACACGGCAGATATGGGGCCGCCGTCACAACATCGCTGGCCAGACACCGAGAGTGGTAAAAGTACATGGGCCCACTATCGCCATCGGATGAAAACGATTGGCTGGAGGACCGTGTCTGGGAAAGTGAGGCTTTACAGACAACTTGTCATGAAGGTCAGTGGGGCTTAAATAAACTGGGCAAAGCTGGCATATGCGGGGCCGCCGTCACAACATTGCTGACCAGACACCGAAAGCGGCACAAGTATATAACCCCACTGCCACTGCCGAATGAAATTGATGGGTCGGAGGACGGTGTCTGCAAAAGTGAGGCTTCAGAGACAGCTGGTCACGGAGGTCAGCGGGGCTTGCCGAAGGAAACTGGGCAGACACGGCAGATATGTGGCCGCCGTCACAACATCGCTGGCCAGACACCGAGTGGTACAAGTACATGGTACCACCACCGCCACCGGATGAAAACGATTTGCCGGAGGACCGTGTATGGAAAAGTGAGGCTTCAGAGACAACTTGTCATGAAGGTCAGTGGGGCTTAGAAAAACTGGGCAAATCTGGCATATGCGGGGCCGCCGTCACAACATTGCTGACCAGACACCGAAAGCGGCAAAAGTATATAATCCCACTGCCGCTGACGAATGAAATTGATGGGTCGGAGGACCGTGTCTGCAAAAGTGAGGCTTCAGAGACAGCTGGTCAAGGAGGTCAGCAGCGCTTGCCGAAGGAAACTGGGCAGACACGGCAGATATGTGGCCGCCGTCACAACAGCGCTGGCCAGACACCGAGAGTGTTACAAGTACATGGTCCCACCACCACCACCGGATGAAAACGATTTCCGGAGAACCATGTCTGGAAAAGTGAGGCTTCAGAGACAACTTGCCATGAAGGTCAGTTGGGGTTAGAAAAACTGGACGAAGCTGGCATATGCGTTGCCACCGTCACAACATTGCTGACCAGACACCGAGAGCGACACAAGTACATAATCCCACTGCCGCTGCCGGATGAAATTGATGGGACGGAGGACCGTGTCGGCAAAAGTGAGGCTTAAGAGACAGCTGGTCACGAAGGTCAGCGCGGGGCTTGCCGAAGGAATCTGGGCAGACACGGCAGATATGTGGCCGCCATCACAACATCGCTGGCCAGACACCGAGAGTGGTACAAGTACATGGTCGTACTACCGCCACCGAATGAAAACGATTGGGCGGAGGACCTTGTCTGGGAAAGTGAGGCTTAAGAGACAACTTGTCATGAAGGTCAGTGGGGCTTAAATAAACTGGGCAAAGCTTGCATAGGCGGGGCCGCCGGCACAACATTGCTGACCAGACACCGAGAGCGGCACAAGTACGTAATCCCTTTGCCGCAGCCGGATGAAATTGGTGGGCAGGAGGACCGTCTCTGCAATAGTGAGGCTTCAGAGACAGTTGGTCACGGAGGTCAGATGGGCTTGCCGAAGGAAACTCGGCAGACACGGCAGATAAGTGGCTGCCGTCACAACATCGCTGGCCAGACACCGAGTGGTACTAGTACATGGTCCCACCACCGCCACCGGATGAAAACAATTATCCGGAGGACCGTGTCTGGAAAAGCGAGGCTTCAGAGACAACCTGTCATTAAGGTCAGTGGGGCTTAAAAAAACCTGGCAAAGCTGGCATATGCGGGGCCGCTGTCACAACATTGGTGACCAGACACCGAGAGCGGCACAAGTTTATAATCCCACTCTCGGTGCCGGATGAAATTGATGGGTCGGAGGACCGTGTCTGCAAAAGTGAGGCTTTAGAGACAGCTGGTCACGGAGGTCAGCGGGGCTTGCCTAAGGAAACTGGGCAGACACGGCAGATATGGGGCTGGCGTAACAATGTTGCTGTCCAGACACCGAGAGTGGCACCTAATCGAAGTACATAATCCCACTAACACTGCCGGATGAAAACGATTGGCTGGAGGACCGTGTCTGGGAAAGTGAGGCTTTACAGACAACTTGTCATGAAGGTCAGTGGGGCTTAAATAAACTGGGCAAAGCTGGCATATGCGGGGCCGCCGTCACAACATTGCTGACCAGACACCGAAAGCGGCACAAGTATATAACCCCACTGCCACTGCCGAATGAAATTGATGGGTCGGAGGACGGTGTCTGCAAAAGTGAGGCTTCAGAGACAGCTGGTCACGGAGGTCAGCGGGGCTTGCCGAAGGAAACTGGGCAGACACGGCAGATATGTGGCCGCCGTCACAACATCGCTGGCCAGACACCGAGTGGTACAAGTACATGGTACCACCACCGCCACCGGATGAAAACGATTTGCCGGAGGACCGTGTATGGAAAAGTGAGGCTTCAGAGACAACTTGTCATGAAGGTCAGTGGGGCTTAGAAAAACTGGGCAAATCTGGCATATGCGGGGCCGCCGTCACAACATTGCTGACCAGACACCGAAAGCGGCAAAAGTATATAATCCCACTGCCGCTGACGAATGAAATTGATGGGTCGGAGGACCGTGTCTGCAAAAGTGAGGCTTCAGAGACAGCTGGTCAAGGAGGTCAGCAGCGCTTGCCGAAGGAAACTGGGCAGACACGGCAGATATGTGGCCGCCGTCACAACAGCGCTGGCCAGACACCGAGAGTGTTACAAGTACATGGTCCCACCACCACCACCGGATGAAAACGATTGGCCGGAGAACCATGTCTGGAAAAGTGAGGCTTCAGAGACAACTTGCCATGAAGGTCAGTTGGGGTTAGAAAAACTGGACGAAGCTGGCATATGCGTTGCCTCCGTCACAACATTGCTGACCAGACACCGAGAGCGACACAAGTACATAATCCCACTGCCGCTGCCGGATGAAATTGATGGGACGGAGGACCGTGTCTGCAAAAGTGAGGCTTAAGAGACAGCTGGTCACGAAGGTCAGCGCGGGGCTTGCCGAAGGAATCTGGGCAGACACGGCAGATATGTGGCCGCCATCACAACATCGCTGGCCAGACACCGAGAGTGGTACAAGTACATGGTCGTACTACCGCCACCGAATGAAAACGATTGGGCAGAGGACCTTGTCTGGGAAAGTGAGGCTTAAGAGACAACTTGTCATGAAGGTCAGTGGGGCTTAAATAAACTGGGCAAAGCTTGCATAGGCGGGGCCGCCGGCACAACATTGCTGACCAGACACCGAGAGCGGCACAAGTACGTAATCCCACTGCCGCAGCCGGATGAAATTGGTGGGCAGGAGGACCGTGTCTGCAATAGTGAGGCTTCAGAGACAGTTGGTCACGGAGGTCAGATGGGCTTGCCGAAGGAAACTGGGCAGACACGGCAGATAAGTGGCTGCCGTCACAACATCGCTGGCCAGACACCGAGTGGTACTAGTACATGGTCCCACCACCGCCACCGGATGAAAACGATTTGCCGGAGGACCGTGTCTGGAAAAGCGAGGCTTCAGAGACAACCTGTCATTAAGGTCAGTGGGGCTTAAAAAAACCTGGCAAAGCTGGCATATGCGGGGCCGCTGTCACAACATTGGTGACCAGACACCGAGAGCGGCACAAGTTTATAATCCCACTCTCGGTGCCGGATGAAATTGATGGGTCGGAGGACCGTGTCTGCAAAAGTGAGGCTTTAGAGACAGCTGGTCACGGAGGTCAGCGGGGCTTGCCTAAGGAAACTGGGCAGACACGGCAGATATGGGGCTGGCGTAAGAAGGTTGCTGTCCAGACACCGAGAGTGGCACCTAATCGAAGTACATAATCCCACTAACACTGCCGGATGAAAACGATGGGTTGGAGGACCGTGTCATGAAAATCGAGGCTTCAGAGACAACTTGTCATGAAGGTCAGTTGGGCTTAGAAAAACTGGACGAAGCTGGCATATGCGTTGCCACCGTCACAACATTGCTGACCAGACACCGAGAGCGGCACAAGTACATAATCCCACTGCTGCTGCCGGATGAAATTGATGGGCCGGAGGACCGTGTCTGCAAAAGTGAGGCTTCAGAGACAGCTGCTCACGAAGGTCAGCGGGGCTTGCCGAAGGAATCTGGGCAGACACGGTAGATATGGGGCCGCCGTCTCAACATCGCTGGTCAGACACCGAGAGTGGTACAAGTACATGGTCTAACCACCACCGCCGGATGAAAACGATTGGCCGGAGGACCGTGTCTGGAAAAGTGAGGCTTCAGAGACAATTTGCCATGAAGGTCAGTTGGGGTTAGAAAAACTGGACGAAGCTGGCATATGCGTTGCCACCGTCACAACATTGCTAACCAGACACCGAGAGCGGCACAAGTACATAATCCCACTGCCGCTGCCGGATGAAATTGATGGGCCGGAGGACCGTGTCTGCAAAAGTGAGGCTTAAGAGACAGCTGGTCACGAAGGTCAGCGCGGGGCTTGCCGAAGGAATCTTGGTAGACACGGCAGATATGTGGCCTCCATCACAACATCGCTGGCCAGACAACGAGAGTGGTACAAGTACATGGTCCCACTACCGCCACCGAATGAAAACGATTGGGCAGAGGACCTTGTCTGGGAAAGTGAGGCTTAAGAGACAACTTGTCATGAAGGTCAGTGGGGCTTAAATAAACTGGGCAAAGCTTGCATAAGCGGGGCCGCCATCAACACATTGCTGACCAGACACCGAGAGCGGCACAACTACATAATCCCACTGCCGCTGCCGGATGAAATTGATGGGTCGGAGGACGGTGTCTGCAAAAGTGAGGCTTCAGAGACAGCTGGTCACGGAGGTCAGCGGGGCTTGCCGAAGGAAACTGGGCAGACACGGCAGATATGTGGCCGCCGTCACAACATCGCTGGCCAGACACCGAGTGGTACAAGTACATGGTACCACCACCGCCACCGGATGAAAACGATTTGCCGGAGGACCGTGTCTGGAAAAGTGAGGCTTCAGAGACAACTTGTCATGAAGGTCAGTGGGGCTTAGAAAAACTGGGCAAATCTGGCATATGCGGGGCCGCCGTCACAACATTGCTGACCAGACACCGAAAGCGGCACAAGTACATAATCCCACTGCTGCTGCCGGATTAAATTGATGGGCCGGAGGACCGTGTCTGCAAAAGTGAGGCTTCAGAGATAGCTGCTCACGAAGGTCAGCGTAGCTTGCCGAAGGAAACTGGGCAGACACGGCAGATGTGGGGCCGCCGTCACAACATCGCTGGCCAGACACCGAGAGTGGTACAAGTACATGGTCCCACTATCACCATCGGATGAAAACGATTGGCTGGAGGACCGTGTCTGGAAAAGTGAGGCTACTGAGACCTGTCATTAAGGTCAGCGGGGCTTAAATAAACCTGGCAAAGCTGGCTTATGCGGCGCCGCCGTCACAACATTGCTGACCACACACCGAGAGCGGCACAAGTTTATAATCCCACTCTCGGTGCCGGATGAAATTGATGGGTCGGAGGACCATGTCTGCAAAAGTGAGGCTTTAGAGACAGCTGGTCATGGAGGTCAGCGGGGCTTGCCAAAGGAAACTGGGCAGACACGGCAGATATGGGGCTGGCGTAACAATGTTGCTGTCCAGACACCGAGAGTGGCACCTAATCCAAGTACATAATCCCACTAACACTGCCGGATGAAAACGATGGGTCGGAGGACCGTGTCATGAAAAATAAGGCTTCAGAGACAACTGGTCATGGTGTTCAGCGGGGCTTGCTGGAAAAAATAGGGCAGAGCTGGCAGATACGGGGCCGGCGTCACAACTGCTGGCCAGACATCGAGAGCACACAAGTGCATATTCCCACCACCGCTGCCGGACGAAAACGATGATCCAGAGGACCATGTCTGGGAGAGTGAGGCTTCAGAGGCAACAGGTCACAGAAGTCACCAGGGCTTTCCAAGGAAAGCTTGGCAGAGCCGGCATATACGGGGCCACCGTCACAACATTGCTGACCAGACACCGAGAGCGGCACAAGTACATAATCTCACTGCCACTGCCGAATGAAACTGATGGGTACGAGGACCGTGTCTGCAAAAGTGAGGTTTGAGAGACAGCTGGTCACGGAGGTCAGCGGGGCTTGACGAAGGATCTGTGCAGACACGGCAGATATGGGGCCGCCGTCACGACATCGCTGGCCAGACACCGAGAGTGGTACAAGTACGTGGTCCCACCACCACCAACGGATGAAAACGATTGGCCGGAGGACCGTGTCTGGAAAAGTGAGGCTTCCGAGACAACTTGTCATGAAGGTCAGTGGGGCCTAAGTAAACTGGGCAAAGGTGGCTTATGCGGGGCCGCCGTCACAACACTGCCGACCAGACACCGAGAGTGGCACAAGTACATAATCCCACTGCTGCTGCCGGATGAAATTGATGGGCTTGAGGACTGTGTCTGCAAAATTGAGGCTTCAGAGACAGCTGGTCACAGAGGTCAGCGGGGCTTGCTGAAGGAAACTGGGAAGACATGGCACATATGGGGCCGCCGTCACAACATCGCTGGCCAGACACCGAGTGTGGTACAAGTACATGGTCCCACCACCGCTGCCAGATGAAAACGATTGGCCGGAGGACCGTGTCTGGGAAAGTGAGGCGTCCGAGACAACATGTAAAAAAGGTCAGTGGGGCTTAGAAAAACTGGACGAAGCTGGCATATGCGTTGCCACCGTCATAACATTGCTGACCAGACACGTAGAGTGGCACAAGTACATAATCCCACTGCTGCTGCCGGATGAAATTGATGGGCCGGAGGACCATGTCTACAAATGTGAGGCTTCAGAGACAGTTGGTCACGGAGGTCAGTGGGGCTTGCCGAAGGAAACTGGGCAGACACGGCAGATATGGGGTCGCCGTCAAAACATCGCTGGTCAGACCCCGAGAGTGGTACAAGTACATCGTCCCACCACCACCACCGGATGAAAACGATTGGCTGGCAGACCGTCTCTGGGAAAGTGAGGCTTGAGAAACAACTTGTCATGAAGGTCAGTGGGGCCTAAACAAACTGGGCAAAGCTGGCATATGCGTGGCCGCCGTCACAACATTGCTGACCAGACACCGAGAGCGGCACAAGCACATAATCCCACTGCCACTGCCGAATGAAATTGATGGGTCGGAGGAACGTGTCTGCAAAAGTGAGGCTTCAGAGACAGCTGGTCACGGAGGTCAGCGGGGCTTGCTGAAAGAAACTGGGCAGACACGGCAGATATGGGGCCGCCGTCACAGTATCGCTGGCCAGACACCGAGTGTGGTACAAGTACATGGTCCCACCACCACCGCCGGATGAAAACTATTGGCCGGAGGACCGTGGCTGGGAAAGTGAGGCTTCCGAGACAACTTGTCATGAAGGTCAGTGGGGCCTAAGTCATGAAGGTCATGTCATGAAGGTCAGCGGGGCTTAAATAAACTGGGCAAAGCTGGCATATCTGGGGCTGCCGTCACAACATTGCTGACCAGCCACCGAGAGTGGCACAAGTACACAATCCCACTGCCGCTGCCGGATGAAATTGATGGGCTGGAGGACCGTGTCTGCAAAATTGAGGCTTCAGAGACAGCTGGTCACGGAGGTCAGCGGGGCTTGCCGAAAGAAACTGAGAAGACACGGCACATATGGGGCCGCTGTCACAACTTCGCTTGCCAGACACCGAGAGTGGCAGCCGAGTACGTTATGTGGACGCTGAACTGACTTTTGGAATCTCGCACGAACAGCCGAGGCCATTGCATTAAATTATGCTAGTTGGGCGTTATCACTGATTTCCGTTCATCACAGACACCTTGACCGTTTTTAAAATTTAGCACACCATGATTTCAATGTAGTTGCTGTTGCTTTTGCTCGATTGTCCTGAGTTCACGTTGGAATTCACTATGCGGGACCACGTGTATGGGTCCACCGCACGTCTGTAGACTCTCTTAATCAGGGTTACCAGATGACGTAAGCCTCCAACCACCAAATTTTACTTCGACATAGCCCAAACGTAGCCCAACGTGTAAATTTGAGGTAGCTCAAAAATATACCAAGTCAGTTGTTTTTCTAAATTTTTTTTTTCGCGCCTGTATATTATAATTTTCCCCAAAACTATATGCCTATTAGGTGAACAATCATCAACCAATACTTTATTATTCTGATAAAGATGATAATACTGCTCCTTCATTCCCTTATGACCTCTGAAGGGGGAAACGTTACATTTTGTTACACAAACACAGAGCACGTAAAAGAAGAGGAACTGATAAGACTCCCGGCGTCTTTAACAAAAACTCGCGCGCCGAGGGCCCTTTTTCGTAAACTGGCGAGGCAAAAAACCTATTGGTATGACTATGACAACACGCCAAGCATGTCTTGAAGATGAAAAAAGAGCGCAGAGCCATGGCTAAATGTTGTGAGACGTTCGACAAGATAAATGTCGAACCATACAACCAACCTGACAACTGAGACTAACTGAAGGAGAAGACTACTACTGAGTTGTGGCATCCCCCTGACGGGGGAACCAAGTCTATTCCGATGCGTAGGGTTTTTACGTGTTTTCACGTGTTTTACATTGGTTGGAGTTAAAAAAAACTTTTCTTAGAGCACCCACCTTCTGTCTAATGCTTACACGTAAGGGCTCCCTTTGCTCTGTCCCAGAATAATCAAGGGGAGCCAGGGGGAGAATAGGCAGATGCTCAGTCGCCTCCTCAACACGTTTTCGAAATTGATGACAGATCGAGCCCTTTCTTGGACTTTGTCTCCATGTGCAGGGATCATCGAACACATTTGGGTATTTTGGCGGAGGGATCCCAAGCAGTACGTGCAAGTTTTTTGGGCCTTGTGTTTTTGTATTTTCAAAGGGGAGGCTGAGATTACAAAGGAACGCGTGCGCCCTTAAGCGGTTTGGGATCCCTGGTTGGAAAATTCTCCACCATTGTAACTTCTTGCCTCGTCGATAACAATGTAGCCCAAAAATGCCTACATTACCAAAGAGAAAACTTCGACTCAAACTCGAATAAAAAGTACTCCAATTCGGCTAATAATAGCCTAATCTTGTATCCCTGCTCTTAATCCGACGCCATCACGTGATTTCTGACAGTGTAAAGGGGAGAGGTCACAACGTCTAACCCCGCCCCTAATACACGCCGGAACGCATGAGCACGTTCTGGCGGTGCTTGGGCCAGTTGAGCATGCGCAATGTTTACACCGCACATCGGATTGTAATCTGCCGTAAGGTGCTTCGCATCTAAATAAAATGCCGTTTTGCGTAAGAATACAACGGATGAGCGAAAGACCTTGAAAATGGCACGCTGCTGGCTTTTATGAAGGCGGTAGGGTAGGGAGTGGGTGGGGAGGGCGTCTGCTACGCTCTGTGGTGCGACCGAGGGAACGATTGTGTGCGGCCCAACGCGAGTCATCTGCCGCCGCTCCTGCTGCGCCTGGAGCACGCACCTGTTTTGCTCAGCGCATTTTGCCGGCGTAGGCAGAAATTTCAAAGACGAGAGTTTTTCTTCGGTATCTTCAACAGAACAATTTTGGTCTGTCTGTCTGTCCGCCGTTAACATACCTCAAACGGCACTAAACGGCCGATCCCATTCGCATCGCCCACCAATATTGCTCGAGATTCAGCGTTCATAGTTGTGCGATTGTCAAATTAAAAGCAACGATCGCGCATATCTAAGGCGTCACAACCACACGTCAATGTTTTGTATGTTTGCCTTTATACTAGAAGAGGCACAATAAAGTAGCTATAAGGAATGTAGCGTTTATCGCGCTGTGCTGACAGTGCAACGCGATGCTCAAAAGGTAAGCGTTTGCAAGACTTTGCTTAGAGGGCACGGTGGTGGCACTTGCCCGTCGCTTTGCGTTCTACACCTTATCATCTCCGAGACAGGCGCATATCTTTCTCCGCAGGCGCGCACGCCTTCGTTTTTGAAGATAACTGCCAAATGGCGCTCGCGTCTAACGTGCCTCGATGGGCTCGTTTGCCTCAGCTACACGCTCGAGGCACTCTAACGCAGCGCCTCCAGAATACCATTAACCAATTTTCTTGCGCACATCAAATAAAGTTTTGTTCACTCTTTCCAGAAGCAAGGCTATCGTCTTTAGACGACGTTTGCAGTGTAATATGCAGATTCAGAACAATTTTTTTCTCGAGGGATGGGGGCACTTTGATTTCAGGGGAGGGCACCACTTTAAAAAGGTCATTTTTCGCTCTGTATGCCATGGCGGAAAATATTCGTGGGTGGGGTACGGGTCCGCAGTGCCATCTCCTGGCTACGACACTGCTGAGGTGCAAGAATAGAAGTGTCTATGAGCATGTCTATGCATTGCATCAAGGCCACTGAATGCAAACGTACGCAGTCAGCGTTTGTATTTGTGCAGCGGCGATTGTCAATCTTGCCTGCAGTGAGAGGCGTGCGTGTAGACGATCAAGTCTCGTTGAGAAGTCGAAAAAAGCCTACTTCACTGCCAAAATCGGCAAGAAGTTGGGAACTTGCTCAGACTCGACTCCCTGCCAAAATTTTCTTCAACTGTCTTCACTATGATTTCGATTAACTAAAATATATTTTTTTTCTCAGCTGGAAGACAGTGCTGGTGAATTGGACGTCTTCACCAGAGCTAATACGGTTGGTGCATTTTCAAAAGAAACCAACAAACTCACATCGCCACAACACACACTGACTGGGGCTCTTCTGACTAATTTTTTAAGTGCGGAGCACTTGAGGCAGGGTGCGGAAAATCCCTATACCTTCCATGGGTCGTGCTCTCACACTTTGATACGCTGCAGCAGCACCGCTTTCACTACTGCCCTCCCCGTCCGCCAGGTATATCACTAAAAAGAATTCACAAACAAAACATCCCTTTGACGACATCACTGGGGATGTCAGATAATAGACGGAAAGGGTGCGAACAGAGGGCAGGTGGATCGCCACGAAAGCTCCCCTTTCCCACTTCGCCTGCAAGCGGAATGTGTTCAGGCACGTGCTCTGGCCACCCAGGCTACGCAGCCATTTTTTAAATTTGCCTAGTCATTTTAAATGTTGTTCGCGTGTTGTGAAGCAGACATACGAAATATGTCCGATTGTTCAATAGGAAAAATCTCGATCAACACAAGTATTTTTTTTCTTTTTTTGCAATCGCACGTATCTCACTAAAACAGACATACGTATAGTATGTCTTTCCACCGTGCGCTAGTAGGCCATTTCGGAGGCCTGTATTCACGCCTTCCATTGGGGGAAACATTGGCAAGTTTGTGACACCAGATTTCGCATGATCCGCGCCTGTTGCTGTCGGCGCGCATGCGCAGACTACCTACATAGAAAAGGCCAGGGTTAGGCGCGTGCATACTTTAATGACAATGCGCCCTAGTGTCGTTCAAGTTTACAAAATAGAAGAACAAATTAATGTAATTGCGATTTGAACGCCCTTGTTAAATTTTCGTTTGTGCACCCGCCGAGATGTTGATTTTCTTTCTGACTCATCAAAGGTCGTAAATGGGGATGGGGAAAGGTGCTGCCCCACACCCTGGTAATTAAGCTTTATTGCCCCCACAGTCACAGTAATTGTATGCCTCTATCGCACACTAAAGATTGATTGTTTCTAGATGGAGAGCATAAGTGCAAAAAGTCTAGGGAGAATGAACACACTGGATCGGAGAAGCGCTGTACTTACAACTCAGTTAATAAAGCGTACTTTATAATAAAGTTTTAAGTAGAGCACACGTCTAGTCCACCGTTTTCTTCGTCCTGGTCTTTTTGGACTGAATTTGCCTTAAAAGCATCTAACAGCTCAAAATCAGTTTTGCTCGACTGTTTCCACGACATTTTAAGGGCATGTGCACACCGCCACTGTCTTGTAGTTCGTCCATGGGTGTATAGGCAACTTATCACGATCGTTTCAAGTTAATTGTTTCGGTCGCTATTGTTGAGCCAAATTTACTGTTCACACATATGGTGTAGCCCTACCTGTACAGACCATTGAATGATTAACAAATTTTCTGGCACATGCAACGCACGTGGGAGTAGATTCATTGCCAAGCAGTCGGCGAGGAGGTGGTTGTGCCTCGTTTTTGAAGAGACAAAACTTCTCACGGTCGAGGCTTGTCTTTTGGCGTTGTTCACCAAAGCCGCCGCTGATGATGCTGCTGATGAAAAACAAGCGTGTTCCAGGCTACAAAATTTTCCGGTGTCATCACGGCACTCTATGCATTGTACCCAATATAGGCCATAATGATGACGATGAAGCTGGTGACCGTGAATGTGGTGATCACGGGAAACGACTGGCTTGTGCAGTATATGAAGTCTTTATATGCTCTACGATGCACTTCGTAGTACTAGAAACAACCAATAATCACTAGGCAAACGTGCCTAGATCTTTCCTTTGCCAGTTTCAAGCCAGATCTGATACGGCAACGGAGTAATACTGAAGATAAAACGAAATTCACAACTCAATCACAACACTCTGAGCTGTGAACGATAAACATTTCACATAAACATACAGCGCTTGGCGCTAACTAACATGGATGAGTGGTGAGTATCACGGGTGATTTACGGTAACACCGAACGACGCTATTGCATCCCCCGCTCACTATTCTTCACTTCATGCGCATGTCGAGATTTTTTCCTATTTAGTTCGGACGTGTTTTTGAAAAGGGCACAGCTTGTTAATAGTGTATTTGTTTGTTCTGCAGGAGAGATGCGTCCACAGTTCCATGCAGTGAAGACCAACGAGGCCAGGGAAGAGCGCGTCAGACGTGTGGGCGTCATTGGCACGTGATGCGTGCGGCTCACAGCGGTGGTGTGGCCCCTCGCAACAGCCTCCGTTGGGGTGCACATTCTGCCGTTGTCCGGCGACACTCATTCATTCACGTGCACGAACATGTTGCGTGACCCTCCAACAAATCCTGCGATTTGCCCAATTTTGCGGGACCATCGCTCCGAGATATGCGGTGTCGCAGGCGATAACAGCCACACACGATCTTATTGCCCCAAGAAGCCAGTGTGCACATATAAGATGACGCTGCTCAAGATCACTCCTCGAAACAGCATTGGCAGGAGGAAGAAATGATTTGCCAGGTCTGGTTGCGGGTGCTGAGTGATAGGCTGAGTTAACTACAATTTATTTAATACATTAGCGTAATATTTGTAATCACTTGAAGCTCAACTTCAATGATACCATCACCGTTCACCAGAATTTGTTCTCGCAATGCACTATATATATTGTAATATTTCACGTATTCTAGTCACATTCATTTTTTTTACAATGTGGTGTTGTGTGCCTTGTGTTCCTGTGCCTGCCTGCTGTGTGCCCACGCTCGCCGACACTTTCCTTTTGTGTGCAGATAACCAATTCACAATTTAAGAAAACAAGGACAGACAAACAAAAAGATGGACTTGTAGCTCAACCTTAATGCTTTAATTGCCATTCACTAGTTTTTGATCTCGCAACGTACTCTATATATTGTAATATTTCACTTATTCCAGTAATACCTTCATTTTTCTTTGTCAATGTGTTGTTGTGTGTCTTGTATTATTGTGTCTGCCTGCTATGTGTCCACGCTCGCCAACACTTTTTTTTATGTGTAGAACACCAATATAAAATTTAAGAAAACATGGACAGACAAACAAAAAGATGGGCTTGTAGCTGAACCTCAATGCTTCAATCCCCATTCACTAGACTATTTTCGCAACGTACTCTATACATTGCAAGATTTCACATGCTCAAGTCAAACCTTTATTTTTATTTGACCATGTGTTGTTGTGTGCTTTGTATTCCTGTGTCGACCTGCTGTGCGCCCGAAATTGCGGGAAATATTTTGTGTAGATCAACAGTGCAATATTTAGGAAAACATGGACAGACCAACAAAAATATGCACACAACACAGGTTGGTGTGTTATGCGAATCCTTGATTCCGAATTTCCTTAAATTTTGTGCTCTCATTTGCATGATCACGTATACAACCAGCTGGCCTACCGCTGCCCCTTCGGCAAGTTCATTTCTTTTTGCATGCTGTATGTTTTTGTATCAGGATTGGTAGGGAAGAAGAGCACAAAAGGTTGTTTCGCAAGAACTAACAGCACTGGCCCCTCTGGGCATCTGTGCAGACCATCATAGACTTGCGCAGGGTTGTCCTGCGGGGGAGGGGAGGCGAGAGCTTGACATAGTACCCTCTTCCTGTTGCTACATGCATGCACATTGACATTCTAGGCAGCGACGAGCGTGTGTGCCCGATGAAGAGGATGAAAATCTCCCTCCGCTCGGTCGCTGCATGGTCATCCAGTCACGCCACTACTGCTGGTTCAAAATATATGTAAAATAGAAAGGGTGTCTCTTCTCTTCCTTTGAAATATCACTGTATAGAGCTGCTTGTGGCCCCCTTGTGGCCCACTAAGGTGGGCGCCCTACCCGCCCACCCTTTCCCCTTTCTTCCTTTGCGCACACGCCTATGTTGACCAACACTTCTGTGTCTACTGTTGTTGAAAACGCAACTGCCGGTGTGAACCTTGTATTGGAATGTTAAAGAACTAACTTCTTCAAAAATTTCACTCTCACTTGCAGCAATTCGTTGCATCATTTTCATCCTTGGTTTTTATACAGCAAAATAGCTTTGAAAATATTACTAATAATATTTGCTCAGCGTCAAAGTGAAAACGGGAAAACCTGAAACACTTTTTTGAATAACCATGGAATAAATTCAGTGGAAGCGTCTGTTGCCTCACAAATTCAACGCCGCAAATATATTGAGAATCTGTCGAGTACGAGCGGAGTTACGAAGATTTGCCACACGCTGCAATTGGATTCTCTCTTCTTTTGTGCCGACGAAAGCGCTGGAAGCTAAGCAGGAAGAGATAGGCAGGGCGATAAAAAAACTTCACGGGTGTGTCAAGACCTAGAGCACACTTTTCTTTTTTTTTTCTTTGAATACGCGGCTTTTTTAGTGCGATCGCGCGTGGATGCGTGGACAAGTGACGGCCTCCCACGGCGATCTTCGTAACGACTGAGCGCCATGTTCAAATCAGCAAATTACTGACAAATAGGCGGTTGACGAGGGAGTTAAGGGCACATTGCATGATTTTTAGCTGACTTTGATAATTTATTCTTAATTCCAGACTGCGTGCTGTGCTATGTTATTTCGCTCGCGTGTTGTCGGGAGCTTCTGCTACCGATCAGCAGCGTTTTCTGACCACGCTCAAAAAGTGTTGCAGAACCCCTTCAATTGCGTCAGTCTTCATTTTATGTGCATGAATGCTTCATTATGCAGTTATGCTTTCAGACGAAGAGGTCTATGTTTGTGTTTGAGTTATTTCTTGTGACAACGTGTTGATTATATAACGAAATAGATATTTTTCTTACGGGAGGCCACACGCTGCTTCATTTTTACCTTATTCTGAACCCAAAGTATCACACACCCATCGTCCAGTGACTACGGTTTATTCGTCATGTAAAATGCCTGCATTTATTGCCTATATTTAACAAAAGGTTTGTTTGTATTTTTGCTTGCAGGGTTTGGTACTTCTCGCAGCCAAAGCATTCCTGAGCAGTAAGGCAAGCAAAGGCTGGCTGCTTTAAAGGGCTCAAAAAGAAGAAAAATGAAAAATAATGGTCGGTGTCTGCAATTATCAATTGTTAATATCAACTCTAGAATTAATACCTTGCAGAAATGTCATTACCTCTCGGATCATAGGTGATAGCTAATAAATCAGTCATCATCTCTGAGCATTGTACATTAGTGTTAGGATCACAAGTGTCTTTTATATACACTATTTTGTAGGGCTTCACAGGGTATTCACAACTGTTGGCATCATCTATTTTCATGTCTGAGGTATAGGTGCGATATTGAAAAAGGTTTGGTTTTTGAGAAAATAGAAAATTTTATTTAGAGGCAAGAAAATGTGATTCATCAAAAAGTTTGCCATTGGGGATCGGCTTTGACACAATCTACACAAATAAGCAAAGATGCGTTACTCCGACGGTCAATAAAAATTCCGTGCTTTGCCCCCCCCCCCCCCCCCTCCTCACAAACATTTGTAATAAAATGGGAATGTTACAAACCCTCCCAATTGAAATGCCTGATGTGAAATCATGCACATATTGTACATCAAGTGATAAATATGAGTACTAGCTAGTCATATATTTTTCGTGCATTTGTTCTAGAGCTGTGCCGTGTTGGTACACATAAGATTTATCGTTATAATTGTATCAAAGGTTTCTGGAACAGAAGCTCTGGTTACGAAGTCTGATCTTGCTGCACGGAAACCTTGAACTAAATATCATTTGTGTTTTCTCAGAAATAGGTGCGATGGTCAATGCTCACTTGTGCTGTTATATCATTCATGGTTGTTTCAATAACTTATATCACACAGTTTCAAAAAGAGCCTCTATGAGATTTACCAATTTTAGTGAGTGTAATAAAGACCAGAAGTGAAGAACAGAAACAGACGTCTCTATAACATTGTTCACTTTTTATTCGGCGACTGCAATGAAGCGACTGCGGCACAGCTCTGTTCAACTAAGTAACTAACCTTCATGAAATTGTTTACTCATTGGGACTTGTGAAGGGACAGTCTCATGCTATAACGCATGTAATCTTAATGACAGAAAGACACAAAAGCTTTGCAAAGAATGACAATGTGATGACGCACGCTTCAGGAAAAACTTCGACTATTGCGGAAAACTATGATAGCATTTTATGATAAATATATGGAGAATGAGATTCACTAAGCTTACAATACAATCTCGCGGGTGTTTTGACAGCCCAGCTAAATAGGCGTCCAGATGCAGTCAATAAAAATGTGCTCACAAATCTGCATACAAATGATTTAAAGCTACAGATTACATTGAAGATCATCGCAGGCATCCAGTGGCAAGTAGTCAAACATTTTATATGGGAGCCGAACAACTTCACAACTTCACCTGTGAAATTGATTTAAATAAATATAATTTTCAACTAAGCTTGTGAAGCTTGTACAAATAGGACCCTAGGAATTTGCTCACATGTTAGGTAAATGAATTTCGAAAAAGTCTGCTCACAGGGTGTATCAGATTTATCTCACACTTGCGTCGGCGTCTCGGCAGTCATTGAATTATCAGTGGCATCCTTTCATACAGTTGTGGAATATGTCCAACGTTTTTGACCACACCCAAAAAGCCTTGCAGGGCCCCCTTTAAGGGCAAGAAAGTTGACATGCTTGTGTTTTTCAACCATATTGGTTGGCTGACGCATAATAATTAGGCTGAGCTGTTTATCTGGATAGAAAAAAGGAAGCTGTTACATACGCCAGAACTCCACGGAATTTATATTGCATTCTCTGAATTCAAAGTAAAACAGTGAAGTTTTAACTGTTGGGATTTCTAACTCCTTACATGAAAATATCAAAAACTAAGTTTGCTAATTGTAAGATGTCTCTGAGTGCTTCTGAATAAGAAAAATTTTTATGGGGAATTATCCTGCCTTTCTGCTGAAGAAATAATCATCTCAATAGAGCGCGAAAACGAGAAGACAGAAAGGAACACACAGGAAAGAGTGCTGAACTACTAAGAAATGTGCCCGATTGAGCAAGCACGAGTAAATAATGTGAATACTACTTTACACATGTCAGGAAGGAGAAGTAGAATGAAAAATGCAATCGACCTACCCATATATATCGCATTTACTCAAGGGTGCAGATACATAATGTTCTTATCCGTTAACGATAGCACTCTGTCCTCTTGTGTCGGTCTGCTCGGCCGTTTCTTCTTCCCCGTAATGCGCTATACCAGTTCAAGCACGACGAACCAACTCGCCCAATCTTCAACACTCGTGATACCGAAGGTGCCCTGACACATGATGACCCCAGTTATACGAGAACATGCAAGCAAGCTTGGAAGAAAGACAAGCGGAAATTTGGCAATTCATTGCGTATTAGGTGCGGTTGCAACTTTTTGTTTTTCAGCACACGCACATCCTTCGAAGCTACAGATATTCCCGTGCTCGAGAAATCTACTAGACCTATCGAAACACAAAGCGGGGCCCACAAGCGCCAGCGCATCTTCGACAACATCAACAGACATGGAGATTTATAGCTATCTGCACCGTTAAATATATGATATGTATATATAGGGTATGGCACATGCGTCTTTTCAACCCGCCGCCCCTTTCATGAATTCCTGAGATGTGTATAGGAGCGTATTATTTGTAATTGCACGAATAGGTGCATTTGTTGATAGATCAGTGCTTTTTACTGTGCGTTTCTTTCTCTGTCTTCATTTATTGAGCTGTTTGCGAATAGAAAGCCTTAACAACAAGCTCGTACCCGGCACACACTTTTAAATAAATAATTATTCTCGTTTCCGAAAATATTTCTAATAAATGAATAGTATATTGCTTAGAGCAGAGATGTGTTTTCGCGATATCGTTGGCCAACATTGCCATGAATATTCACAGCATAATCTATAGTGTCACTGCTACCAAGCGTACTATGGATCGCACTGCCGGTATAATACTACATGACAATATTTTGTTGAAAGTAGTACTCACACAATCGAAAGTTGGAACAAAAACTGTCAATGCTATGGATACTACATTTACAGATAATTTTGGATGGCTACCTGAAGGTCCCAGGATTGAATTTCGGCCGCACTGGCCACATCTCGATGCAGGCAAATATATAGACGCTCTCGTGCTTATTTAGCACTACGCTAAAAAAATGAAATGGTCGAAACCTCCAGTTTTCATCAAATATCCAGTTTCTTTAATCCCCCATGGTGTCGTTATCAAAGACCCCAAGTCATTTTCGCCGAGTCTCTATCATCAAATCTTCACGTTTCCCTCGAGCATTTCACTCCCCAAACCCTATGCTTGGTGCCAGGTGACCTAATTTTCGATGATATTTTTCTGAAAAATGCCAAGTTACTTCCAAAGCATGTTCTGGAGGGCCTCCTTGAAGACCATATTGGTCATTTTTTCAATTACGTAGTAATTTCGACGGATGCAACGCAAAATCTCAAGAAGGCAGGAGTAGGTATTTTTTTTTCAGCAGCTTAACTGCTCTTTTGCGCTCCAATCGCCTGACTTCACACAAATTTATCTCGCAGAATTCCTAGCTATTACATTGGCTATTCGAAAACTAAATTCTCAGCAATCAAAAGATATTATTTCGGATGCTTTGTCTGTTTGTACACATCTGACGTCCGCAAAGCAGTCCCCTCTTCTCAGAATATTTTGGTCTGTCGTACCGCATAGCCTATCAGAAGTTCGGTTTATTTGGCTCCGCGGGCATGCGGGAATCGTACTAAATGAAATTGCTGATTGGCTCACTTCGGCATCATTAAATGTCTTGGTGGTGCTAGTAACTCCACAGTTTCTTTTTATTACTGCCGAACGATTCAAACGCCTGTTATTCTTAAAAATCAACGAAACATCGCTCCTACATTTTGAAGAATATCGACACTTGCAATCCACATGGAACGCCGCAAAATGCCTTTCCCGTCAATGTGAAGTGACCCTCACAAGCTTTCGCTGTAGAGTTCCTCTGTTAAATTTTTATCTCAACAAATCAGGATTTTCATTAACTAACCTATGTGTAGTTTGCAATGAACCGGAAACAATAGATCACTTTCTTCTCACATGCCGCCGCTTCGCCTCACTGCGCCGAATAATTCTTGAAAGACCGATTGGTATGCTCGGATTGCCAGTCAATACATCCACCGTATTATCGTTTGGAGCCAGTCTGTTGGGTGCGGGCCGCAGTGCTATTTTGTGAGCGCTACATAAATTCATTCAGGCAACCGGAAGGATACGCTGCTAGTGATACTGCCAGATATATCCAATTCTTTGTCCCCCTTTTTCATTCTTGCTCATTTGTTTTGCATATTCTGGTTTATCGAATTCTTCCGCACTTTTCACGTTTTTTCGAAAGAACATTATTATTCTTCTTATCTAATTTCTCTCTTTTTTTAGCAAGCGTTGTGCAAAAAATATCTATTATTAGATACAGTGTGGCCAATCCCCCTTGTGGGTATGAGCCAAGATCTTCTAGGCGACAAGAAAAGACAAGACATCCGGAGTCTTCGGCAGTCGTGCTTTTCATAATAATATCGTGTTTCTGGGACAAAAAACTGCAACAGTATCAACAATATATGAATATATTGTGGTTTACACCTTGCGCACGCGGTCACCTCCAAGAGCGCAAAATCGACGAAAACCCGGAAGCTACAACCTCTTTCCCGCAGATAACACAGCGCGAAGAGTTGTTTATTTATTAAACTTAATTCTCGGTGTCCGGCGTCTCTTTATTGGAACCAATTCGCGCACACTTACCTGCTTTTTTTTGCACCGATCTTCAGCGTGCTCGAAGACAGCATTCAAAGGCGATACGTAATCACAGCGAGAAAAAAAAACTAAAAACGAAACGCAAACAGCACGACAAAAACACAGCAAAGGCCACACAGTGTTTATCCTGTTTGTTCTTTCTTCTGTGTTTATCGCGCTCTGTGCGGTGTTTCTCACGATTAGGCCACATCGTTTAGTATGATTGGGCCGGGTTTGCCGAAAGGAAAATGAGAATATTTGTTCCGAGTGCATGGCTTTTTCTGCATCGCCAGCTGTGAAAGAAAAGCACAGCAAGAGACAAGAAGCACCATGTGACCGCTTTCCGTGATTTTCATTCGTCTTAGTAGATCGCGCTGTCGAATTCACCACAGCTTTCCGTACTTCCTAGTACTTCATAGTACGGCTTACGGAAGTGCCACCAGCAATTTTTGCAGGCGGCCCTCACTGTAGCAGTCGCACTATGCAAAGCAGTTGACAAGTAGTCGCTTAGTGCCAAGCGTTGCGAATCGAATTAACTTCTTTGTAAATTTTTATGATATTCTGTTTCATGGATCACCTGCAACGCTGTGGAGGTTAGCGACACTTCTCGCAGTCGATGCGTTCGATAGTTGAATGTGCTTACTACAGATAACTCTTTTTTGTTATTATATGAGACGTAACTGAGATAATTTGCGCGTTACAAAAAAACATCATTAAACGTCTCTTATTAGGTGGCTGGACAGCTTAGCTTCCACGTGACATCACATACAGGCTCTCTGATCTGGGCGGGTCACGGTGGCGGCGACCTGGACTTTCTATCTCATGAAGTAGTCTGGGTGGAGGTGACAGTGACCAGAGTCATTCGGTCTACGCGTTTTTTCGTGCTCTCCATGCTTTCTTCTGTTCCCCATTCCCGTCAAGGAGGGCACAGCGAAGGTGAGGGTGCACCGGCACTAATCCGATGACACATGAGTTAGCACGAGAGATACGCGTGCAGTGACCACAAGACGAGCGCAGCTGGCCGAACTTTTTGCTTGCACTTGATGTGTGAAACGGATACGACTGTCTGGTCCTTGAAGTAGAGAAGAAGGCACCTAATAGACCTCTTCGTGGTTGCAAACAGTGTGACGTCACTGCGGGAACCCCACCCATCATACCCTCGCGAAGTAGGTGCTGCTTGGCAAGGATCAATGAATGAATGGAACTTTTTAATCAAAGAAAAGGACGGCTCTGGGCCGCAGTTTAGAGATATGACAGGAAAGGATTATTAATTGTGGGAGCATAGTAGGATTACATCAGTTCGCGTTCATCCATTGTAGTAGAAGTTTTGAAACTCGAATTTGTCCGAGTTGGCCGACCTCCTTTAGACCACTGGAAACAGGCCACTTCTACTAGCATAATACACTAGTTCTTTTTGAGCTTCATCATTGCACTGTATCACAACGCCGAAGTTTCATATGTTGTCGCGTGGCAGGCGTTGGATGTGTGTTCGTCCTCGCGAAAAAGCACAGCAAACCCAAATGTAGTGGTGTAAATCTGCTCGGCACATTTCTTGACAATGTTGGCATGGAGGAGAAGTGTTACCAATTGCTTGTCTGGCATCAAACTAATTTTCAAGAACATGTGATGTATATGCTGCATTGGCCATAACCTTGTTCCAGAATATCTCTTGCGAGCGAGTAATTGCGCACTTGTCACTCTACAGAGGTACTGATGTTGTTTGTAAGAGCCGTTGTTTACGGTCGGTTTTAAGTTTTACACGAGTATAATTCATAAAGGCTCTGCTAGAAGAACTTTCAGGCATCGTTTTTAGATAGGGATTCAGGAGGTCCGCCTGGTTTGGTGATGAACTGTGGTGTGGGGTACTGAATAAGTAGTCAAGCCTACCCGATTGCTTGGGGACCGCATGAGCGGCTTCGTTTCCCCCGTCACTGCCAGTATCGCCGGGTGTCCACAAAACTTCCGCATTGATTCGGCAGTCCTGTAATCTCTTTAGTTTATTTCTCATCTCGTTGGCCACAACGCGTCTAGTAGTTTTTGCCAAGAGCTGAGCCACCGCTTCGAACGAATCTGTGTATACGATTATTAATGCGAACATTTTCGCTTGTAGTGCTCCTTACATCAATCAAAATTTTGTTGATCGCTCCCCACATGGCCAAAAACTTTGCATGTAAGGGTTCCCCATCACGAAGCTGGCAAGCATGACAACCATTGTGACGGTAGGCAGGTGTGCTGACCCAGGCCGTACTAGCTTGTTCGTCTGTGATTGCCACGTCAGTGTAGGTGTCGACTGTGTTCTCAGGTTTACCCCGCCGCGGTGGTCTAGTGGCTAAGGTACTCGGCTGCTGACCCGCAGGTCGCGGGTTCGATTCCCGGCTGCGGCGGCTGCATTTCCGATGGAGGCGGAAATGTTGTAGGCCCGTGTACTCAGATTTGGGTGCACGTTAAAGAACCCCAGGTGGTCAAAATTTCCGGAGCCCTCCACTACGGCGTCTCTCATAATCAGAAGTGGTTTTGGGACGTTAAACCCCACAAATCAATCATGTGTTCTCAGGTTGGTGGAGGCGCTGCCTTTCTTCGAAGAGTTGTCTGATGGTTGTGGTGCACCTGGAGATTAAGCGTTGTTGTTTCCGTGCGCTGAGAAAGGCTCTTCAGGGTGGCGATGGGGTCGTTTCCTCTTGCCCCAACTACGCGTGAGCTCTATGGTCCCATGCCATGATTTGTTTGCCCTGTCGGCATCGCATGCGAGTCCTTGCTTCATTAATTACGTCATTTATTGGAGGTATAGTGGCACAAGTTTGAACAGCTCTTCGTGCTTTGTGTGCTTCGGGAGCCCAGCTATTGTATTAGGGTCACCCTGTGTAACTTTTTGATGTCACAGAGGTCTCAATTGGACAGTTCGTACACAGGTGTCCCGTAAAAAAATCCTTCCGACAGCGACAGCTCTGTCACGTGTTTGGCGTGTTTTCTGTCTTGCTCAACCGTGCTTACTAGAAATTCGTTGAGCCATGTGCAGCATCGCGTTCCACGTGTCTCTAACGGCTCGGATTCATTGTTGGGGACTGTTGTAACTAGCAATATCTGCTTCAAGAACAATAAGTTGTCAATTAGCAGATGTAATAACGCCTCCGCCGATGAGTAGTGTGATTTGCTTGCTTGCATTAGTCGCCTTCTTTCCGTCCACGCTGATCCGTTCCGTCTTTTCAGGTGACAGCTCAAGTCCGAGATAGATGATCTAAAGTATCGGCGAGGGCGAAAATATCCGCTTAGAGTTCAGCTTGCATGCTCTGAGCATCAGGATATTCTGCAGCTTCTGTATATATCGTGTAATCATCTGCGTAGATAGCAGAACGGGCTGGGGTTTTTTTGCTCAGGCCTTTCTGCCACCGGCGTCATGGCTTTGAATGAAAAGCAAAGGACCGAGGATAGAGCCCTGGGGGCTGTTGTGGTCTGGGTCCTGTGGGTCTCGTCGTTGGTAGCTGGCTCCCATCGGACTCGTCCCTTATAGCGAGAAGCAATGCTTATATGGGAAAACAGAGAACAGACGTTTATTTACATTAGAGAGAGGTCAATAAGAAAGTTTAGATATATAGTGGCGTTCTTCGTACATGGCGAGTTCTCCACTCGAAAAAGCACCGAATGAGCCGTGGGGGCTCATTATAAAGGGTCTGTCCTCCCCAGATCCCTAGATCGGGGACCGCGTACAGATGGCACCGTCCAATCACGGACCACACATTACCCGCGAGGGTGACGAGCACGCACGGTCCACGCGAACGTTCAAAACTGAAGCGTGGTCACCGCACGGCCATGTGGCACGAACGCGGCTCCCCCCCCGTCAAGGTGTGTCGCTGGGCGAGGGGTCTGGAGTTGATGACTGCATCCATCGAAAGGGCCGCCGTAAACAAGCTTCCAAGGGTGCCGAACGACTCGTTCAATTAGCGGGACGATTCCCGGCCGCCGCCGCCGCCGTCATCTTCCAAAGAAGAAGCTGCACCGGTGGTCTCCCGAACTGCTCACGGCGCCGCGGCGGCAGGACGCCGCACCCTCCGGCCAGGTGGGAACAATACATGGCGGACACCGGCCGCCCACCCGTTTGGCGACTCAAAAGGAACATCAAAAGGAACGCCGATCCATTGTCAGACCTGGCGCCGGTCCTAACAGCCTCTCCGCCGGGGAAAGAAGATCCCGAGGTGCAGTGGCCAGCAGGTACTGTGCAGCGGGATCTGTATTGCAGCTTGTCGGCTCTTCCTCTATTATTTTTGTCCCGAACACTGGATCCGATGATCATTGACCAAGAGGGCGTTGCTCGCAGGGATGAGGTGACCCCTCTCCACCATATTTTCCGCCCACCACCAATGAGGAACTGCGGAAACTGCGCCGAAAGCACACCCACACACGAGCAAGCACACGGCAATTCCCTACTCAGAATCACCAGACTTAGATTCACCTGTGGAAGTCATTTCCTTCTACCTCAACTTTATTCCTGTGGCCCCCGCCGAGTCGCAACACCACATCAGCCACTTTTGAAGACATTAAACAAAACACTTGACACATGTTTGGATAAATACAGAAAACTAGTGGGCCTCAAATCGAGGATAGAAAGCAGAAAATCGTTTTGAAGCCCTCGGGGTACTAGGGACAACGACTCAGACCATCTGCGTTGCTGTTGAGTTTACCCTTCTTGTAATGGATATCAAAGGTGTATTGTTGAAGAGCTAAGCTCCAGCGCAAAAGACGGCCGTTTTTCGATGACATGGACTGTAGCCATGTGAGGGGACAGTGGTCAGTCTCTATTGTGAACCTAGAACCGGCGATGTAGCAAGCTAGCTTCTGCACAGCCCAAACAACGCAGGCACATTCCTTTTCTGAGGCACTGTATGCTTCCTCACGAACAGAAAGCTTTCTACTGGCATACAGTACAGGGTGTTCCTGGTCGTTCTCTCCCCTCTGACAAAGCACGACACCCATACCCCGGTCGCTGGCGTCACACTGAAGAATGAACGGCTTAGAGTAGTCAGGCGCGCTCAACACTGGCTGACTTTTTAGTGCCTTCTTTAGCGTAGAAAATGCATGTTCCTTGGCCCCATCCCATTTTACGGTCTGGGGTTCAGTCTTTCTAAGAGCGTCTGTCAAGGAACTTGCAATGTCAGAGTAACGCGGGATATACCTTTGATAATAACCGGCCAATCCAAGAAACGACCGAATGTCTTTCTTGGTTCGTGGTTGGGGAAAGTTGTCTATTGCGGCCAGCTTTACTTCTGACGGCCGGCGGTAGCCTTGGCCTATTACATGCCCTAGATAAGCTACCTCAGCGCGCCCCAATTGGCATTTCGCAACCTTCACTGTTAAGCCGGCCTCACGCAGACGACATAGCACAGCTCGCAAGTGTTTCATGTGGTCTATCCAGGAAGAAGAAAAAATAGCAATATCATCTAGGTACGGGAGGGCAAAGTCCTCCATACCCTGTAACACTTTGTCCATTAGGCCAGAAAAGCAATAAGGGGCATTCTTTAATCCAAAACTAAGGACCTTCGGCCGAAATGTTCCCATCGGGGAAATAAACGCCGCAAGCCTACTAGCCCTTTCAGTTAGAGGCACCTGCCAGTATCCCCTGACTAAATCCAAAGTCGAGATGAAATTGGCACTGCTGACTTGCTCAAGCCTTTCCTCAATATGCGGAATTGGATAAGTTTGGTCCTTTGTAATCGAGTTGAGCCTCCGATAGTCAATACACGGTCGCGGCTCTTTCCCTGGGACCTCAACCAAGATCAGAGGCGAGGTGTAATCACTCTCTCCTGGCTCGATCACTCCTAGCTCGAGCATTCGGTTTATCTCCGCGGCCATTATTTCCCGTTGCCTCGGGGAAACGCGGTAAGCTTTAGAACGAATTGGTTCCGAAGATGTCAGCTCAATATCATGAACTAGGGCTTTGGTTCTGCCAGGTGTGTCTGAAAATGTTTCTTTAAAGTCAAACAATAGTTCCTTCAGTTCCGCTTTCTGATCTGGCTCCAACTCCGCCTGCTCTACCAGGTTACTAATAGTCTCGCCAATGTCTTTGTTTTCTGTTGTTAACTCCGGGAAATCAATAGGCATTTCTTCCGGTTGATTGAGCGACATGTTTACAACGGCATGCCTCTGCTGGTACGGTTTGAGCAGATTAGTGTGGTACACCTGTTGCGTTTTACGCCTTCCCAGTCCAGTAACCAAGTAATTTGTGTCTGACAATTTCTGAACTACCTCAACAGGTCCCTCCCACTGGACCTGAAGTTTATTCTTCAGTGAGGGTTTCAGTATCATCACTTGTTCCCCTACTCGAAAGCTTCGCGTCCGGGCTGTCTTGTCATAATAGCGCTTAGCGTTGTTTTGAGCTCTGCGCATTTCCTGCTCCGCTAGTTCTTGAGCTGCGTGAAGTCGGTCTAACAGCTCAAGCACGTATGCTACTACCGAAGGGTCGTCCGCCCGGCCCTCCCAAGATTCTCGAACAATGCGAAGTGGGGAGCGAAGAGCACGTCCGTAAACAAGCTCCGCAGGCGAAAACCCTGTTGATTCGTGAGGAGCGATCCGAAGCGCGAACATAGCTGCGGGCAAGCAAGCCTCCCAATCCTCTTTTTGCTCATAACAAAGGGCGCGTAGCAGCCGTTTCATGACTGAATGTACCTTTTCTACAGCATTTGACTGAGGGTGGTACACTGAACTGTGGATGATTTTAACGCCACACTTTTCTAGAAATGTCGAGGTTAGTGCACTTGTAAAAACAGATCCCTGGTCGGACTGAATTTCTGCGGGGAAGCCTACACGTGCAAAGATAGATAAAAGCGCTTTAACTACCTCCTCCGAGCTGAGCTCCTTTAACGGTACTGCTTCCGGGAATTTCGTGGCCGGGCAGAGCACTGTGAGTATGTGCCGGTACCCGGACTGCGTTACAGGAAGTGGACCCACTGTGTCTATAACTAGCCTGCGAAACGGTTCTGTGATAATGGGGACCAGCTTCATAGGTGCTTTAGCCTTATCCCCTGGCTTGCCAACGCGTTGGCACGTGTCGCAGCTTCTTACAAATGCCTCCACCTCCCGAAAGCAGCCGGGCCAGTAAAACTCCCGTAACAAACATTCTTTTGTTTTTTTGATGCCGAGATGCCCTGACCACAAACCTCCGTGGACCAGGTGCAGCAGCTCCTTGCGGAAAGGATACGGTACGACTAGCTGATTAAACCGAACTCCTTTTCGACTTGTGTACTTTCTGTACAAGACGCCCCCCTTCTTGGTGAACTGAATGTTTTGCTTAGCCACCCCTTCCTTCGCGTCTGGCGTTAAGTTACGGAGAGTG
The DNA here is from genome assembly GCA_013436015.1 of Rhipicephalus annulatus. Lineage (NCBI taxonomy): Eukaryota > Metazoa > Arthropoda > Arachnida > Ixodida > Ixodidae > Rhipicephalus > Rhipicephalus annulatus. The sequence continues at coordinate 863,961 of WOVY01001359.1, forward strand.
GAGTCATTTTCCTGTTCCACTATCAGTTCTGTAGGACTTACATTTAACAGCTTTATAGTGCATTCTACTTCTCGAGATGCCTCGGATTCATCCGGTTTCTTACATCTTTCTTTAGATATTGTGTTTTGAGGCTCCATTATAGGGCGGTCCAGTTTCGTGCCAGGTAAAGAAGGCTCTGCCGCTGAAGCTGTTTCGTCTGCCACCGGATCTTTACAAACTGTCTGAGCGGCGAGCTCCCTTGCTTTGGATCGAGTTAAGGCCTGTACGATACCCTCACTGAACCCAATTCCTTTTTGTCGCAGCAAGTACTCTGATTTATTTGAGAACAAATACGGGTATTGCACTGGGAGATGTGCCGAAACGGCAGCTTCAGTGTCTAGAACACCGAAAGGGCCTTCGATGCGGACTCTTGCTACTGGGAGACAGGCACTGTTTGTCTCTACTGCTTGTCTTATCCACGCGCATTCTCCTGTAAACTGACTCTCCTCGACATAGGACGGGTGCACTACATCCATAGTGGCGGCCGAATCGCGGAGCACGCGGCACGGTTGGCCATTCACGACTAGGTCTCGGATGTATGGTTCTAGCAATTTCATGTTTTCGTCATTACTACAGAGTGACATTAACACAACTTTCGGGTTCTTACAACCCAAAGAAATATGCCCCGTCTGTTGGCAGTTATAGCAAACTATCGGCTTCTTGGCCTCGAACGCCTTTTTCTGTTGCCCTTCCGCCCTTTTCTCGGGTGCTTCTTCCTTTCTCTTGTTTTTCTCATCACCGCTTCCTTTGGAGTCTAAACCCTCCTTCGGCATATACCGACCCGACTTTGTCCATCGCGGAGGCTTGTCGGCCCGATATTTACTAATCTCCCTCCTAGGGACATCCTTGCCTTCGAGGGCACGGCGATTTACGTACTCCTCTGCGAGCTCTGCCGCTCTCGTGATAGTATCTACTCCTTGTCTATCCTGAACCCAGTACCTAATGTTTTCAGGTAGACGCCGAAAGAATTGTTCCAACGCAAAACACTGCAGAGTCTTTTCCGCGTCGCCAAGCGCACCCTCCTCTCTAAGCCATTCCTCCAGATTTACCTTTAAGGTGTACGCAAACTCTGGGTATGACTCGTCTTGGGCTTTCTCGATCTCACGAAATTTTCGCCTGAACGCCTCCGCTGACAGTCTGTACTTTTTGAGCAGACTCGCTTTGACTCTGTCATAGTCGTCTGCGTCTTCTTTACCCATACGGGCTATAATGTCAGCTACTTCACACGGCAGCAGCGTAAGCAAGCGCTGGGGCCACGTGTTTTTAGCAAAATTTTCCCTCTCGCACGTGCGCTCAAAGTGCACCAGAAAAAGACCCATGTCCCCTCCTACCGCGTAGGATGGCATCAAATCTGTCATTCGGCGCTCTCTTTCTCGTGCCACTGCGCTAGCTCCGTTCATTGATTGAGCCTTTGCTAGTTCAATTTCTAGGCGTTTCATTTCCATACGATCGATACGTTCTCTTTCCTCTTTCTCCTCACGACGTCTCTGTTCCTCTTTTTCCTCCCGGAGCCTCTGCTCCTCTTTTTCCTCACGGAGCCTCTGCTCCTCTTTCCTTTGCGTAATAGCCTCCAAGCATTCGCTCAGCTCATCGTCATCTGCCCCGATCTTCTCGATGGCGTCAATGATCTCCTGCTTTCTTTTCGTCTCGGCAATTACCTGGCCCAGCTCTCGGGCCAACTCTAACAACTCTGGCTTTTTTAGTCCCTTCAAATTCATGGCGGTCCTTGGTGCTGCTAACTCTTTTAACTAAACAACTTTGACGTACTATCAATACTTCCGTCAACCGTTACCAAATCACTGCTTTGTTTACAATCCCACGCAAAGCCTGGTGATATCTCAGCAAACTTTGACGTACTATCAATACTTCCGTCAACCGTTACCAAATCACTGCTTTGTTTACAATCCCACGCAAAGCCTGGTGATATCCCAGCAAAGAAAAGCAGTGCACTCACCCTATGCAGTCATGAATTCGGACGCGTTCCTTCCCGTGTTGTCAGAGATGCCACGAAGCAGTTTTGTCCGACTCTAGGTCCTCCAGACAGCAGGTCTCAGCATTGCCTCCTGGTCGATGAGCTCGATCCCACCGCTGCCACCAGTTGTTGTGGTCTGGGTCCTGTGGGTCTCGTCGTTGGTAGCTGGCTCCCATCGGACTCGTCCCTTATAGCGAGAAGCAATGCTTATATGGGAAAACAGAGAACAGACGTTTATTTACATTAGAGAGAGGTCAATAAGAAAGTTTAGATATATAGTGGCGTTCTTCGTACATGGCGAGTTCTCCACTCGAAAAAGCACCGAATGAGCCGTGGGGGCTCATTATAAAGGGTCTGTCCTCCCCAGATCCCTAGATCGGGGACCGCGTACAGATGGCACCGTCCAATCACGGACCACACATTACCCGCGAGGGTGACGAGCACGCACGGTCCACGCGAACGTTCAAAACTGAAGCGTGGTCACCGCACGGCCATGTGGCACGAACGCGGCTCCCCCCCCGTCAAGGTGTGTCGCTGGGCGAGGGGTCTGGAGTTGATGACTGCATCCATCGAAAGGGCCGCCGTAAACAAGCTTCCAAGGGTGCCGAACGACTCGTTCAATTAGCGGGACGATTCCCGGCCGCCGCCGCCGCCGTCATCTTCCAAAGAAGAAGCTGCACCGGTGGTCTCCCGAACTGCTCACGGCGCCGCGGCGGCAGGACGCCGCACCCTCCGGCCAGGTGGGAACAATACATGGCGGACACCGGCCGCCCACCCGTTTGGCGACTCAAAAGGAACATCAAAAGGAACGCCGATCCATTGTCAGACCTGGCGCCGGTCCTAACAGGGCACACCCCTATCCAGATAATAGGTCCTCGGACTCCATCCCAGTGCTTTGCCGTAGAGCCTGATTGGTTTACTTTAGAGAAAGTGGCGAATCCAATTTGCACTCTTTGGCTTGGATACCTTGCCGCCAATCATTGTAGTATAAACTCCTGTTTCACGTTGTCGAATGCTTTGCGCAAACTGCAAGAACATAGTCTGGCGTCTGTTTTCGAGATCGTGTGCCCATGTTAGGTCGAAATTAGCCTGTGCAGGGTGCAGTTCGGGTTTCACTTATTCGATGTAATATTGTATGCGCGTGTGCAGCATTCGCTCTAGGAGTTTGTAGACTGTTGAAGCCAGAGCTATTGGTCGCAGATTCGCTGGCTTGGTATGGTCTTTACGCGGTTTCGGTAAATGATAGATGAGCAATAGTTTAAGCGAATCGGGGAAAACGTCAAATTCCAGGGAGTGAATAATGATGATGATGATGAGGTCGAGTGGTATTTTGTGACGCAAGGGCCCATTGATGGCCAAAGAGCGCCATTTCAGTAGGATAGATATATGAACATTGATATGATGCGTGGCTGTAAAGGGGCCTTCAAATTACTCGCGCTAATTTTGCGGGTAAAAACAGGGGTAATAAAATCATGGCAGTGGCGTCAAAGATGTGCAGTGAAAGGTAATGGAAAAACATCATTATAATGAAACCATGGCAGAGATGTAGTCACCGTCGCCACGACCACGGTACAGAGATCGTGCTACGGATCACCTCAAAATATGGGGTGAATGCTATGAACATCTTTTAAAAACGTAAAAAGTTATTGCAGTTTAAAAGCGGATCCCAACCGGTGAGAATCCCCAGGTGTACTGGGAGGTGCTGTTGGTAGGGCAGTAAAAAGTGCTTTTTTCTTAGAGCATCTAACTCACTACAATAGACGAGAATGTGGAGAACCGTAAATGGTTCTCCACATCTCTCACACAATGGTGGATTGCTGGTAGACAGAAGATATGGATGTGTGGAGTGTGTATTTCCTGTTCTCAGGCTTGTAAGTTTTACTTATGTGTGTCGTATTTTGATAGTGGTGGCCAATTACCAAGTTGCGCCTTAATAGCATGTTGTTTATTGTCTGTGTGCCTATCCCACGTGCTCCGTGAATAACCCCTGAGCTTTCGTTTTTGAAAAGGTTTCAAGTCAAATGCAGGGATCGGTATTGATGCATTGGAAGTAGTGTCGTTGGCGAAAGCATCCAACTAGTCCACCAAAACGTTTCCTTGTACCTCATGGTGCCCTGGCACCCAGCAGACAACGGCATGTGGTTTTGATGTGTACAGTGTGCACTAAAGCGAGTAAAGTGACACCAGCACGGGTATTTGTGTTTAGGAGTTTTCAGGGCTTTAACCACATTTAGAGACTCTGCATATATTACCGCCTCTTGTAATTTCATCTGTTTAATGTGATTTACGACCGCAAGTGTTGCATAAGGTTCTCCTGTGAAAATGCATCGGGATGAACAACGCCGGCCTCGGAAAAGGTTTGACCTATAGCTGCATATAAAACAGAAGAGTTGAACTTTGAGGTATGTGTAAAAACTCGGCGCATGTGTATTTATGCTGTAGTTCTAGGTTGTATGCATTTATGTATGTATGTATGTATGCATGTATGCATGTATGCATGTATGCATGTATGCATGCATGTATGTATGTGTGTGTGTGTACGTATGTATGTATGTATGTATGTATGTATGTACGTACGTATGTACGTACGTATGTATGTACGTATGTATGTACGTATGTGTGTACGTATGTATGTACGTATGTGTGTACGTGTGTATGTACGTGCGTATGTACGTGCGTATGTATGTATGTGCATATGTATGTATGTACGTGCGTATGTATGTATATATGTGTGCAAGTGGTGCGTGCTTGGTGGCTTCTGCAAAACGGGCATCACAGTCTATAGGCTTCAGCTGCCACGGTGGCAGATATGTAGCAGGAGCCATCAAACTGTGTTCGAGAAGGGGCACACTTGTTTCTTCGGCCAAGCTACTTACGCGGAGTGAGTAGGGCTGCCTCAACGAAGGACGGTTCTTGAACAAGGCAGAACAAGACAAATCTATAGCTGTGGAATGAGAGGGTTGTTGCTTGTCTGCCGTCACCTTCGGAAAGTACACAAAAGACACTTAACATCTCTGTAGGTGGAGCGACCATTCATTTCATTCTACGTACAGGCTCTCCACAGGGCTGGTGTGGAAAGCCCCCGTAGAGAGGCGAATGCCTAGATAGTGAACAGGGTCGAGAATTTTCAAGGCTGATGGTGTTGCCGATTGATAGATTATAGCACCGTAATCTAGGCGTGTGCGTACGAGGCTTTTATGTAAGTAAATTCAACATTTCCTGTCACTACCCCATGTAGTGCGTGACAACACTTTCAAAATGTGCATTGTTTTTAAGCACCTGTCCCTTAAATACTTGATGTGTGGGATGAAGGTTAGCTTAGTGTCTAATATGAGACCAAGAAACTATGCTCGGTCTTCACTGACAGAGGTTGACCATGCAGGTCAATGTCGGGGTCAGGATGGAGGCCCCTCTTTCAGCTGAACAAGACACAAGTGCTCTTTTGCGCGTTGAGTATAAAACCATTCTCGTTTGCCCATTGAGATACCTTGTTCAACCCTAGTTCAACTTGACGTTGGCACATTGAGGTGTTGCATGATTTGAAGCCAATCTGTACATCATCGATATATATGCAGTAAAAATATTACATGGGAGAAACAGGTGCAAAGAATCCGTTTTAACTAAGAAAAGTGTGCAGCTCAATACACCTTGTGGCACTCTTGTCTCTTGGACAAATATTAGAAATAAGATAGTGCCAACTCAGACACGGAGTGCACGGTTGAACAGGTAGTTTTTGATGATTGTCAGCATTCTACCCCGCACACCTAAATGTGACTGGTCTCGCAATATGCTAAAGCGTCATATAGAGTGATAAGCTTTTTCCATATCGAGGAACACAAAAATAAAAAATGCTTATGAACAGAAGCGTCGTAAAGTAGTGTCTCGATACGAACAAGGTGGTCAATAATGGACCGAGCCTCTCGAAACCCACACTAGTATGGGTCAAGTAGGCCATTAGCTTCAAGGAAGTGCATTAGGCGCCTGTAAATAAATTTCTCGAAAACCTTGCAAAGACAGCTGGTTGACGCTATTGGCCTGTAGCTGGAAACTGAGGCCGGGTCTTTGCCTTGTTTTACAATTGGGATAATGATAGCTTTCTTCCAGGCTGAGGGTAGCTCACCGGAAGACCATATCTCACTATACAGGGAAAGGAGAGCTTTCTGGTTTCAGTGGGCAGTGGGCAGATGTCTCAACATTTCATATGCAGCACGGTCTGGGCCTGTGGTAGATTTACTGCAGTAGGTAAGTGAGGCTTGTTGTTTAGCCAAACAGAAAGGTTCATTGTATGGCCCGTGTGTTGTGGGTTTGTGCTCAAATCTCCGTTTTCTATCCTGGTTTTGTATCGTTAGAACACTTCACTATAGCGTGGTGAACTGGAAACCTGTTCGAGGTGCGCCACGAGAGTGTTATTCCTGGTCTTCGAAGCTCTCCCCTTGTGCGTTCACTAGAGAAAGTGAATGTGCTTGTCAACCCACCACCTTACCAACCATGATTCAGACTTCGGCCTCATCTGTGTATTAAATAATGCCTGATAAGAATTCATGCCAACTTTCTCTTCTCGCCTGTCGGCGCGTCTTCCATCCTACGGCTTGATGTTCTAAAAGCTTATAAGATTCTCAGCTATAGGCGGGTCTCCAAGCAACTTCCATGCCTTATTTTACTTTTTGCCCGCATTATGGCACCCACTATTCCACCTTGGGACTCGTTTTTGCCTGACGGTCCACATGTTTGTGGTATACATTTTGTTGCAGGATCAATAAAAAAGCTGTCGGGTAGCTCACAGCAGCTTCTGTGCTTAACATCCCCATGTCAGTCTAAGTTAGGAGAGTCATTTTTTTGAAACTGTTCCCAATGGACTTTATCGGTGAGCCATTTTGGACTTTGTGGAGGACATATATTTGATATAATGTGCTGAGAACTATAAGAAAATGGTCACTACCGTATGAATTATTGACGACTTCAGATTTAAACAGAGGCAGGAGTGATGGAGATGTTATGTTGAGGTATATTGACGAGTAGGTATTATTAACAATATCGTAATATGTTGGCTTTTTGCGATTCAGGAGGAACATGCGCGAAGAAAAAAGAAACTGTTCAATCAGGCGACCTCGCGCATCGCAGCAAGTGTCACTCCATAAGCTATTATGTGCAATAAAGCCCTTTAGGACAACATAGGATTCTGAGAGTTGATCTATGAACGACCGGAATTCCTGTTTATTGATTTGGTGATGCGGGGGTATGTAAATAGAGCAAATTGTGACCAGCTTGTTGAAGGGGACACCTTGGACGGCCACCACCTCAAGGGGTGTCTGAAGCGGTTAATGTGCACAAGCTGTTCCTTGATCAACTACGATGGCAACACCTCCAGATGATGTGACAGCATCATCGCGATCTTTTCGAAAAATAGTGTAACTACAGAGGAAGTTTGTGTGCTTGAGTTTTAAGTGTGTTTCTGCTCCTCTAAGAAGCGTAACCGACCTCACGGCCAGTCCCCTTTTTTTGGAAGTAATAAAGTTTTGGCCATCATTGCACACGCAACACTTTTGGTGTGTGTTTGTGTAGAAGTTTTTTAGGGGGCGAAGCTCCTTATGGCGTAGCTTGTGCGTCCCTCGTAGTACGTAACCACCAGTGGCACATACCTAAAATAGCGGTCCTTACGATTTTGACCTCCAAGGTGGTTCCGGTGAGAGATTTCTTCTGTGCGTTGTTGAACAATAAAAGATAGTGCTCAATGCACATGTTAATGGCTGCTAAGGGGGAATGACAGACAGGAGCATTCCGCCTTTAGGTAACGCGCACGCTGCGATCCCCATTAGCAGCTATTAGCATGTACATTGAGCACGATCTGACAAGAAAGGGTTGCTACGTTATACTCGCTGGGTGTAACCTCCTTGGTTTTAGAAAGGTTTAGCGAGCGTTGGACCGCATAGCCATGAATACAGTGAACTAGTATATACCATGAACTCGCGGTGGTTAAAGGTGGGAAGTAAACCCGAAGCGCAAGCCGTAAAGAAGTGTGCATGTGCCACCACCCGTTTAGTCCTTGAAATGTCCGCTGGATGGCGGTGCTTCTATATGGAGAATATATGATGAAAAGATGCGAGATGGTGGTACTTGGAGGGCTGAATAGATGGACGAACGGACACACAGACAGATGCATGGATGGACGCATGAACGGACGCAGGCGCGGATGCATGGACGAACGCAGAGACGAAAGCACGAACAGACGCACGCACGGACGGGTGGATGGACGCATGGACGGTTACACAGACGTACGCAGGAACGGACGGAAGCAAGAACGAATGGACGGACGAATGCTTCGCCCCACTCCCCATCATTCACTCCGTGGATATGCTGCCATTTTTTATATCGTCGAGGTTTCTCAGCAGTCATCTGACGTTCCACTGTAATATTTGTGTCATTTTATTGTTGTGTGGTGTTGTGTGCTTAAAAGTGTTGACTTAGGCTGCAGGGCCTTCTCGGGGGCCCCGTAATTCAGGTTTTTTCTTTTTTGGTGCGCTCCAAAGAGTTGCGCCTATCCTTCGGTGCTTGAGGCGCCGGAGGAGGGGGGCTTGTGTCCATCACCTCCTGCGAGATGGCGGATGGTGCCTGCCCAGCTGGCATGTTCGCAGTGGTTTCGGGCCTAACGGCACCTGCAGTGGCCCGGGGTCCGACATACACGGGAGTCGCTGTTTGTCAGGTGGCGGAGAAGTACAGGTTGCTCCAACTGAAGGCGCTGATGGCGTGACTGTGTTCACACTCTGTGTGACACTTGCGGCCGCGGAAACGTGTGGCGCGGCGCCCGGCGCGTCACATCGGCAAAGGAGGAAATGGACTGTTGAAGGGCAAATTGTTTGCGTGCCTCTTGAAAGGACAATAGAATTGAACTTTAAGCTTGAGGATTTTTTTATTTTTTTTGCAGGATGGGCAGGATCGTTAGTAGGCGGCATGGTCTCCTTCCCAGTTCGCACAGTGGGCTGCTGCAGTACATTCTTCCGATACGTGTTCGTTGGAGCTACTATGTGGGCAGGTTGCACGGCCTCTGAAGCTTTGCTATCCGTGTTCAAAGTGCTCACATTTGAAGCACCTGCGAAGATTTGCTTGTAGGGCCTGACTCGAAGCTTGCAGTAGCCGAATTCAATTTAATCTGGTAAGTCGCTGGTAGCAAAGGTGATGATTATGTGTTTTGTTGGTGTTTCTTTCTTGTCTCGTCGTATGACTAAATTTTGAACCTTGACTACATTCTGGTCTTGCCAGCCTTCGAATAATTCAAGTTCAGATAGATGAAGGAGGTCATCATCAAACATCACACCGCCCACTGTATTCATAGACCTGTGTGGGCCTACTGAGGCTGGGACGTCTGCAAATGCTACTAGTTTCAATAGGTGATCATAATGAAGCTTGTTGCGTACCCCTAAAAGGAGGTCACCACTTTCCAACTTGGTTTTATTGTCGCCTGGGCCAGTGGCTTCAGTGAGCGTTTTCTAAATGATGAAAGACGAGATTGCTTGGACTGTTTTGTTTTCTTTTCGGCTGTGCATGACATGGTACTTTGGAAACGACTGCTTTGGTTTTAAGAGTGTTAAGCTTTCTTCGGTGCGCCTCCTTTTCGAGCGGCGATCAGGGTGCGCGGGAAAAAAGTGTGCCATACAGGAAATGTAATATTCGGCGGCGATGGTGGCCACCCAACACCGAGTCCAACAAGGGGACGCTACAAGGTGAACACTTGGAGATGCCGGCCACGCATAGCCGCTATAATCGAGTATAACTACCTAAGATTGGGTAACTACACAGAGTTAACCCTCGCCGCCAGGAATTTAGGAATTAACGGAAAGGAGAAGATAACAGAAAATATTGAAAGAGAAAAAGACGAAGCTGGGCACGTCAGCCCAGGGGTGTCATCTGCGTGAAGCCGGGGCCAAAGGGGTGTGTTGCGTCTGCCGGGGGGCCTTAAAAGTCTAATCATCCAGCATCGGCTCAACCCCCATGATTGCCTTGTCCCCGGACACGGCTAAGCCACGCACGGCGAAGCGTGGGAGGAGCCTGAAATTCTTCCCGGAGATTTTTTTCTAAACGCTGAGTCCCGTTGTACATTTCTTGTCGTAAGATGCTCAACATTTGCGCATATGCCGAACCTCGAGCAGTCACGGGCTGGGACGCTGACGGCGTCTTACTCTGTTGGAATGGCACAGCTCCGGTGTATGGTGGCATTTTAGAATTATCCGTTACTTTCTTACTCCAAGAACGCCCGGCGCGACCCTTCCATCGCCCGCGTTGTGGTTTAGCCATTGGTGTAGGTTGATCACCTTTCTGAAATGGCATTTGGGGTTCGGTATCTCGTTGCTACGGGCTTCTTGTGGCATATTTCTCAAGTGTTGATTTTCTTTTTAGCTCTTTTACTTGTTTCTCATGTTCATCTAGTAGGACAGGTTGCTTGTGAATGCCTGCTTAAGCTTTTTCTGACCACCTGACTACCTTTTGTGGCACCTCTGCATTATGCCTGAAATTCTGAAATTCTTTCGGTGCCCGACTTGACCGAACAGGCTGAATTTAGTCACATGTGGCCCTGCTTCTGACAGGCAACGCAGAATAGCTCTTCATCGCATTCCGTATTATGAAGATGTTTTCGTCCACACCATTTACAAACTTCGTCTGAAGGGTAGTACTTGGCAATGTGTACCAAGCCATGGCAAATATAGCAGGCTGTGATCTACGGTTTGTACTCGTACACTTTTGTGATCTTATAGTCGAATATGAGCCTCGTTGGGGTGATACCGTAATAAACGTTAGCAATAGCATGTTCGTCTTTCCAAGTCAGCGTTCGGCAAGAATAGTTGCCCGTTTCATACCTCAAGGGGCTAATGATATAGTCGATAGTGTGATCGGCATGCACCTTGATAACCCCAGGACTGCTACCTGCTGTCTGTGTCGGATCTCTTTCAATGCGCGCTTCATATGTACGAACCCGGCCATATGTTTTTTCAGTCAGTCGTGCCAGTGCCAGCGGGAGACACATGGTGTGAACTCGGATGTGATTTGCCGTACCACTGGTCGTGCCAACAGCAGTATCCGACATACGTGCCAACAAGTTCCAACAGCTTGCGGTGACGATTCGCACGCTACGCGTGCATCCAACTTGTTGAATGTAGCCGCGTGGCAACTGCGATGGTCTGGCGGCCAGAGCTAATGGCAGCGCGGGAGCGTGGCAAGGGGTGCCACAGGTGGGCGCCTTTGCAAATTACTGCCTCGGCGACCCGATGGCACCGATCGCCCTTGTATTTTTGGATATCGCTGTTGCCTGTGGCATCAAAAACATCAGATAAAGTGTTTCTGACGTGAAATAACTCACGATTGAATAAAGTGATGCTTGAAGTGTATTTTTTCTGCAAGGTAATGCCCGTTTCCGAACCAACGACGAGATGTTGAGCCGTGATGTAAGGCCACTTCGCAGATAAACAAACAGTGGCGCAGGAGGTATCGGCGAACCGGCCCGATTTGTTCCGAGCTTTGCTCTTTACATCGAGGCCGTCGATAAAACCAGCTGCACGTGTGAAAACTTCATATAAGTGTACGGGTTTTTATCATGTTAGTAAAGAAGCACTCGACAATAAGCTCACGTTGGAAAGAGAACAGCGCTACCGAGAACGTTGGCCTTGCTAGGCCTATGCTCCAAGTCGGCGAATGTGGGCTGTGTCGATGTTTGTCACTTGCGAAAGCGTTGCTTTGTTGGCGATGTTATTAGACAACAAGGATTGGCTGAGTGAGCTTCTTTATTTTGCGCTTAATAAAGAAGATCTAATATCTTCCAAGCGTGCAAGCTGAGGGGCCGTATGTGGGCGGAGCCTGAGCGCAGATGGCTGTTCGCCCTTTGTGTCGTGAATCGTCGTACGTGGTGTGCGGCGTCGAGCGACACATCGGATGCCGGATCGCACCTTATGTCATCACGTGTCCTTCATCTCTCACTGTAAATTTTACACAGTTTGCTGCAGATTCGTATGGGAACACCGCCAAGTCTGCTAGTTTCCAAATTTTAGCCACCATCTCTAGGGCTGCCGTTATAGCCTGTTTCGGTATATTATGTACACATGCATCTTATTAAGTGGCCTGATAAATAAATCAAAATGAGGTCGACTCACCCGTTCGAGGTGGAGCTGCTCAGGCTTGACTTCCCGGGTCAGTTTCCGCTTGGTTTCCGCTGGTAGGAGACCACACTGCGTTCTCTTCGTCATCGTGTGCGTCTCTAATGACCAAGACATCGTCGCTGATATCCCCGGTATCCATTTGGCCGTTCACTGGTGCTGCCTTTCTGATCACCTCCCTCAAGTGTCGTACTTCGGCATCTTCAGCTGCTACTGGGCGTTGGCTTGGCGTTCCGTCGTCTTCGGCCTGCTTCGCTCGACGCGCTGTCTGCACCCTGGAGGGCCCACCGTTGGATTTTCCGGCCTCTCTTCTACTAGGCAGATGCGAAGTTCCAAAGTTCGGTTCACTTGAACGCGGATGGTGCGGGGGCGTCAGCAGCATGATGACGCATTCACCGGGCTGGCATCGCCAATGCCACACTCGAGGTGGGCTCACGCGTTGTTAAGCCTAGTGGAGCAGCCCACAGTGTAAGCGCTCGTCGTAGTCAAAGAAAAAAAAACAGCAGCTGATGCTTCGAAAAAGCAGTGTGCACTCACCGAAATTGTTCATAGCGTAGCAGCTCAGCTTTTTGGCACGATGAACGATAAACTGCCCAATTTATCAGGAAAACACGCAGAGTTCGAGTGAGGCGCATCTTCACTATTTGGCGATCAGAGCCCCCCTGTTCATAAAACACGTGCAACGTCCGCCCTCAATATTGAGCCAATCAGAATTTCACGCTTTTCGCTTACACGCTGCTACGTCCGCTTGCGCAGTCACAGAAAACTAAGTCAATGAGTTTATCGCACACGGCAGTCAGGAAAAACAAGGCAGAACGGGCATTCTGATGCGCAAAGCAGGCCAAATATATCTTTCGTACATCAATTAACTGAGAGCTCATTTCATCTTAATGTCACGTGAACAGACTGCTGATGTCATTGATTGTGCCACAAAAACGGGAAACGTCGGTAGGCGTAATCTGCCCATGCGTGGCTCGCTGAGGTAGCCAGCGTTTTCCGCGCTTGGCTAAAACGAAGATTGTGCTCGATCGACAGTATCTTCAATCTTGTTGAAAAGGTGCCGCAGCAATGCACCCAACCAAAACAAGTGAGACGTAGCTCGGCTGTAGCTTAGTTCATCATATTGTGATAGCGCTCAGCTGGCTCCTCCACTGGGTCCGCTGAGCCGCTCAGGTATTACTATCATCACGCTCTACGTATTTTTAGAGACTGTTTACCGGCCCTTTAAAAACATCGCATCATTCTAAAATACTGTCATTCGCAGGACTTTTCACCGACCTGCCTCCGCAAGAGGGGCAAAAGTCCATAATCCCACCGCCACCGCCGGATGAAAACGATGGGCCGGAGGACCATGTCTGGGAAAGTGAGGTTTCCGAGGCAACTGGTCACGGAGGTCAGCGGGGCTTGCCGATGGAAACTGGAAAGAGCCGTCAGATACGGGGCCGCCGTCGCAACATGGCAGGCCAGACACCAAGAGCGGCAGGTGAGCACGTTATGTGGGCGCTGAACTGCTTTTTTACAATGTCGCACGAACAGCCGAGACCATTGAAATGACCTATGCTAGCATTGTGTTCTTTGACTAATCAAAGGGAAGACCGAGATTACAAAGGAAGGCGTGGGTGCGTAAGTCGTTTGGGGTCCCCGAATCGAAAATTCTCCACCATTGTAACTTCTTCCCTAGTCGATAACAATGTAGCCCAAAAAATGGCCACATAGCCAAAGCCCCGCAGCGGTGGTCTAGTGGCTAAGGTACTCGGCTGCTGACCCGCAGGTCGTGGGATCGAATCCCGGCTGCGGCGGCTGCATTTCCGATGGAGGCGAAAGTTTCGTAATGCGCGTGTGCTCAGATTTGGGTGCACCTTAAAGAACCCCAGGTGGTCGAAATTTGCGGAGCCCTCCACTACTACGTCTCTCATAATCATAGGGTGGTTTTAGCACGTTAAACTCAACAATCAATCCATCAATCAATCAATCACGTAGTCAAACAGAAAATTTCGACGCCAACTCAAACAAAAAGTAGCCCAATCTGGCTATTAATAGCCTAATCTGCCCACCCTGCTCTTAATCGGACGCCATCACGTGATTGCTAAGAGTGTAAAGGGGAGAAGTCATGACGTCTTGATTGATACGTGGGTTTTAACGTCCCAAAACCACCATATAATTATGAGAGACGCCGTAGTGGAGGGCTCCGGAAATTTCGACCACCTGGGGTTCTTTAACGTGCATCCAAATCTGAGCACACGGGTCTACACTATTTCCGCCTCCATCGGAAATAAAGCCGCCGCAGCCGGGATTAGAACCCGTGACCTGCGGGGAGTCACAACGTCTTACCCAGCCTCTTATATAAGCCAGAACGCATGAGTGCGTTCTGGCAGTGCTTGGGACAGTTGAGCATGCGCAGTGGTCACACCGCACACCGGATTATAACCCATCATAGGCTGCTTCACATCTAAGTGAAACGCCGTTTTGTGTACGAATACAACCGATAAGCAAAACACCTTGGAAATGGAATGCTGCTGGCTTTTATCAAGCCGATAGGGTAGGGAGCGGGCGGGGAAGGCGTGTGGTGCGCTTTGTGGCTGGGCCTAGGGAACGATTGTGTGCGGCGCAGCGCGTGTAATCTGTCGTCGCTCCTGCGGCACCGGCAGCGCGCACCAGTTGTTTTACTCGGCGCACTTGGCTGATGTACGCAAAATTTTTTTCTTGAGCGGTGCGGGCACTGTGATTTCGGGGGAGGGCACCACTTTGAAAAGGTAATATTACGCTCTGTATGCCATGGCGGCAAAAATTTGGGGGTGGGGTTTGGGTCAGGAGTGCCACACCCTGGCTTCGACACTGCTGAGGTGCAAGATAAGAAGCGTCTACGAGCATGTCTATGCATTTCACCACGACCACTGAATGTAAACGTATGTTGTCAGCGTTTATACTCATGTAGTGGTCGTGGTTGATCTTGCCTGCCAGTCATAGGCATGCGTGAAAACGATCGAGTCTCGTCGAGACATCGGCAGAAAGCTGACTTCACGGCAAAAAATAGACAAGAAATTCGGTTCCTGCGCAGACTTTGCTCAAACTCACCGAAATTTTCCTCAAGAGGATTCACTCTGACTCGGACTTACTAAATTTTTTTTTCTCAGTCGGAAGACTGTGCTGGTGAATTGGTCGTTTCCACCAGTGCCAAATATTGTTGGTGCATTTTCAAAAGGCATCAACAAGCCGACATCGCCATACAACACCCTGACTCTGGCTCTTCCTGACTAAGTTTTCAAGTGCAGAGCACTTGAGTCTGGGTGTAGAAGCTCCCTATATCTTCACTTGGACGTGCTCTCGCATGGTGACACGTTGCGGCAGTGCCGCCTTCACCACTGCCCCCCTCCCCCTGCCAGGTATCTTACCAGTAATAATTCACAAACGAAACATTCCTTTCATGATATGACCGGTCATGTCAGTAAATAGAGGGAAAGGGTGCGAACCGAGGCTTGGTGGATCGCCACGAAAGCTCTCCTTTCCCACTTCGCATGCAAGTGGAATTCGTGCACGTTCTCTGGACGCCCGGGCTACGCAGCCATTCATTAAAGTTTGCTAACCCTGTTTTAAAATGTTGTTGGCGTGTTGTGAAGCGGACAAACGAAATATGACCGATTTCTTAATCAGAGAAAACTCGATCAACGCAAGTAAATTTTTTTCGCAATCACACGTATCCCACCAAAGCAGACATACGTGTAGTATGTCTTTCCACCGTGCTCCGGTAGGCCATTTCAGAGGCCTGCATTCACGCTTTCCTTTGGGGGAAACATTTGCATGTTAGTGACACCAGATGTCGCATGGTCCGCACTTGTCGCCGTTGGTGCGCATGCGCAGACTACCTACCCAGAAAAGGCCAGGGTTATGGGCGTGTAGGTTTTGATGATAATGTGTTCTAGTGTCATTTACGTTTACAAAGCAGAGGACCAATTGAATGCCATTGTTATTTGCAAGCCCTTGCTTCATTTTGATTGGTGCACCGACCGAGATGTTGATTTTTTTTTCAGAAGTGCACAAACAGTGGTTTCACAAGAGCTAACCACACTGATTTCTCCGGTCGTCTGCACGGGCCATTATTCACGAGCGCAATGTTCCCCTTCAGGGGAGGGGGGGGGGGGTGAAAGCTTGTCGTAGGGCTCCCTCCCTATCAATACATGAGGCTGACTTTGGCCCACCTATCATGTGACTAAGGGAAGCTGTCTCTCCGCCACCCCTTTCTCCCTGTATTCGACTGGTAAAGAGCGAATTCCTGCTAATGCTTATCTCACTTGCAGCGAGTAGTTGCATCAATTTTATCTTTGGCTATTTTACAGCAAAATAGCTTCGAAAACGTAATCCTTAAAATAAACTCCTCGTAAAAGTAGACACGAGAGAAGCTTAAGCCAATGAGCATTTGTCTTGTCTAATTGTTTCTGTCTTCATTTTGTGTACATGAATGCTTCATTAGCTAGTTAGCTTTCAGATGAAGAGGTCAGATCTTTGTGTTCGATTCATATAATCTAACACAGCGTTGATAATGACGCGGAATACATAATTTCTTTCTTGCAGGCCACAGGCTACTTCATTTTTACTTTATTCTGTGGCCATGGTCTTGCACGATCTTGGTCAAGTGAATGCTGTATAATCGTCACATAAAATTCTCGAATTTCTACCGTGTAATTACCAAAGGCCTTGTTTGTCTTTTTGCTTGCAGGTTCTGGTATACCTCGCAGTCAACGCGTTCCTGAGCAGTAAGGGAAGAAAAGGCTTGCTGCATTTAATTGCTCAAAAAGATGAAAAATGAAAAAGAATAGTCGGTGCCCGCAATTATCAATTGTTAATATCAACTATAGAATGAATGCCTTGCAGAAATGACATTATTTTGGCAGCCCTTGAACCACAATATCAATAGCTGTGAGCATTCTGCATTAGTGTAAGGATCACAAGTGCCTTCTATTTACAGCGATTTCATATGTCTTCACAGGGTATTCCCATCTGTTCGCATCAGCTATTTTCATGTCTGAGGTATAGCTGTGACTACGAAACGGGATAGTTTTTTGATAAAGTAGAAAAATCTATTTGGAAGCGAGAGAATATGGTTCACCGAAAACTTTGTCATCGGGGGTCGGCTTTTACATGGCCTACACAAATAAGCACGCATGCACCGATGGTCAATAAAAATTATCTGCATACCCTGTCCATCCCTCCATACACTTTATAATACAATGGGAATGGTACAGTGCATCGAACCAACCCTCCGAACTATAAATCCTGATGTGAAACCATGCTCATTTCGCACATCTAACGATAAGTTTAAGACAGCTATCTAGTCATATATCTTTCATTCACTTGTTGCAGAGCTGTGCCGTGTGGGTACACATAAAGTTCGTCATTATAATTGTACCAAAAGTTTCTGGCAGAAGACCTCTGGTTACAAAGTCTCAACTTGGCACACGGAAACCTTGAACTAAATTGATTGCACACGTGCGTCGGAGTCTCGGCAGTCAGTGACGTTTATCTTCAGTGGCATGCTTTTATATTCGCGACTCCAGCAATTCATGCGGCACCTAGCGGCAATATAGGGAAGCTGTGTACTGTGGTCCAAACAGTCCAAGCGCCAGTCGTATACGGTAGGAGCACGTTAGGGTGGTGCCGCTCGTGAAGAAAAAACAAACGGCCAAACAGATTTCTTCTTTCTTTTTGAGGCACTAGTGTTAACTTGTTAACTCGAGCCTCTTAAATGACCATTGTATCCAGTGACTACATGTCGCTGCGGCGTCCGAAGTAAACAAATTTCGCACAGACCCGGTGTGCCATGTGCATTACACACACAACGCACCACTTCAAGAACGCTGCTCGTGCTTGCAGGACCACTGGTGCCGACAAAAATAAGATGCGCCGCGTCAACAATCCACTCCCTTTCTACAAAGCAGCGCGAACTGCAATCACCCTGCAGAAAACTGAATATTTCTGTTAGCGACAGCGGACGCGGTGACCTCCGTGAATCTGCTATGCTGCAACTCTGCAGTGCCCTCTCAGTTTCGTTTGAGTTGCGAATTGTCGTGGCATGTGCAACGTTGCCAGCTTGCTACGTATGCTACGCGCTCTCTTATTGCGATAGCAGTTATATGGATATTCTCGGCTGAATTTCGCCACCGGCGTCAACGCCGCCGTCACTAACCATATTTGTATACTTATCTATATATGTATATAGGTACGTTCATGCGAGTCTGTATGCGTACGTGTGCATATATAAGCATAAAGATTTCGTAAATTTCAATATTAGTCAATTTCTACCCCTCCCACCACCACCAGATTACACCAGTGATGCCTATCTTTTGTGTCCATTTCGTCGATCGCTGTTATTGAGAAGCACTGCCGCATAAGCTAATTGATCAATCGCTAGTTTAAAGTTTATGAGCGTCAAAGGAGTATTTTTTTGTTACGAGAGAAATAAACAATGCTTTCTTCACGTGTGCCCAGGCGTCTTATACTTCAGGCGCTTATTTGCCTTGGTTTTTGAAAACGCAAACGTGATATCTGGTGTTTTACGTCCATAACTACGTAATATTGTCACGACATCAAAACAGTGGTCTTGCCGCAGAGATTGAGACACCAGAAGCAGGGCGGTCTTTTTAATAGAACGCACAAGCGAGTTCTTCTTATTCGTCCATTTAATAGTCCTTCATGGCACATGCACAAATGCCATCGTCGTTCTTGAGCAAGCACGTGACATTAGCCTCCCTCCGAAAGAGGCATCGTGCCAATGCGCAACTTAGACGCTTCACCAGGCTTATGAAGTGGTCGCGCCAACACGGTAACCAGGAGCTAATTAACTCGGTAAATACGGTTTCATACGCACGACGTGCATGACTTCGGGTAAATGCTTTTCGCGCTTAGAACTACAGTCAGTGTCGGGAACAACTTCGTAGTTCACGTCGTTCAAGTGTCGCGTGACGCTGTATGGGCCAAAGTACCACCTTAGCAGTTTTTCAGACAGTACACGTCAACGTATCGGAATCCAGACTTAGTAGACCTAGTCGCCTGGTGTGTAGCTAATGAACTTGTTTCGGGGGTCGTACCCTTGTGCGTCTTGATGCTGTTCATGACAGATGTGCACACGCGCGAGCTGCCTGGCTTCCTCGGTGCGCTGAGTGAATTCTTCGGCGTCTACATAGATGTCGTCACACTCATGCGGCAACATGGTGTCCAAGGTTATCGTGACTTCGCTACCATAGATCAGAATAAACGGTGTCATTCCAGCGGTTTCTTGTCGAGCAGTATTATAGTTAAAGGTCACGTACGGCAATATCTCATCCCAGTTTTTATGTTTCGTGTCAGCGTACATGCTGATCACGTCATTGAGGGTCCTGTTGAGACGCTTCGTCTGTCCGTTTGTCTGCGGACGGTATGCAGTAGTTCTCCGGTGAGCTGTACCGCTAAGCCTGAGAACCAACTCCAAAAGCTCTGCGGTGAGGGCAGGTCCTCTGTCGGTGATCACTGCTGTCGGAGCGCCATGCCGAAGGACGATGTTTTCGATAAAGAACTGAGCAGCTTCTGCTGCTGCGCCGCGCTGCGTAGCTTTAGTCTCCGCATAACGGGAAAGGTAATCCGTGGCCACAATAAGCCATCTGTTCACTGTTGTGAAACTTGCAAAGGGACCCAGGAAATCCATTCCAATATGGGTGAACGGCTTCGCTGGTGCTTCGACTGGATGTAAGAGACCAGCTGGCTTGCTGGGAGGCTCTTTTGTCTTTGGCAGTCGGTGCAAGTTCGGACGTAATGGTTAACAGCAGCAGGTAACTTTGGGCAGTAGTACATGCATCGTAGTCAGCACAATGTTCGGGTGTAGGCTAGATGACCAGAAGTTGCTTCATCATGGCACGCTTTCATAATTTCTTTTAGAAGAGACGCAGGTATGACGAGCTGGTGCGGGTTGCTGGTGAGTGAGAAGTTTTTCTTATAGAGAACATCGTTTCGCAAGCAAAAATAGCAGTCCTCTGGCAAATAACCATGGCACGTCTTTACGTCGTCTTTCTAAATATTAAATGAGTGGTAACAGCTCGGCGTCACTGCACTGCTCGCGTGCAATAGTGGCCGTGTTGACAACGCCCAAGAATGCCGCGTCGATGTTTCCGTCATCACGAGCGACAGTCTCCACTGGCGACCTTGAGAGACAGTCGGCGTCGGTGTGCCTCTTCCCAGATTTATAGATGATGGTCATGTCGAACTCTTGAAGCCTTAGGCTCCAGTGCGCTAAACAGCCACCTGGCCCTTTAAGGTTGGTGAGCCAGCACAAAGAGTGTTGGTCGCTAACAACCTTGAAGGAGTGGCCGTACAAATATAGACGAAATTTATGACCGCCCACACCACGGTGAGACACTCCTTCTCGGTAGTCGAGTAGTTCTCCTTCGTGCGAGAGAGAATTCTGCTGGCGTAGGCTATTACTCTTTCATAGCCGTCTTACCACTGCACCAGAACGGCCTCCAGATTTACATTGCTGGCGTCAGTGTGAAGTGCTGTAGGGGCTTCCTGGTCGATGTGCGCAAGGACTGGCGGTGTTTGCAGGCGTTGTCGTAGTTCATTGAATGCCATTTGCTCTTAATTAATTAATTAATATATGGGGTTTAACGTCCCAAAACCACCATATGATTATGAGAGACGCTGCCATTTGCTCTTGTTCACCCCAAAAGAAGGGGACGTCCTCACGTGTGAGTCGTGTCAGTGGCGCCGCAATAGACAAAAAGTCCTCGATAAATCGTCGGTAACAGGCGCACAACTTTCAGAAGCATCTCACGTCCTTTTTGTTGCGTGGTGCAGGAAAACGTGCTCCGGCGTCTATTTTGGCCGGGTCTGGTCGAACAGCCTCACGACTGACGACGTGGCCTAGGAAGCTGAGTTCGTTGAAACCAAAATGACATTTTTTCGGTTTTAAAGTAAGGCCGGCCGAATGTATGGCTTGGAGGACGGTGAATAAACGGCTGAGATGTTCCTCGAATGTTGCTGAGAATACAATAACATCGTCCAGATAGACCGAGCATGTTTGCCACTTCAAGCCTAATAGAACGGTGTCCATGAGACGCGGAAAAGTGGCTGGCGCCGAGAACAACCCAAAAGGAAGCACCTTAATTTCTTAAAGGCCATCGGGCGTCGACTTCAATCTCTCTCGTCGACTTCTATCTGCCAGTAGCCTCTTCGGAGGTTTATTGAAGAGAAATACCGCGCATCACGCAACCGATCAAGTGAATAGTCTATGCGGGGCAGTGGATAGAAGTCTTTCTTCGTGACTTGGTTCAACTTGCGATACAGAAGGGCAAGCTGGCGTCTCTTTTCTTGACCAAAACCATGCGGGACGCCCAAGGACTTTTCGAAGGTTGTATGACGTCATCAGCGAGCATTTTTCGTACTTGCTTCGGAATCTCCTCGCCTTTTTTCGGAGCCACACGGTAGGGGTTCTGCCGAATTGGTCGCGTGATCTCTTCGACAAAGATGCGGTGCTTGGTCAATGGTGTTTGCTGGACCTTTGACGTACGCAAAAAGCAGTCTTTCGGATTGGTGTATAAGTTCAAGCAGGCGCTTCCTATCAGATGGCGGTAGCGTGAAGCAGATGTCCACCGATAAAGTTGTCGAGGCGGAGACAGTCGCGTCATCTGGTTGCAAAGCAAAACAATCCCCGGCTTGGTCTACCTCGTCGTAGTAGGCAATTGCGGTACCCTTCTGGATTTGACGGCGCTCGTTGCTGAAGTTTGTGAAAAGCACTTCTGCCTGTCCACCAGTAAGCGCCAGGATGCCCTTCGCGATGGAAATGCCTTGCGTGAACAAAAGAGCGACTATGTGCTCCGCTATCACATCTTTATAGCAAGGCCACTCACTGGATACCGACACAAGGCAGCAGGATCTTGGTGGGAGCGTCACATCGTCGGCTATTCGCAAACGGCCGCGTGGTTCGTCGCTGCTGTTGTCGGCATACGGGTGTGCGCAAAACGTCGCCATACATTGAGCGATGTTGATAACAGCACCATGATCTTGAAGAAAATTTATGACCTAAATTAGCTCTTTACAGCAGTCTGGTAATAGGACGAAAATGGCCACGGAGCTAGGATCCCCGATGCGAAATCAAGTGATGCATTTACCCGTGGGAGTTATCAGCTGACCATCAGCACTCCTTATGCGCGGCCTTATCCATGGTGTCTTGACCTTTCTAAGGCGGTCGGCGAGCTCTTGTCACTTGATTGAGAAGTCGGCGTCAGTGTTGACTAGTGCTGTAACGTAATGTCCGTCAATGAGAACGCTAAGATCGGCGAGTACAACTTCATCGGCATTAGTATTCGTCATCGTATTCATCTTCATTGTCGTCATACCTTCTTGCGATGATAGGGGGAACTTTTCAGTGTCTTGACGATTGGCAACCTTGCCCCCTGAGGTCGCAGCAGTTAGTTTCCCCAGCGCGGGCTAGGCGTACGGCCTCTGGTGACGTCCGCGTAGCTCTGAGGGAAGTCTCGAATACGCACAGGTGATGGAGATCGCCAGCGACACGGTGGAGTTAATCGGCCAGGCGACAGTTGATCGGCATAGTGGGCACGATGGTCTTCTGAGCGGAAAGAAGTGGGACGAGAAAAGTTCCCGTACCCGGAATCGTCATGACGGCAATAGCGGGCAATGTAACTGGATTCTCCGCAGCGGAAGCCAATAGTTCGACGGTCGGCCATGCACGATAAGTCAGTTCGGCAAACTGGTGGTCATCTCGTAGAATCCCGTTGCCACCGAGGTACGGCAGCGGGTCATGGCTGGAAGGGTGTCGCCACAAATGACGGTGGAGGACGGCGAACCACATAAGCGTAGCTCGATGGATGTGGATCAGGACTTGGCGCGGGTGATGTAACGGCTTGCCTCAACTCTTGGCAGACGATTTCGGCGACAGATGTGACAGGTAGTTGGGTAGGGGGAACGCAGAGGGCCCGAAGGTCCTCACACAGTATTTTCCTAATCATTTGTCACAGGGAACTTTCGCATACGGCAGTGTTCTGAGCTGCAGCACTTACTGCCATGCGGTTCGGCAGGCGGTCAAAGTGTCGGCATCGTTGTAGCAGTACGCGCTCGATGACAGTCGCCTCTCTTATGAATTCATCTAGTGTTGTAGGTAGATTTCATACAAGGCCCGCAAACACTGGTTCCCTAACACCCTGCATTAGGTGACGCACCTTCTTCGCTTCGGGCATGGCAGGGTCAGCTCGTCAAAACAGACGGATCATACACTTTGCGTACATGGCGGCTGTTTCATTGGGTTTTTGCACGCGGGCCTCAATCAGTTGCTGTGCGCGATCCCGTCCGTCCAAGTTCAAAAATGTATCGAGGAGCTTTCGACAGAAATCTTGCCAAGATTGGAATGTAGCCTCGCGGTTCTTGTACCACGTGCGAGAACTATCATCCAGTGCGAAATATGCAGGGCCAAGTTTGTGCTGTTCACTCCAGTGGTTGGATACAGCGACCCGTTCAAACTGTTCGAGCCAGTCCTCGACATCCTCGTACTTTTCCTCACGGGAAACTTCAGGAACGTGAGGATGTTCAAGATTCGCCTGCTAGGAAAGAGTGGCCTGTGATGGCAGGATAACCGTGGATGTCGTAGGAGCTGCTATGCTGGAAAGAGGCGGAACAGGTGCGAACTCCGGACTTAGGCCTAGTAGGTGCCGACTGAATCAGTGCACCGGAGTCGTGATGAAGGGCTTAGCCTGTGTACTAGGTGAACGGGTCAGAGCAAGACTGCCCTGCATCAGGTTGTAGGCTCCAGCACCTCCGCCGATGTCACGACGTCAAAACAGAGGTCTTGCCGCAGAGATTGAGACACCAGAAGCAGGGCAGTATTTTCGATAGAACGCGCAAGCGAGTTCTTCTTTTCCATCCATTTCGTAGTCTGGTATGAGCCAAGATCTCTTGTCGCCTAGGAGATCTTGGCTCATACCCACATGGGGGATTGGCCACACTGTACCTTATAATAGATATTTTTTGCAACGCTTGCTAAAAAAGAGAAATTAGATAAGAAAAATAATAATGTTTTTTGAAAAAAACGTGAAAAAGTGCAGAAGAATTCGATAAACCAGAATATATAAAACAAATTAACAAGAATGAGGAAGGGGGACAAAGAATTGGATATATCTGGCAGTACCACTAGCAGCATATCCTTCCGGTTGCTTGAATAAATTGATGTAGCACTGACAGAATAGCAGTGCGGCCCACACTCTACTGGTTGGCTCCAAACAATAATAGGATAGTCCTTCATACACATGCACAACTACAATCGTCTTTCTTTAGCAAGCACGTGACAATATTGTGGGGCACACCACCGTACAGGACTCCGGTATTTGGACCACCTGGTGTTCTTTAACGTGCACTGACATCTCACAGTACAGGGGCTTCTAGCATTTGGCCCTAATCTAAGAATGTGACCGGAATCAAACCCCCGACCTTCTCATCTGCATCCGAGTGGTATACACCACCGCGGCAGTTGTTTAGAAAACCTGACTCCGGTTCACAAGGTGGCGTACCGCCAGCCCCGGTTTTCCCGGGTGTACTTCGATGTGTTGTCAGCTAGTACGTTGGAAAAGACTCCACGCTATGGCGGTTTGGCGTTCTCCCCGGCTAGCGGGCTCAAACGCACACTTGCTCCGGCAACAAACTCGGTGCAGCGAAGGAATGAATGCGTGGTTCCTGAATCAGTGGAAAAAGGCACCTAACTTCTGTCATGCCTAAAGGTGACATGGTGCAGATGCAACAAGGGGTCAGCTGTTACGTGGTAAGTCGCAAAAAATGCCACTGCCTTGTTTTCCCAATCTCCCATCGCAAACGAGAGGATTTCGTAGACAACCAGCGCAACTCATCTCTTTGTTAAAAATAGGGGGAGAGAAGAGATTCTTGAATCGGTAGAGGTGATGGTGGTGGTAGTGGTTAGAAGTGGAAGAAGGCACCTAATTTCTGAAGTCCGGTAGGGAGCGCACGCAGTGCCTAAAGAATTGAAGGAGGATGAAGAGTGCGGTAAAGTGATGCAGTAACCGTCTCCTAGGCGAGGACACTAACCGAGATACCAGGGGGAGAAGGGGAAAAAGGTAGGGGGTATGCGGCTTTATGCATGTGAGGAGAGGAGGTGACAGTTGAGAAGGGTAGAAGCACTCAAAGCTACGAATCATGTTCTCTGCAAGGGTGGTGGAAGAAGCTTTATCCCTTTCTCTCTTGCCCTCTCCCAGTTTAAAGCTTTGATAACCACTCGCGCTGTCACTCATTCTTCCTTTAACCACCACCAGCGACTGACCTACTAGTCTTGCTGCGTGTCCCACAATCTCAGCGACCGTAGTACGAGGTTGCTCAGCGCTGTTGTCGTCTCTAGCCGAAACATTCTTTTGACTGCTCGAACCCGACTAGGAGGACGCACTCTCGTGCCAAAGGCGCTATGGATGACCCTCAAGTGCAAAACCCACACGGAGTGCTGCAAGACGAGGTTATTCGCCTCTTCCACACACAGCGACCACCCATCAAAGGTTAGTGCGAGTCATTGCTTTGTTGCTTATCTATTTGTTGATTGGCACAGATCTGTGGCTCGGATGCGTTTTAACGTGGTTCCTTTGTTATGTTGCATTGTTCGACATATTGAAGGAGGCTTCGAGTTGGAGTGCCTGTATCTGCATGCTGAGGAAAAGTTAGTTCCAATGTTCTAGTTTGACTTGAGAGCTTAATTACAGGCAGGTATTGGTTGTATACAGGGTCGTGTTAGAATTTTTTTTTTTTCGAGCGAGGGGTGTAGGTCAGACTCGACGTTCAGCCAGGTTTTTTTTTTGAATTCTTGTGTTGATTTATGTGTGTGTACACTTATCTACACAAACTTACGGGGGTTAACATCTGTCCCATGTTATGGCGACCCTAATGATGGTATATAAAATTCCTAGATCTAATTTTCTTTTTGGCGAAAAATCTGATTTGATTGATATGTGAGGTTTAGCGTCCCAAAACCACCATATGACTATGAGAGATGCCGTAGTGGAGGGCTCCGGAAATCTCGACCACCTGGGGTTCTTTAACGTGCACCCAAATCTGAGCACACGGGCGTACAACATTTCTGCCTCCATCGGAAATGCAGCCGCCACAGCCGGGATGTGAACCCGTGACCTGCGGGTCAGCAGCCGAATACCTTAGCCACTAGACCACCGCGGCGGGGCTTGGCGAAAACTTTAAAGACATTAGTTGGATATTTGAAAGTGACATCTCTGAAGGCGTAAGAGAGCGAAGATTAAACGGGACAACGAACACACAAGAATCAGCGCCGACTGTCTTGCATCTTGTGGGTTCGCTGTCCCGTATACTGCGTTGTTTTGTTACAATGTTTGTTAACCGGCTCGCCCACCTAAAGAACCTTCTTCCTGTTATATATATATATATGACTGATTGATATGTGGGCTTTAACGTCCCCAAACCACCATATGATTATGAGAGACGCCGTAGTGGAGGGCTCCGGAAATTTCGATCACCTGGGGTTCTTTAACGTGAACCCAAATCTGAGCACACGGGTCTACAACATTTCCGCCTCCATCGGAAATGCAGCCGCTACAGCCGGGATGCGAACCCGTGACCTGCGGGTCAGCAGCACCTTAGCCACTAGACCACCGTGGCGGGGCTTGACGAAAAATCTAGAGACATTAGCTGGATATTTGAAAGTGACATCTCTGAGGGTGTTACAGAGCGACGATTAAACGGGACAACGAACACACAAGAATCAGCGCCGACTGTTGATTGATATGTGGGGTTTAACGTCCCAAAACCACTATATGATTATAAGAGACGCCGTAGTGGAGGGCTCCGGAAATTTAGACCACCTGGGGTTCTTTAACGTGCACCCAAATCTGAGCACACGGGCCTACTACATTTCCGCCTCCATCGGAAATGCAGCCGCCGCAGCCGGGATTCGAACCCGCGCCCTGCGGGTCAGCAGCCGAGTACCTTAGCCACTAGACCACCGCGGCGGGGCGTCCGTGCAGTACAAGCGGAGTGATAAAGTTTTGTGGAACTGTGCAGTCACATTTTCTCTTGTCTCATCCCGACGAAAGCGTTGGAAGCTAAGTAGGAAGGAATGGCAAGGGCAAAGAAAATACGTCACGTGCACCTCGTGACCTTGAGCACATTCTGTTTTCTTGAGGATACACGGATTTTTCAGTGTCATCACACAGGATGAATAGATGGGTGTATCCGGCTGTGTCAATTAAATCGGGATTGAATTTCAGTCACGCCTTGATTGTAGTCACCAAGCAGTTAGCCTGCTCCTAAATATTTCTACCCGTTAAAAGTCTATTTTGCCTTCACTGTCCCTAAATCCCAATGCCCTCAAAAATTCCGGGCCATTATCTTAGACTATAGGGTGCAGCCCTTTACTGTACATTATCAAATGTTCAACTGTTTTCTCTTCCTCGCCACAGTAAAGGCCGTGTCTGTGCCTTCGTATTTGGCTCGGTGCGTCTTGGTCCACAATACTCCTCTTCTGGTCTCGATTCCAGAGAACTACTGCGAAAATAATCGTAGGTCTTCTCTTTAGCGATTTCCTGCTTAAAAGTTCGGTAGGTCTCTAGTGATGATTTAGTCAGCATTCCAATCTTTCACATGTCGATCGATGTAGCGCGTTTAGAAACATAGGACAAGGGAAGGGACAGAAGGAAGGGACAGAACACGTACAGGTTTCCGTCGCGGGTAATCTGGTCAAGAAGCGTCAGTCCTTGCAGCAAGCTCTCTTTCATGTGGAGCCAGTAAGACGTCAGAAGCTGGCCGTAGTGCGCCTTATCTGCATGGAATCTTCCACAACTTGAAAAAGGTTGAGGAGCGGGCCAATGTAAAAGTGGTGTTTTCTGCCCCGAAAAAGCTCTCGTACTTGTGTATGAAAGTTGTTTCACATGCAAAACCGGGATGCTCTAAAAAACACTTAACACTGTCACATGCTCGCAATTTGTAATCTATCAGATACCTCTTTCATGCGGTAAATACTACATAGGACAAACTGGCAGGTGCATTAATGACCGGCTCCGCGAACACGCTTGCAACGCGAGAAATGGTTGAGATGGTTTTTTCGGGGCTACATTGCAGAACGTGTGGCTGCAAACCACTTTTTCATAGTACGGTAATTATAGGAAAAACAGAAATAAGGTGACAAGGGAGATTATCGAAGCAGAAAAGATTAGTAGATTAGGGCTGAACTGCATCAGCACTTCTTCTCTCGGTCTTTGTGAAAAAGAATCGTCGTTTTTCAGATCATAAGTTTTTAGCGCATGGCAATAGAGGGTTTTTCATCTGTTTATCTGTTGTATTCGAATTTCGTGAGCATATATATGTACGCTCCTCGAAATAAAATTTTGTTCGAAGTAAGCGCTCCCTTCTGTCCCTTCCCTTGTCCTATGTTTCTAAACGCGCTACGTCGATCAACTATGTCTTACCAACTTGCCCAACTTTATACTCTAGTCGATTACCTTTCACATGTCCCTCTCTGTTTCCTTCACCTTCTTCTTAACCGGTGTTTCTTTTTGTCTTGGTATTCTGCTGTCGTCTAAATACTTGCTTGACAATTTCCGACTTTGCTTCCTCTATTTTGTATTAAAAATTTTTCATGTACAAGTAGCTGAAAACTTTCCAAGCCCAACGCTGCTGTGGTATTTTTCTCAATCGCTCCTGCAATACTATCTTGCTGCTAGCTTGCCTGCACTCAAACGATGTCGGGATGTGAAACGGGAGGCCACCACTTGTCCACACGTGGACAAGTAGTGGCCTTCCGCGGCAATCTTTGTAACTATTGAGCGCGCCATGTTCAAATTAGACAATAGGTGAAAGTTGGCCTTCTACGAGTGATCTTCTGCTTTCTCCGTTGCTTGACGGAAAAAAAGCATTTTTTAGCTCATATTGAGAATTTATTATAAATTTCAGGCTACATGCTGCACTATATCTTATGGCTTTTGTGTTCCTGGGAGTTTGTACAATGATCGGTAGCGATTTTCGACCAGGCCCAAGAAGTGTTGCAGGGTCCCTTTAAGGGCAAGAATGTTGACAGGCTTGTGTCCTTTAACCGTAATGTTCGGCTGACGCATTATCACTGGTCTGAATTGTTCATCTGGATAGCTCTAAGGAAGTCGTTACATATGCCGGAACTCCACGGCCTTCATATTGCGTTCTCTGTTTTCAAATAAAACTTACATATTGTAACTGTAGGAATTTCCAAGTACCAATGAAGAGATAACAAGAACTAAGTTTGTTAATTGCAAGATGTAACTGAGTGCTTCTTAATATAAAATTTTTATAGAACATGATCAGTTGTTTTCGCTGCAATAAAAATTTAACCATCTTTGCAAAAGGGCTTAAAAACAGACAGAAAAAAACACACAGGAAAGAGCGCTTAACTACCAACAAATGCGCTTAATTGTGTAAGCACGAGTAAACACTGTAATTACGCTTCTAAACATGTTAGGACAAAGAAGGGGTTTAAAAAAGCGGTTGCTCCCTACCCACATATATCACATTTACTTAGTGGTGCACAGCTAATGCGGTCGTCTGTTAACGATACCGATGATGCTCTGAAACATGCTGACCTCTGGTTGTGAGAACATGCCAGCAATCTTGGAATGAAGACAAGCAGGACTTTGGCCATTCATTGCGGATAAGGTGTGGCTGCGACCCTTTTTCAAGCACACATGCATTGTTCGAAGCTTTCACATTCTAGAGCCGTATATATATATATATATATATATATATATATATATATATATATATATATATATATATATATATATATATATATATGTGTGCGTGTGTGTGTGTGTGTGTGTGTGTGTGTGGTATGAAGAAAGACAGGGAGGTTAACCAAAAAGCAAGTGTCTGATTTGCTACCCCGCACTAAGTAAAACTAAGTAAAAGGGAATTAGAGAAAGAGAGCGGGATGGAAGAAAAAACACACAAATACACGGGACAAATCTACGAAGCCTATGAATCGCATAAAGCAGAGTCCGCCTGTGCCAGCTTCCCTCGATAGCATTACAAGTAGGTGCATTTGTTGACAGTTGAGCGCTCTTTCCTGTGTGTCTCTTTCTCCGTTCTCTGTTTGCAAAGATAAGGTCTAACCAACAAGCTAGAGCCCGGCACACACTTTTGAATAAATATTTTATTTCTTTCTTCAAAATATTCGTCATAAAGATTAACTGTATATTGCTTAGAGCAGAGTGTATGTTATAGGAATATCGGCGGGCCAACAACGCCATAAATATTCACAGCGTAATCAATAGTGTTACTGCTAACAAGGGTACTATCAATTGCACTGCCGGTATAATACCACATGACAATACTTCGTTGAAAGTAGTACCATCTATAGTTTTCTCACACAATCCAAAGAGAAAACAAAAACTATCGATGCTATGGATACTACATTTGCCGATAGTTCTTAATGACTGCCCGAAGGTCCCAGGATTGAACTTCGGCCACACTGGCCAGATCTCAATTTAGGCAAATTTCTAGATGCTCTCGTGCTTATTTAGGAGCGCGCTAAAACACACACACACGCACACACACACACACACACACACACACACACACACACACACACACACACACACACACACACACACACACACACACACACACACACACACACACACACGAGATGGTCGAAACTTCCAGAGTCCTCGGCTATGGCACCCTTTATAATGATAGCGTGGTTTTGGGGCTGATATGTTG
This sequence comes from Rhipicephalus annulatus, assembly GCA_013436015.1. Classification (NCBI taxonomy): domain Eukaryota; kingdom Metazoa; phylum Arthropoda; class Arachnida; order Ixodida; family Ixodidae; genus Rhipicephalus; species Rhipicephalus annulatus. The sequence continues at coordinate 894,852 of WOVY01001359.1, forward strand.
TGGTCCATATACTTTCCGCACGCAGTCCCCTCCAAGAGCCAGCTACAACCTCCTTCCCGCAGATAACACAGCGCGAAGAGTTATTTGTTTATTCATTTATTTTTCTCACATTACGGTGCCAGGCGTCTCACAGCATCGGAACCAATTCACACACTTCCTCGCTTTTTTGTAGCGATCATGAGTGCACTCGAATCGTTTAAAGGTGATACATAATCATAGTGATAAAACAAACAAAAACGAAACACGAACAACACGATAAAAAAACAGCAAAGACCCAGCAGCGCTTATCCTGTTTGGTCTTATTTGTGTTGTTATCGCGCTTTGTGCGTTTCTCACGATGATGCGATATTTTTTTTTAGAATGACTTGGCCATGTTTCTCGATTGCAAAATGAAAATATTTGTTCTGATTAGATGGCTTATTCTGTAACACCAACTGTGAACAAAAAGTACAGGGAGAGACAAAAAGCACCGTGTGACGTCTTTCCGTGATTTTAATTCATCCTAGTAGTTCGCGCTCTCGAATTCGTCACGGCTTTCCCAGTTGGGCCGTATAAAGAAGTACGGCAGGTAGCAGTCACTCCGGGAGTCAGCCAAATACGAAGGGGTAGACATGGTATGCAGAGTGTGTAGAGAGAAGGACGAAACGGCTCAACCCTTTATATTGTTCTGTAAAGGGCCTCATCCTATAATTCAGTATGATAGCGCAGAGTTTTTCTATGTACTGGTGTTTAGGGACAGGGTAGGCAAAATAGACTTCAAGCTGGTAGAAATAACTAGAAGGAGGTTATCTGATTGGTGGTTAAAATCAAGGCACGAGTGAAAATAGATTTTTCACTGCTAAGTACCAATCGTCCACTTCCCCTTCAAAGAAAAGATAAATCTAGTTGTTGGTTCACTAAGTACTACGGCTAGGTTGCGTTAGCCGCCGCCCAACCTAAACGGTACAGCCATATCAGTCCATCCATCGGTATATGTGAAGCAATTGACAAGAGGTTCCTAAGGGCCAAGCGTTGCGAGTTGAAGCAATTTCTTTGTGCATTTTTATTATACTCTGTTTCATGCATCACAGTAACGCTGTGGAGGCTAGTGACACTTTTTGCAGTCGATGCGTTCCATGGTTCAATGTGCTTACCACCAATAGCTTTTTTTTCATTATTATGGTGAGACGTTATTGAAGATATTTTTTCGCATTACAAACGAAAACGCCGTTCAAAGTCTGTTACTATGTGACTGAATAGCTTATAGTTTCCACGTGACGTCACATACACTGTCTGGTCTGGACACATATTGATGGCGGCGACCTGGATTCTCAACCTCACAAGGCAGTATCAGTGGAGGGGAGGGTGACCAGAGTCATTCGGTCTCCGCGTTTTTTCGTGGTCTGCACGCTTTCTTCTGCTCACTAGTCCCGTCAAGGGGGAGCACTGCGAAAGGTGATGGTGCACCGGCACTAATCAGATGACACGCGACACGAACAGTGATCGCAAGATGGGCGCAGCTTGCCGAGCTTCTTGTATAGGTTGCACCTTATGTGTGAAATAGAGTATAATTACGAATGCCTGGTTCTTGAAGAAGGGAAGAAGGCACCTAACCGACCTCTTCCTTTTTGCAAACAGTTTGACGTCACTGCTGGCACCCACCCCGCCCACCGGAGCAGGTGCTGGTTGGCAAGAAAGTTCATCCTTCCACCGACCAAAGCAGCGTGCCTGCATTCCTTCTGCAAAAAAAAAAAATTCTACACACTATTCTCTAAAGTCACAGCTTTTAAAAGAAGACGGTCGTGCAAGGGTCACTGCTCATAGTGCGCAATTTGCTCACTGTAGATGAATGGACAGAGAAACTTTTTTAGAGTACTGAGAGACGCGACAAGCACACAGTGGGCTTTTTCCTCCTATATATGGCAGCCACAAAAAACATTTTTGAAAGCGAACGTTTTCCTTGTACACGGTGACTTGCACTTTGAGAAATATTTGCAAGGCATGGATGTAAACTTACACAGTTTCCATCGCGGCATTTGCAATGCAGTTTTAAATGAAAAACAGTATTGGTGGCAGCATGATTTTGAGCTGCCATGCAGAAAGTCACGGATAAGATTCTCACTCATATGACAAAATTCTTCTCAGAGATGAATGAAAAAAAAAAGGGGGATCATTCTTTTTTGCCGTGCGTTAGGCTGAAGTTAACATATCCCCGTGAAAATCGAAGTGAAGTTATGCCACTGAATTTTTCAATAACCCAGTGAATACTCCTGCGATTCAAAACCCAACACCCTAATTGTATATAGTATTATGTTGCACAGTTACCTTGCTGCATTTGACATCTAGAACATGTTTTCGTACCTACATTGCCCCTTTCAACCTCATGCGCAAACTTTTGGTGCGCATCGCCACTTCATAAACATCGAACCGTAAAAGTACGAAGTTTACAAGAAAGAAAAGTTGCCGCTGTTTTCCTTAACCTTAGTTCAAGTATTTCATAACCTTCTATAACTTTAAATCGAGTATTCCGCCAGAGGGGCATGGCAGGTCTCCAAATTGCTTCAGAGAAAAAAAAAACCCTACGCAAGCATAATGTTGGTGAATTGTTCCTTGTGGTTACAGTGCCGGGATATTTTTCTTTGTAAAGGTTGCGCACATGCACGAAGACAACGAAGAGAATACGGGGAACGCACTTGTCGCCCAGAGCGAGAAAGGAAGAAGAAGATCAGGAGGATCTTTAACCAGTCGGCCGCTTCTGAGCTGTCCCTCATGACTTAATAAACGGCCCCTTTCAACGTCTACCAGTCTCTTTCAAACGTAACAATATTATGCAGGTACTCCTATGACAGTGCTAGGCGTCATGACGGCTCAGCACAAACATTATAGGCTTAAGCGCCATCCGATGAAGTCAGTCCACGTCGCATTATGCCGGGAAACCATCATTGCACGCACTAGCGCTACATATCAGATTGCCGTTTCTGATGCTGGTAATGCCCACGTTGTTGTTGATTGAAACAGTTACGCAGCTGCGTTTAAACAACTGGTTATATAAAAGTTCTGTGACTCTTCAACATACGCCTGTGCGTATAAAATTTGTGCATATTCTTAGCGCCACTCGTAGCGTTTCGCTCAATAAAAATATGGCACACCTGTCACCTTCCCTCAGCGTACTTCACATAACACCAATTTTAAAGGTACGTGGAATGTGCCGATTTTTTTATTCGCTCTCCGATATTGTTCATCATTGGATCCGGCATAGCCATGTATTTGGCCGATCCGCGTTTCTTCTTCCAATGCAGTTTACGTTGCACTTCTCAAAAATGTCTGCCGACGACTTATATACCATCTATATTATGATTGTGCGATTGAACGAAAAAGCAAAAATTGAGAATGATTGTAGGGAGGCGTGAGACCCAGCTCCTAGACGTGAGGCAAGAGGTGAAATGATCGACGCCTCTTCGTCGCAAGGGCACTGGATTTCCATTCATCATCAAGAGACAACACGCTCCGGACTTTTTCACACGAACTTACAGGCTGGTTTTAATTGCCACACATACATAGAAATTTGTCAATATAACTGTCTTTCCGGTGTGTAAGTTGATCGAGCTCGCTCCGCCAACAGAGATGTCAATAACTCGCTCAAGCGTAAGGGATTGTCGTTAAAATAATGATGCGTGAGCAACTTCTCCATATCTTTCTCCCGACGATCTTTCTATACTCGTTGAACTTTGTTATAGTCATCAACCACAGGTCCCGAGATTGAATCTCCGCTGCTGCGTCCGCATTTTCAATAGAATAGAGAAGGTTAGAGGCCGGTGTGCTTAGATTTAGGTTCACGTTGAACGGGCATAGTTGAAAATTCCGGATCACTTCACTACGGCGTTTCTCATAATCATATGACAGTGCTGGGACGTTAAACCCCAACAGTTACATTATCATTGTTATCGCTCAACACCAGAAGCGCAAGCGTGCATGTATGAAAACATTATCGAATGTTGGCGAAAAGATATGATGCATGACCAACACGAATGACGTGCTTTCTTGAATGATGCGCTCTAAGTAAGGTGTCGACGAGATGGGCTTCTGGATCAAATAGCGGTGATTGTGTTTTATACTATCGCTGTGCATGTTAATGATTTGCAGCTTCGATTTGCGAAACGACACACGGAGACGACACGGTGAAAAAGGATGCCCCACAGCTTTCGGTGTCCCTGTCCGTTTTTTCGCCCGCGTGCCGTTTTGCGCGTCATGAATGCTAAAATATTCAGACGATGCCCCAACATGACCATGCTGCGAGCTCTGTTAATTTCCCATGGGGGGATGGAAGGAAAATTCCTTCCCTCCTCCCAAGCAACGCTTTGGTCAGCAACGTACAGCCGTCAGTTCGGTTAACTTAAACACTCCGCCAGGTGTCCTTGACAGGCTTCGACTGACGCCAGCGCCGTAAAACGTTGCACGCAGTATGTTTGCTGCAGCTAACATGAGATAGAGAGCCGGTCGATTTCACTTGAGTAAATTCCCGTTCAACTTCCGGGTCGGGTACAGTCACTAGGCACACCCGTTTTTGCTACGTTTTCCTATAGTGGCTACATTCGCAGGTGACCTCATTAAGTTCGTTGCCCTATGCTTATCTCGACAATGACCAGTTGCGTGCGACAGCTCACGCACCTCTCTGGTCTGAAATCGCAGCTCCAGCTTGAATGAAACGATATAATGAGAAAGCGTAGGATACGCACATTCACGGCATTTCTAAAAGTTGCACAATAAATAATTCAAAATGCAGCGAAATTAGCTACACAGATTTCGATCCGAAACAGTCAAAAAGAAGCCAGGGCCATTTACCCCCGCCAACAGGCGCAAATCATAGCCAGTCAGGCGAAAAGTAGCAGTATCTAGCGACCACGGTCACACGCCCGTTCTGCCTCGTCTAAAGTGTGCACGTGATCGGTTTATTTCATTTCGTTCTGTGCGCCTCTTACTGTGCAAGCCGGGACATCGCATAGGCGCGAATTCTGGGTGGGCTCAACACACTGCACTGAAATTAGCCACGTGTCTTGTTTCTTTATTTTTTAAGAATTTAGTGGTAAGGAGGGTAGTGAAGGCGAGCAAGAATCTGCTCTCTCGTCTTTGAACTCAGAGATTACTTATGGAACATTTAAAAGGCCCCTAAACCACTGAGCGTTGAAGGGTGAGACGGTTTCTGTTTCGACTTCGCTCACTTCTTATAAACGCTATCGCGTTCTCCCCACTTACTTGTTCATACATCACGTGTAACGTCAGCCCTCAACGTTAAGCCAATAAGGATTTCGCGCTTTTCGCTTACACGCTGCTACGTCCACTTGCGCAGTCGCAGAAAAAAAAGTCAATCAGTTTATCGCACACGATAGTCAGGAGAAACAAGGCGGAATGGGCATTCCATGCATGACAAAGTAGGGTATGGGCCAAATCCATCTTTCGTACACCAATCAGTCGAGGGCTCATTTCATCCTCGTGTCACGTGAACAGACTGTTGGCGTCATCGATTGCGCTACAAAAAGGTAAACGTCGGGAGGCGCACACTGCGTTGCGTGCACGCTGAGGCATCCAGCGTTTTTCAGCGGGTGGCTAGCACTCTCATTTCGTCCAATGCGAAGGGTGCGCAGTGGACCAGCGTGCGAGTGTTCTCCAAGCAAAGGCATTGCTCGATGGACAGCAGCTTCAACCTTGCTGAAGAGGTGCGGCATCGATGCACCCCACCGAAACGGGTAGGACGTAGCTCTGCTATAGCTTGGTTTATTATTTTGTGTAGTGCTCAGCTGGCCCCTCCGTTGGGTCCGCTGAGCCGCTTAGGTATTGCTATCATCAAGCTTTTCGTATTTTCAGGTGTCGTTTACGGGCCTTTTGAACACGCCGTCTTATTGGAATACTCTTTCGTTCGCAGGATTTTTCGCCGACCTGCCTCCGCAAAAGCGGCACAAATATATAATCCCGCCGCCGCCGCCGGATGAAAGCGATGGGCCGGAGGACCGTGTCTGGGCTTCCGAGACAACTGCTCTCGGAAGTCAGCGGGGCTTGCCGATGCAAACTGGGCAGAGCCCGCAGATACGGGGCCGCCGTCGGAACATTGCAGGCCAGACACCGAGAGCGGCAGGTGAGTACTTTATGTGGACGCTGAGCCGACTTTTTTGAACATGGCACGAACAGTTCCCATTGAAATAAGTTACGATAGTCTGGCGACATCACTGCTTTCCGTTAATCACAGCCCCCTTGCCCGATGTTGACGCGTTCTTTCAGAGTTTAGCACACCATGCTTTCACTGTAGTTTCTGTTGCTGTTACTCGTTCGGCCTTAATCCATGTTGGAACACGCCACGCGGATGCACGCACGTGGGTTCATCGCGCGTCTGCAGACTTTCGTTATCCGACGCCATTACGTTATTGCTGAAAGTGTAGAGCCCACAGCGTCTTACGCAACGCGCTAGCGCGTTCTGGCAGTGCTTGGGCCAGTTGCGCATGCGCAGTGGTCTCACCAAACACCGCATTGAAATCCACCATAAGGTGCTTCGCATCTGTATGAAACGTAGTTTTGTGTACGAAGACAAGCGATGAGATCAACACTCGAAATGTGACGTAAATAAATATGCGTCTGATCTTGCTATACTAGCTTTAATGAAGGCGGTGGGGTAGGGAGCGGGTGGGCAGGGCGTGTGGTGTGCTTTGTGGCTGGACCGAGGGAACGATTGTGTGCGGCGCAACGTGTGTAATCTGTATTCGCTCCTGCTGCACCGGCAGCACGCCCCTGTTGTTTTGGTCGACGCACTAGGGTGATGCACGCAAAATTTTTTCTTGAGGGGTGCAGGCACTTTGATTTCGGGGAAGGCACCTGTTTGAAAAGGTCATTTTTCGCTCTGTATGTTGTGGTCTGGAGTGCCACCCCCTGGCTACGACACTGCTGAGATGCAAGAATAGAAGTGTCTATGTGCATGTCTATGCATTCCACCACGACCCCTGCATGCAAACGTACGCTGTCAGCGTATGTATCTTGCCTGCGACAGTCGTAGGCATGCGTGCAAACAATCGAGTCACGTTGATACGTCGACAGTAAACTCAATTCATGGCAAAACGGACGAGAAATTCGGAGCTTGCTCAGGCTTGATTCAGAGTCGCCAAAATTTTCCTTAGTCGAATTCACTCTGGCTAGAACATTTTTTTTCAGCTGGAAGACGGTGCTTCACCAGTGCTAATATTGTTGGTGCATTTTCAAAAGGCACAAACAAGCCCGCATCGCCACACACCACACTGGCTCGGGCTCTTCCTCAGTTTTAAGGTGCGGAGCACTTGAGTCTGGGTGTAGAAGCTCTCTATACCTTCAATAGGACGCGCTCTCGCACGGTGACACGTTGCGGCAGTGCCACTTTCACCAATGTACCCGCCTTCCCCTGCAAGGTATCTCGCCAATAATTCACAAACAAATCATTCCCTACATGAAATCACTGGTAAGGTCATCAAATAGTGGGTAAGAAAGCGAACCGAGGGTAGGTAAGTTGTCGCGAAAGTTCCCCTTTCACATGCAAGCAAAATGTGTTCGTGCAGGTCCTCCGGCAGTCCGGGCTACGCAGACATTCATTAAATTTAGCTAACCATTTTTTCAAATGTTGTTTGCGTGATGTGAACTGAACGAACAAAATATTACCGATTTATTAATAACTCGATCAACACAAGTAAGATTATTGCTTGAAATTCACGCATTGTAGTGATACAGACATACGCGTACTGTGAAAAGTCAGTCTGCGATTTTCCACCGCGCGCGGATAGGCCATTTCAGAAGCCTACATTCGTGCCTTCCTTTGGGGGGAACATTTGCAAGTTTGTGGCACCAGATGGCGCCTAGTCCGCACGTGTCGCCATCAGCACACTTGCGCAGACTACCTACCCGGAAAAGGACAGAAGTACTGGTGTGCAGGTTTTAATGATAATGCTTCCTAGTGTCGTTTACAAAGCAGAGGATAAAATGAATGCCATTGTAATTTGCTCGCGCTTGCTTCATTTTCGTTTGTGCATCTGCCTCGGTGTTTTTCTTTCTGACTCGTCAACGGCGGTGATGGGAAATGGGGGAAGGTGTTGTCCCACACCCCTATGATGAACCTTGATTGCTCTTATAGCCACAGTTATTGCATGCCTCTTCTGCAAACTAAAGATTGATTGTATTCGAAGGGAGAACCACAGTGCAATAAGTCGAAGAAAAATGAACACATTGGACTGGACAAGCGCTGTACATAAAACTCGGTTAACAACAATGTGTACTTTGTCACAAAGTTGTAAGTACAGCTTGCTTGCTTGCTTGTTCCTTTCTTTTGTGGCTCTCACCCACTAAGGGGGATTGGCCAAGAAGCCGGTGGTTAATGCAAGTCGATACCTTTAGGTTTTCTAGACTAGGGGAATATGACTACTGTGTTTTGACTGTGAAATTATTTTGGCGCAATGTAAAAAAAGAAAAACAGAGGGGGGGGAGGAGAGAAATAATAGAATTTGTTGAATATCTGAGGTGTAATCGTTATATGAAATTCTTCAGAAAGTTGAATCATTGCAGTGTATCAGCTAAATAAGTGGTAGTGTGGCTAGTAAAATTCGATAGCTGATCGCTGACTCGGCAAGGTAATCTTCTTGTGTTATATATGAATTCGTAGAGAGCCCCGCACATGTTCCTGTCGCTGTGTCCCAATGAAGTGGCCCCAAAAGACGAAATATTGGGAGTATTAAGTGATGTTCCTAGTTTTCTGAATAAAATTTCGAAGCTGTTTTTTCATTGATTTTTCAAACGGTGACATGTGATAAGAAAATGGTCGATACGTTGAGGTTCGTTAGAGCTTGAGCACAGTGGGGATGGCACCAGACCAGACCTGTTTAAGTAGAAATGATTGGCACTATCGGAAGATCAAGAGATTTTCGCGCAAGTGTCAGCCATCGCACAGCGCACGCCCAGTCCAGTGTTCCTTCGTCCTCGTCTTTTGAAGACGATAGTCTTTCTTGAATACCTTCAACGCAAAAATTTTGATCTGCTTGTCTGTACACTTGTCGGTTTGTCCAATCTTACCGCGTCGGGTACTTGAAACGGCCGACCCCATCCACAGCGACCACCAATGTTGCTCAAGGTTGAGCGTTCATGCTTGTGCAATTGTCAATTAAAAAGCAATTATTGTGCTTGTCTGCGGCACCATAACAACATGCATATATTCTGCATCTGTTACCAGAAAATGCATACATAATTTTAAGGATCGTAGCGCTTATTACGCTGCGCTTACCATGCAACGCTTGCACGGAACGGGGAGTGTTTCCAACGCTCTACCCGTCGCCTCTCGTTCTACACCTTATCACCTCTGAGACGGCCGCGCCCGGCCACGTGCTTTGTTTTCCAAAAGAAACTGCCAGATGGTTCTCATGGCTCACGTGTGATAAGGTCCCTAGATGGAACAAGTTTCCAAGGTAGCGACACCTTTCCCTTTCCTCTTCGCCTATGTTCCTGCAGCGCCGCCTAGAAGGTTTAAAAATTTCATCCAAAAGCGAATGTTTGGGTTCCGTTGCTACGGTGAATAGATGTAAATGAAACAAAATGGAACGAAATAAGACGTAGAGTAAACAGTTACCTTTATGAACATAAACGGCACAACACAAGAGCAAGCGGGATGTGCGTTCCTCAACCGGCAACGTTGTGCAGTTCTATACTTTACACCACTAGCCATGGCGTCTCGCATAGTACATCTAACTAGTCCACTTCTCCGATTGTGTTTCGTTCGTGCTGTGACACAGTGAACGTGCTTCTTGCTGGATCCTGTAAGTGGCCACAGGGCGTGACGTTGTGACGATTGATTACAACCGGCTTGTGCACACGCAAGAAAAAAAAAAACTACGACCAGACTGGTACGAACACTCGTCCAGCAGCACTGCGATGACGTTTTTTTAAATGTTCCCATTTGGACAATCGTGATGCCAAGTGATTCTGATGCGGTGCTGGGAACTTCCTGAAAAGTGAGAGTTCTACTAGTGGGGTGTCTCGAAGCAGCGCGTTTCGGCTCAAGCGGGAACTGGTCAAGAGTGAAATGTTTCTGAAGGTGCGTTGATTACGACCTACAGCTGCTCTGTATACGTGCATACCCACATGTATTTGTACCAACTGACATGCACTAGACACGCGTTAGACGCGCGCCTGGCGTTTCAATAAAAACCGACAAGTGAACTCGCTTCGCAGATCCGCGTCGACATACGTTGACGGAGTTGCACGAAAACATTCGCGTGAAATGGTTCATAGTTGCACTTCACGGTGCGCTTCATCTCGGAAAGCACGAGGTAAGTTGAAGAGAGCGAAATCATTTTCTGTTGTTTACGGCAACGCAGCATTGCTGAAAAACGCAGATGTTGCATTGAACGAGCATGGCGAAACAATCTTGGTCGACTTAGCGCACACCGAAACGCTCCTCCTCTTCAGTTTATGTTCTGGCTACGATTTTGTCTTTGGTCACAGCGAGAATCCGGCTGGAGCCATATGCGCATGCGTACTCGTTTTGAACCTTTTGCATAATAATAAATAACACCACCAGCCATTTGCAAAATCTCGTGCAAGTAATGCACTAATTACAGACGCGGATGGCAGAGAAAAAGAGGAGTAATCGAGAGAGTGAGGAGGACGGCTCGAGAACAACGAGTGACGCTACCTTGGAAACTTGTTTCATCTAGGGACCTTAACGTGTGACACGACTTGATGCGTTCGTGAACCTCCGCTGCCCGCTCGAGGCACTCTGACGCCGCACCCTCGGAGTACCATTAACCGTTTTTTTTTGCGCAGAACATCAAATGTTTTGTTCACTCTCTCCACCCACAAAACTCGTCTTTCGACGACATTAGCAGATTACATGCCGATACGGCGCCGAATTTTTCGGGCTGCGGTTCTTCATATAAGCATGTAACAGGTCCTTGAAATTAGTCTTGTTTGACTATTTTGAAGGCATTCTAAAGCCTTATGCACCCTGCCACAATCTTGTAGTTTGTCTATGGCTGTATAGGTAACTGATTGTTATCACTTCAAGTTATTTTTTTGGGTCGTTATTGTGGCTAATGTACTGTTCACACCTCAGTTGTAGCCACAACCCAACATACCGTTGAATAAATAAAAAAAAATTCGCCACACCTCACGCTTCATTGTGAGGCAGTTGGCGAGGGGGTAGTTATGCCTAATTTCTGAAAAGGCGAAGTTCCTCACGGTCGAGGCTTGTCCGTTGGCGTTGTGCACGAAAGCCGCCACTGACGATGCTGAAGAAGAACAAGTGCGTTCCAGACAACAAGTTTTTTTCTGAGCCATCACGGCACACTCTTGAAGGTACCCACTATGCACCACGACGATGAAGCTGATGACCATGAAGATGATGATCACGGTAAACGACTGGCTTGTGCAGTAAATGAGGTCTAGGTATGCCCTACTAAGCAATTCGTAAGAATGGAAACAACCAACAACTACCAGGGAAACGTGGCCAGACCTCCTCTTTGTCAGCTTCATGCTAGATTCAATACCGCAAAGAAGTAATAATGAAGGAAAAAGGAAATGCACAACTCCATCAAAACACTGTCAGTTGTGACCAATAAACATTGTATCTAACTGTACAGCGCTTGGCGATCATTTACATGGGTGAGTGGCCTTTGTCACGCGTGATTTATGGTAACACCTAACGACCCTACTGCTTCAGCCGCTCACCATTATACACTTCGTGGTTATACCGAGATTTTTTTCTTTTTAGCTCGGACATGTTTTTGAAAAGGTCGCAGTTTGCTAATACTGTATTGATTTCTTTTGCAGGGGAGATGCGCCCGCAATTCCATCCAGTGGAGACGGACGAGGCCAGAGAACAGCGCGTCAGAAATGTCGGCGTCATCGGTACGGCAAGTGTTCAGTGCAGCTCATAGTCTTGACGTCGCCCCTCGCCACCGCCTTCGCTAGGGTGCGCATTCTGCTGTCGTCGGCAGAATGCGCATTTTAGCGAACGCTAGGGTGCGCGCGGCCCGTGGCACCACGCGCCGAGGACCCACTATTAACACAACCATTCGCGGCAACTGACACGCGCAGAAGAGACTCGCTCAACTCTCGCCCGCCACCAAGGCTTGCCTTCCGCCAGGGGTCACCGCCGGCGTTACCACTCTAACAAGCATGATGATGATAGTGGTGCTCAACGCTAACACAGCGCCATCTATCGCCCGGTGGTTGTAAACCAAAACGCGGCTTTTGGGCGAGACATGTCCGCCACGCGGCGCAGACAACTTTACAGGGGGTGTCAGCACCCCACAGACGAATGCTGCGATTTGCCCAATCTTGTGCGACCATTGCTTCGAGATATGCGGTGCCACTGGCGATAACAGCCCCACGCGATCTTATTTCCACAAGAAGCCAGCGAACAGATATAAGATGTCGCTCCTCAAGAGCACTTCTCGAAACAGCACGGACAAGGGGAAGAATTGATTTGCCAGGACTGGTTTCAGGCTGCTGAGTGATGGCTCAGTTCATTACCATTTATTCTATACATTAGCGTACCTAACTTGTAACTGAACCACACCGCTTCAGTCTTCATTCACTAAATTTTGATTTCGCAATGTACGTTATATAATGTAATATTTCACCTGTTCAGGTCAAATCGTCGAGTTTCCTCGACAATGTGCTGTTGTGTGCTTTGTATTTCTGTGTCTGTCCGCCGTGTGCCCATTCTCGCCAACACTGTTCCTTTTGTATGGAACACCAGCGTAAAATTAGGGAAAACGGGGACAAACAACCAAAAGGGGCACACAACACAGGTTCGTGTGTTATGTGGATCCTTAATTGTCTGTCTATGCTATTTAAAAAAAATTTCTTCTGCACTACTGTTTGCAACTAGCTAGCCTGCCAACCAGCTGTACAACCAGATGTACAACCAGCTAGCCTGCCACTGCCACTTGAGCAAGTTCATTTTTTTATTACCTGTCATCACGATTGGTTAAGAAATGCACTAAAAGGTGTTTCACAGGAACTAAACTCACTTGAAGTCTGGGCATCTATGCTGACCTTAAGTTCTTTTGTGCCGTTGCTGAGTAAGTAATTGCCAGAGTAAACACTATTTAGCATTGAAACGGCAATTTCCTGTAAATTTGTAAGCCTCGTTTATTGACTCATAAGTAGTTATCACGTTTGGTTTTTATAGGTAATTCTGAAAATGTAATAGTATATATTAGTAACCACTTCTACCTCAATATTTCCATAATCATTCGCTAGGTTCCGATCTCGCAACGAAACGGATGTTCTTGTAATCTTCCACCTGTTCTAGTAAAATATTTATTTCCCTCGACATTATGGTTTTGTGACTGCTCTGCATATCGGCGTCTCCTGTGTCCGCACACTTGCCAACACATTTATTTTGTTGATAACACCGGCGAGAAATTAGAAATGGACTTGGACAAAGCTATGCACAACACATGTCACTGTGGTATGGACGTTCTTGATTGCAAATTTCTTTAAATTTGCACTATCATTTGCTAGATCACGTAGAAGTAGCTGGCCCACCACTGCCACTTAGGCTAGTTCACTTCTCTTGCATGTTGTATGTTTTTGTATCAAGATTGATTGAAAAGAAGTGCACAAAAGGTTGTTTCAGACGAACAAACTGTACTGGTTTCTCTGGGCGTCTGTGCTGGCCATCACATACGTGCGCAGTATTGCCCATGGTAGGGGCGAAGGCTGGTCGTAGCGCCCCTTCCCTATTATATCAAAATATAGGGCTGACCGTGCCCCCCTTTTATGTAACTAAGGGGGGGCCCCTCTCCTCTTGTCTCCCTTCGTGCACACGCCTATGACGACCATCACTTTTGTGTCTACTGTTGAACCCTACATTTGTAATGTAGGGTTCACACCAGCTTTTGCATGTTAAAGAGCTAATTGCTTCAAAATTTTCACTCTCACTTGTAGGAACTCGTTGCATCAATTTCATCTTTGCTTATTTTACCGCAAAACAGCCTCGAAAATATTACCATTAACTTTTAATCAGCGTCAAAGTAAAAAAAAAGGCAGAACCTTATGCCAATGCGCACTTGTCTTGTTTCAAAGGCGCCCTGAAACGCTTTTATAAGTAACCATGAAATTATTTCACTGGAAAAGCCTATTGCCTCACCAATTTAACGCCGCAAACATTTTAAGAATCTGTCCAGTACGAGCGGAGTTACAAAGATTTGTCACATGCTGCAATCGCATTTTCTATTGTCCCGATGAAAGCGCTGGAAGCTGAGCAGAGAAAACTGGGAGGGGAATACAAAATACGCCACGTGGGTATTGTGACCTTGATGACTTTTTTTCTTTGAATACGTGGCTTTTTCAGTGCGATCGCGCGCACACACATGGACAAGTGACGGCCTCCCGCGGTGATCTTTGTAATGGCCGAGCACGCCATGTTCAAGTCAGCCAATGGGTAATAAATGAGCATTCTACTGGTGATTTTTTAGCGTCTTCCGTCGTTTGTCGAAAGAAGAGAAAACAATTTTTACCTGTTTTTGATAATTTACTGTGAATTCGAGGGGCGTGCTGCGCTAGAACATTTGGCTCGCGTCTTGTCGGGAGCCTTTACTACCGATCGGCAGCGTTTTCTGACTATGCTCAAGAAGTGTTGCAGGGCCCTTTTAATTGTTTCAGTCTTCATTTTACGTGCATGAATGCTTCATCATGTAGTTATGCTTTCAGATGAAGAGGTTTATATTTGTGTTCCATTGATTTATTTTGACACCGTGTTATGTCGCAGGAATACATCATTTTCTTATTACAGGCCACACGCTGCTTCATTTTTACCTTATTCTAAGCCCATAGTTTCTCACACCCATGGTCATGTGACTACGGTATATTCGTCATGTAAAATGCCTGAATTTAACGCCTATATTTATCTAAAGTCTTGTTTGTCTTTTTGCTTGCAGGGTCTGGTATTCCTCACACCCAACGCGTTCCTGAGCAGTAAGGCAAGAAAAAGGCTTGATGCCTTTAATTGCTCCAAAACAAGAAAAGTGAAAAAGGATGGTCGGTGCCGCAATTATCAATTGTTAATATCAACTATAGAATGAATGCCTTGCATAAAAGGCATTACCTTGCGAATCATCAAGAGGAAGCCCTTGAACCGGAGTATCATTAGCTGTGCGCATTATACATTACTGTAATGATCACAAGTTCTTTCTATTTAGAACTGTTTTGTAGGTCTTCGCAGGTTATTCACAACTGGTGGCATCAGCTATTTTTATGTCTGGAGAATACGAGTGATATTGAAATGGATTATCTTTAAGAACAAATAGAAAAAAATATTTAAAAGCAATAGAATATGGTTCACCTAAAACTTTGCCATTGGGCATCGGCTGTGACACGGGTTGCACAAATGAGCAAACATGCGTTACTCCGATCATCAATAAAAATTCTGTGCTTAGCCTCCCCACCCCTTCCCCACACACTTCTGTAATAAAATGGGAATGTTACAGTGTACCAGGCTAACCCCCCCAATTAAAATAGCTGATGTGAAACCCTGCACATCTAGTACATCAAGTGATAAGTAAGCATAATAGCTAGTCATATATTTTCATGCATTTGTTCTAGAGCTGTGCCGTGTGGGTACACATAAGGTTTGTCATTATCATTGTATCAAAGGTTTCTGGAACAGAAGCACTGGTTACGAAGTCTGATCTTCCTGCATGGAAGCCTAGAATAAAATATGTGTGTTTTCTTAGAAATAAGTGCAATTGTAAATGATGACTTGTGCTCATTTATCATTCTTGTTTGTTTCAATAACTTATATCACAGTTTCAAAAAGAGCCTCTTTGATGTTTTTCAATTTTTGTGATAGTAATAAAGACTCGAAATGAATAACAGAAACACGCGTAACCTTTTCATTGTTCTCTTTTTATTCTGTGACTGCAATGAAGCGGCTGCAGCAGAGCTTTGCTCAAGTCAGTCACTAACCTTCATGAAATGATTAATTCATTGCGACTTGTGACGAGACTGTTTCACGCTATAACGCATGTAAGCTTGATGACAAAGACACAAAACCTTCACCGAAGAATGGCAATGTGATGACACATACTTCTAGAAAAACTTCGACCATAGCGGGGAAACTATGGTTCAGGGGCATAGCCAGAAATTTTTCTGGGGGGGGGGGGAGAGCGAGGGGTCACAGGCATCAGCTTTTCTCAGTGACGTCACTGTGGTGTATTGTAAATAGATGGTGCACATGCATTCCCCCTTTACCGGTGCGTACGTTTGTGAAGAGAGTAAGTGAAAGTACTGTAAGAATGATTGATACGTGGGGTTTAACATCCCAAAACCACCATATGATTACGAGAGATGCCGTAGTGGCAGGATCCAGAAACTTAGACCACCTGGGATTCTTTAACGCGCACCCAAATCTCAGCACACAGACCTACAGTTTTTTGACCTGCACCGAAAATGCAGCCGCGTGGCCGGCATTTGATCCCGAAACCTGCGGGTTAGAACCGAGTATCTCAGCCACTATAGACAACGGCGGCGGGGCAGTACTGTAAGAAGTACTCGAAACAGAGTAAACGACAGGTACAGTGACCGTTTGAAGCAGACCTCTCGCCGCACCATTCAATTGACTATTTTTTGAAAACGCATAATTGCGAATACCCACGCAATCGAAGAAGAAATCGTTCATCTTTGTTAAGCTCAGATGGCGAGCGGCCTCAACGGAGTGAAGTGCATTTGACAGGTCAAAGAGGGTTTTCTCTTACAACGAGGTGTGAGAAGTATACGCAGCATGTTTTTTGTACATTCATAATTACATTTTGGTTTTGCTTACTTTGCTGAGCGAATGTCTCACTGTCGATGTCTATGACTTCATGCCTATGGGAACGGTCTTTATATTAATCTCTATATATGTCAAGCCGCCCTGAGGGAGTGATATTTTTTAGTCAACATTTTTTTTATTTTTACTGCGCACAGGCAAGCATGCTTGCGGTACGCAGTAAGTAAATGTTTTGTAATATCTGCTGTATGTTGGCAACACCATTTTGCGCAAGGTATTGTTCGGGCAGACTTTCAGTTGCACTGTGACTGTTGATAGCAATGAAGTACTCCAATTGTAGATGTTTTATTGTGCAATCTACGAGGGCAAAGTAATCATTGATGACAAATGTTCACTTGGTCTCCATAAAAAGGGCACGTGCGACCGGACTATATCTAGTCACATAACAGTTGGTCGCCGCGCACAAATAGGCGCAAAAAACGCGGTACGCTCTCGTTTTTTTTGTAGCTCTCTTCACTAGGCTCTCTGAAACCATAGCGTTGTGGCAAGGGGACATCTGTTGTATGCAAGCGTGCAGCCGACTTTTTTCTTTACCTGAAGAGATTCATAACTGTACAGAATATTTCACCACGCAGCATAAGTTCATCATGTTTCCAGTACTTACACCAGCGTGAAGAGAAGCAGCCTCGAACCACACAAAATCTTCAGTGATCGGTTCACCAGTGACGAAGGAATGAACTCCGGAGTTGTTGAGAGCAAAGTGCACCATAATCCATTTCTCAGAACGCGTGAACTTCGACGAGAACTGCCGGCGCATGCAACACGAGTTTACTTTCGCTCTACTGTGCACCGTCCATTTCTGTTTGTTGTCTGTTTCGGGCATTCTGACGCAAGTCACTGGAATTTCACTACTGTTATCATCTCCTTCGCGTTCCTTCAAGTTTGTGGTATTTCATCACAATGCAAGAGAAACTACCAGCCTTCCGTATGCGCGCAATCACACACGTGAGACATCTCGCGCGCTTAGGAAGATAATGGGTGAGTGCGATCTTACCGGCATCTGAAGGGAAGCGGAGGAAATGCATACCCGCGAATCTTTCCACCAGGTGAGAAACGAGCGCTAGTGTTTAAGGCGGAACTTTACCAGCTGTCACAAACCAAACGCTCAAAAAAGGGCGCGCCGCCAAATTCTCGCGACGAAGCGCCGAGAGGTCAACGATAAAAAAAGAAAACAAGCATCCAAAGACTACCCGGGCGCGCGTCCCTCTCCCCTCGGAAGCGTGGGTTCGCCGACGAAACTCCTCTCATCGGTGCCCGAGCAAGCCCTGGAACGTTCTAGATGGAAAGGGGCCTGGTGATGCCGGGTTGCGTCGTCCTGTCGCGGACACGGGGACCGATACTTCGGCCCTTGGAATTAGCCCGGCGATCGCCTCCCTAATTAACGGGACCTGTGACAATTATTCTGGCGTCTGCGACAGGACCTTTTGGTGCACAGTGTGTCCAAAGTAGTGAGAAAGAGCCTCGAGTTGTTGATATTGCTATCGGAACGATTTTGTGTGTTGCTCAGTGTTCTCGTTAACGAGTGCAGGAGAGTGTTCCGATATACTGATTTAGGCAGATATTTTTTGCACGCGGCAAGACTTTATTTGCGAGACACCATGGATCGCGAAAAGTTAGTAGCTCTTGGTAAGAAGATGGGTCTTTCTGGCGCCGAACTAAGGAAGTGGGTAAGCCAGAAGGAGAAAGAGGCGGTGGACAGAGAGAGGTTGTCAGCTGAGAGGGCCAAGGAAGAAAAAGCAGCTGAGTTGGAGAGAGAGAGAGGTTGGCAGCTGAGAGAGCGAAAGGAGAAAAAGAGCAGCAATTGAAGTAGGAGCTGGAGAGAGAGAAGTTGGCAGCCGAAAGGGCGAGAGAAGAAAGAGAAGCGGAGATGGCTGAAAGGGAACGGCAGCGGCAGCACGAGATGGAACTCGAGCGGCTCCGTTTGCAACAGCGAAGTGAAACTCCCGTCCAAGCTAGAGTTGAAAGCAGCGAACGGGAAGATCATGGCTTCCGCTTGAACCCAAGCAAGCTGCTCGTAGCGTTTGATGAAAGGAAGGACGACCTTGACGCGTACCTTCACAGATTTGAGACGATTGCAAGGAGCCAGAATTGGCCGGAACATCAATGGGCAACTGCTCTGAGTACTTGCTTGAGTGGTGAAGCGCTCAGTGTGTATGGTAGGCTGACGCTGACCGACGCAGCCAACTATGCAAAGGTGAACACTGCTTTACTGAAGCGATTTAGATTTACTGTGGAAGGATTCCGGGACAGATTTTGGACAGGAGCTGATGGTGAGACGGCTACGCAGTACGCCGCCTGACTTAGCCAATATTTCGACAGATGGATTGAACTTTCAGGGACAGCGCAGGAGTACGATGAGCTTAGAGAGCTCCTTATTAGAGAGCAATTTCTTACTCGTTGCCACCCAAGCCTGTCGCTGTACTTGAAGAAGAGGAAGGCTGAGTCACTTGAAGGCATGCTTGAATTGGCCGATCAATTCTTGGAAGCGCAAGGTGGCACAAATTTGGCCAAAATCAAGAAGGCGTGTCCCGAAGACTCGAAAAATTGGGCACCCGAACAAAAGAAGCGTGCACCAGAGAGTGTTCCGCGATGTTTTCTGTATAACCGAGTGGGTCATCGCGCGAACAACTGTCGTACTAACTTTACGAGCCCTACGGTAGTAAAATGTTTCAAGTGTGGTCAGACTGGGCACAAAGCAGACGCTTGTCGTAACGGAGTGAGTCAAGCTCACCAGGTATCCTGTGTGCTAGCAGCACCGAAATCCGATGATAATGCCGTCACCGACAAATTCGTAGAGTTGAAAAATGGGGAGAAACTTCGTATTGTGGGTGCTGTAATGACAAAACAGCCAACCGGCGTTACGAAGGGAACGCCAACGCTGCCTATAAAAGTTGTGGGCAAAAAGGTTACAGTGTTAAGGGATACCGGTAGCTCCACTGTTATCGTGCGGAGAAATTTGGTACGAGAAAGTGAGTTAACAGGCAAAACAAAACCAGTTTGCCTTCGAATGCTTCCCGAATAAGAAATCGAGGTCGAAACCCCATACTTCAGCGGGAAGGTTACTGCTCTATGCATGACAACCCCCCTGTACGACCTCGTCATCGGGAACATTGACGGGGCGCGAGGTCCGAATGATCCAGAACGATCGGGAGAAGACCCTACGATAGAGCCCTCGCCAACCCAGCGACCGCGAGATACTGTGGAGGAGCATACTGTGACGGATGTCACTCGAGCCCAAGGTGAAGCCGCGGTGCAACAGACAGTGAATGAGAAGATGATCGTGTTGAATGAGTGTACATGCTGGACTTACGTCGGCACGACCTCAACCGACCCACAGTGTAAAGGTGACGGAGTCGGCCAGCCAGGCCCAATGTCGTGACATGAACAAGCGGGTGACTGGATCGGCTGAGCGTTATGACCCGTGAACGGTGTCAAAAGTGACAACGATGGCTGAGACGCCGCCTCAGATACCGTCGTTGAAAAGGGCTCACCGAAAAAGAACGAGGAAAAACAAGAAGACATTGAGCGAGCACCACAAGAAAGGACGAAAGCGCAGCTCGAAATACACGAGATAGGTGCTGAGGTCGAATGGGAATGTGTTTGGCAGTACTGAGTGCAATATGTTGTGGTAATGTGGGTGTTATCCTGTGTAACAACTGTATGTCGAGTGAGTCAAAATGTTTGTTACGGTGATGTGATGTATGGTATGGTACAATTGTTGTAAAGACAGACCTTTGTACATTTGTATTGCTTGAAGTATGTGATGGAGTTTTGTTCCCATGTACCTTTGGCTATATTCATGTGTTGTGTGATTGAAATACAGTGCACAATTGTATTGAGTGATCTATTGTGAATGTGACGCGTCATGAGCGACGGACTATGTTACAGTCTTTGAGAGTGTGGGGACTGTTCGCGCTCGTTTGTGTGGTTTTGAACATTATGAGATAATATTCCTAAAGTGGGGGCAGTGTCACAAACCGAGGGCTCAAAAAGGGCGCGCCGCCAAATTCTCGCGACGAAGCGCCGAGAGGTCAACACTAAAAAAAGAAAACAAACATCCAAAGACTCCCCGGGCGCGCGTCCCTCTCCCCTCGGAAGCGTGGGTTCGCCGACGAACCTCCTCTCATCAGCGCCCGAGCAAGCCATGGAACGTTCTAGATGGAAAGGGGCGTGGTGACGCCGGGTTGTGTCATCCGTCGCGGACGGCCTTCAAACCATCTCGCCCTTTCCCCCAGCCTTCACTGCGCATCGCGCCGACGAAATGATGAGAACTTTCTGGAATCTCACGCGGAAGGTGTTTAATCGAGCAGCGGAGATGGGAGATCAGGAGAAGATGGAAGTTAGCGCCAGAGCGCGTAGGGTATTCCGCCGTGTAGTTGGCGAAGGTTTTGTCCGTAGTGACAAAGCAGGAGAAAAAGAAAGTATGCGCCAGAGTGCGTAGGGTGTTCCACCTTGTGGGCGAAGCCTTTTGTCTTCCGAGACAAAGGAGGAGAAGAAGAGGATTTCCACCTGAGGGGTGAAGACTCGATCTACAGGCAAGAGTGTGTGTCTACCGCTATCGAGCGAAGACGCGTGGCAACAGCTGCGTGTGGGAAGCCAACGTGTTTCCGGCGAAGAAGCTTGAAGCTTGGAGAGTGGCCAATTCAAGACTCTGGGTTTCCTGGAAAAGAAACTTCGGGGGCAACAACGCTGGACTTTGAGTGAGTGATTCTCGGAAGAGTATCATTCATACTTTTGTTCGAGGAACTTTGGACTGAATAAGTTTTCTAACTCTTCAGTCTTTAAGTGTCTTGGTTGTTCAATGCATGCGACTGCATTGTAGTGCGTATTGTTGTCTGTGTCCGTTGTTTTGAGTGTGGCTGATTGTACTCTGTAGTACGTTGTTTGATTGGTGACATATTGTATTCAACTATTGTGGAGTGTACATACTTGTGCATTGCTTTGATCTGCCATTATTGAGAATATAATTTTGTTTTGTTTATCAAGTCTCGGCTCTGACTTGTTCTTTGGACCACAGACGGCGTCCGCTGGCGCGCCAAATAGGACCACTTCTAAATTGTCCACGCTTTCGTGGTTCGGTTCGGGGGGCCGATACTTCGGCCCTTGGAGTTAGCCCGGTGATCGCCTCATTAATTAACGAAACCTGTGACACCAGCTGACATGTTTCGTCGCTAAAGTTCCCGTTCCTGGCATTCAGCGTCACTGCTCGAAATTTGCTGAGCTCGTTGCTTCCTAGCAATGCGAAATCACCCCCTTGAAATAAGCTGCCTATACTCCGTTTCATACATCAGGTGCAACGCTGTAGAAGCTATGGAAGAAGCTCTGCCAGCAAAACGTATAACTCCGCGCATTTCGTGGTCGCTTGCGTGAGATGTGACAAGTGCCGGTGCACCCTCGCGTTTCTTTGTGCTACCATTTGGCACGACTGGCGAACAGAAAAAAAAGCGGGGTGAGCACAAAAGAACGTGGGTACCGAATGACCCTGTGGTGTCCTAACCGGCGCTGACACTGAAAGTCCAGGCGGCCGTCATCATGACGTACCCGAGAGTAAAATCAAGAGTCTGTATGTGACGTCACGTGAAAACTAAGCTATACAGGCACGTGATAAAAGACGTTCAACGGCGTTTTTGTTTGTAAGGCACATAATATCTTCAATTACTTCCCCCCGTAATAACGCAAGAAAAACCAAAGCCTTGATGGTAAAAACGTAGAACTACTTTTTGTTGTGAACGCATCGACTGCAAGAAGCCTCGCTAGCTTTCACAACGTTGCACATGATGTGTGAAACAGTATACACGCATTGCATGGTAGTTCCTGTCACAGGTCAATCAGAGTCTTTCTACGAGACTTGATGGTGGCGCCGAAGCACCGTATGGTATAACGCTCGATGATTTTTTCCCGAAAAGCGATGCTGCTCCCAGTGCACACTTGAGAACTGGCGAAAATGAGAACGCTGCTTGTCACAGGCAGGCAGCTTCATCGAAGTAACGGGCCAGTGGCTGGCGCGGAAGAGAACTTTAGGCTTTCATTATTTCTGGCCTTTTCTGTACTATTTATTAGACCATTTCAACGAGCGCTTTAAAAGGCATCGGCACACCTTGAAGATGCTTTCTTCGCTTCTGCCTCAGAACATTCCCGAATCTCCCACTCTTCCCACTGCTGAGAAGTTTACTTACGTGTACACTCGAAATTATCTCAACTTCAGCATTTCAAGGGGAGTTAGCAGTATATACTGTGAAATGGAAGCAAGGGAAACGAGAAACATGGAGCATGTCTGCGATGCAAGCGTTTGCAAATTGCCCAGAGGAATTCTTACCAAACGTGCGCCATCCTCTAAAGATTCCGGCAACTTTGCCGGTGAGCACAGCTGAAGCAGAATGCTTTGTTTTTTCATCGCTGAAACGTCTAAAGTTGCACCTGAGAGCTACAACAACACATGAAAGATTGTTTGGCATCGCTCTTTGAGCATCCACCGTGAAATACAAGTCCGTCCGGAAGACATCTTTGGTGTGATCGCGCGCGCACGCATGGACAAGTTGTGGCCTTTCGTGGTGATCTCTGTAACGAGCGAGCGCGTCATGTTCAAATCAGCCAATGTCTGATAGATGGGGAATTCCCGTGTAAATCTTGGGCATATTTCGCCATTTGTCGAGAGAAGAGAAAGCAATTTTTTTGCCGAATTTGATAATTTATTTTGAATTCCAGGCCACGTGCTGCGCTTTGTTATTTGGCTCATGTGTTGTCGGGAGCCTCTACTACTGATCGGCAGCGTTTTCTGACCATGCTCAATAGGTAATGCAGGGCCCCTTTAAGAGACAAGAAGAGAGTAGCGTGGATCAGGGAACAAAGCGGGGTTAAGGATATCATACTTGAAATCAAAAAGAGGAAATGGACATGAGCCGGGCATGTTGCGCGTTGGCAGGATGGCCGCGGGTCTTCAAAAGTAACTGACCTGATTGCCAGAGAAGGCAAGCGGGTAAGGGGGAGACAGAAGGTTAGGTGGGCAGATGAGATGACAAAGTTTGCGGGTATAAATTGGCAGCAGCAAGCATAGGATCGAGTTATCTGGCTGAACATGGGAGAGGCTTTTGTCCTGCAGTGGACGTAGTCAGGCTGATGATGATGATGATGATGATGATCCAAAAACCAAGATATGACTACGAGAGACGCCGTAGTGGGAACTCCGGAAATTGACCACTTTGCTTCTTTAACATGCGCCTAAATGAAAGGGCATGGGCTTGAACCATTTTAGCCTACATCAAAAAATACGACAGGGATTCAATCCCACTACTTACGGGTCAGCAATAGAGCACCATAACAAATGGACCACTCTGGTGGGTAGTTAAAAAAGACGGTTTTGGTAAAATCAGTATGCGCTACTTTTCGTCCAGCTGTAAGGAAGCAAGTACAGCTATATAGGACATGTTGCTGAAAATCACTTTGACACCATGGCAGAGTGATTCCGTTTTCTCCCGTTGCCTACTCCTTTCTTTTCAGTGGCACCTTTCACTTGCAGACATGATTAGCGGATACGAAAGGTGTGAACGACAATGCAGCAACCGAAATTCGCATGTGACCATTTTAGCAAACTTTAGGTAGCATATGGGGCGTATAATGTGACATGCAATGCGCACGATAATCTTTGTGTCAATTTCAAGAGATAGTCAACAGTACTCCGCTATGTAATGTGTCTGTTTGCAGCATTAGACATAATTGCACAAAGGTTTTTTATTTGTTGTAAAAAATATGGTTACTATGTGTATTGCTCGTAATTTTACGTGATAACACGCCCAGCCATGTTTCTCTATTCTGTGCATTTCTTGTCGTGCGTCATGTCGCTAGTTGCAGAAAATGCTTGGTGTGCCCTTCTAGTCTGAAGCGAATCAGTTTATATAATTTATCGTATATTTATTTAGCTTTATGTTACTTATTCTTGCGCTGTTTGCCAGAGTGCTGAACAATAAAACTTGTGCTCACTGCAGCTGCCCACTGTGCATTTCTCAATACGCTGCTTTAGGCTTTTGACCACCATATTTTTATTCATGAGATTGAGTTACATGATGAGTATCTTAGTAGGCCATTCTAAGACTGATTAGCCTGCACGTTTGCCTGTGTTGCGCCTTCGTCACAGGACAACACTTCGGCGTGCCTCAGACGTTAGGGCATAATAAAATATGTATAAATAGATTATACACTCTCACACAAGCCGAGTTAGGTGTATAAACCGAATATTCTGTCGCGCGCATGTGCGTTCAGATGTTATCAGAACGTGCGAAGGTTAAATAGAAATGTTATTCTTTGGCTTGAGTATATCTTGGGACATGTACGAAGAGTCACACTGTAGTATGCTTGAACCTGGTCTATCAGACTTTTGAGCTGCAGTGTGTCTGGCTATTTACAATAAAACGAACCTCTCCCTATTTAAAATTATTGCAGTGATCGACACTGGCGGTATCTGTTCCGGCAGGTACAAGTATGACCTCCGCTTGAGCATTAATCCCGTCGCCGAGCCAACCCAAAACACTCGCGGCCAAGATTCCTGCTAAAGACCTCACAGAATTATAAGTCTTCAGAAACGCCATGACATGGTTTCCGTATGTAGACATTATTCATTGTAAAAGCGCCCAGCAATGATATTGTGATAGTAGCAGCGCTTAACTTCTAAATAATGTCAGCGCGAAGTGACGAAAAATTAAGTTGAGTAAGTGGCAGGGGGGTGCGGAACGAACAATTTGGGGGGGGGGGGGGTTGAACCCTTCCTGTCCCCCCTCCCTTGACTACGACACTGATTGGGCAGCATTTCATGAAAGATAAACGGAGAAAGCATTGGATTCACTAGGGCTACAATACAATCTCGCGGGTGTTCTGACATGCCAGCTAAATAGGCGTCTAAATGCAGCAAAAGAAAGATGTGCTCACAAATCTGCATACAAACAATTTCAAGCCACAAATTGCATTGAAGATGATCGCAGGAATCAAATGGCAAGTAGTCAAACATTGGGTATGGGGGCCGATCAACTTCACCTGAGAAAATGATACAAAAATGATTCTCACCTATGCACATGAAGCTTGTACAAATAAGATCTTAGGTGTTTGCTCACATAGTGGGGACACGAAGATTGAAGGAGTCAGCTCACAGGGTGTATCAGATTGGTTGCACACGTACTATAGCGTCTCGGCAGTCAGTGACGTTTATTATCAGTGGCATGCTTTCATACAGTCGTGGAATATGTGCCACGTTGGCAGCTTGCTACATATGTTACACGATATTCCTTTTTTTTCGCACAGAAGCATTGTTATTTAAAATAAACAAAACGGAAGGTTAACAGGTAACTTTGTTCGTTAAAATTTTTCATCGTAGTTCAGATGGCAAGGCTGTTGTCTCTCCCTTGTTTCTCTACCATGGGGCTGGTAGAAGTGGCGCTGACAGCCTGCTCAGCCGGAGACTGTGGCTGTGCCAGTAGCGTTGCTGGAGTCATTTCATTTCTTGTGCCCGATGAGCCGTTGTGTTCAGAGGGCGCACCTCCACTAGTATCGCATACTTCCCCTGTCCCATGCATGGCTGTCACGTTGTTTTCCTTCGTCACGGGCACAGGTATTTGGTTGCTTCCAGATGACACCCTTGACGAGGTGGCACTTAGCCACCACCCGATCTAAAGGGTACAGGCATATCAATCCAACCATCCATCCACTGCTTTTTGTTGGGATTTAAAGTGAAAAACACACAAGAGTCATCTTCTGCTCGTTGAAAGGTTCCGATGTTCGCATGAGGTCTCGGCGATTTCTTTGCAGCAATCTTCTTTTCAGGGTGAACTAAGAAGGAACGTGGACACACTATCTTAAGCACCTTCGCTTTCAATCGCCGAATGTTATAAAGCATAACTCTGATAGTGTCCTTTGTTGAAGTAGTGGTAGCCGCGTGCCTTTTTGCATGTTTTGTCTATGCTTGACAGGCAGCGACTCAGTAGAGTGGTCAAATTCAGGCAGCGGTGTATGAATGTTTTGGTGCATCAACAGCTCTGCTGGCGACCTGTGTCTGTAGTTTATTAGCCCCAGCGAAATGTCGCTTGCTGCGTATGCTTTCTTCAACAATCTTTTGATGACCGGGACTCTTTTGTCTGCTAGGCCATTTGATCAAAGGGGCTGGAAATAACATGTTCATAGCGCAATATCTTTCGTGGTGAATTTCGACCCTCCACCCGGTCAGAGCTGTTTGGGTATGCCGTATCGAGCAAAAAGATGCGATAACGTTTTAGTTACTGCTCTCGTAGTAGTTTCTTGGTGTTCTTCAAGGTCTGGAAAGTTCGAGCACAAGTAAAACCCAAAGATTTAACGCCTTGTGGCATATTCACACTAGTCTGCTACAAGATTCCATTGCAGATCAAGTGTATTCCGAATAAGAAACGGTTCATCGTCTTGTCTGTAAGTATGCAACTGACAGAAAGGGCACCACTCTATCATATCAGTTATGTCATCATTCATTCTAGGCCAGTACATGAGCGGTCGTGCTTGGGTTATGCACTTGGCATTGCCAAGGTAACTGCGGTGAAGGCGCTCTATCATTTGTTTGCGCATTGAAGTGGGAATCATAACTTTTGTTCCCCTAAGCAGTACGCCCCTGACATCTGATAGCTCATTTGCGCACCTTTTCCGTTCACATATGACTGGCTGTAAACTTCCAGCATTTTTATCAGAGTCTGCAGTTCAGGGTCTGCCGCGATAGCCTCAGCTAGTTCTGCCATTGTTTTTGGGCTTACTTGTTCAGACAAGATGCTCACTGCATGAGCTTCAACATCTTCAGACAAATCACCTGCCATGAATTCAAGAAATTATGTCTGCTAATATAAGCTTCTTCCCAAGTGCTGCAACTGATAGTGATACTTTAACATACGCAAAAAAAGTCTTTGCAGTCTTGGCGGTATATCATTGATTGATATGTGGGGTTTAACGTCCCGAAACCACCATATGATTATGAGAGACGCTGTAGTGAAAAGCTTCGGGAATTTCGACCACCTGGGGTTCTTTACGGTGCACTCAAATCCGAGCACACGGGCCTACAACGTTTCCGCTTCCATCGGAATTGTAGCCGCCGCAGCCGGGATTCGATCCCGCCATTTGCGATTCAGCAGCCGAGTACCTTAGCCACTAGACCGCCGTGACGGGGAAACCGTAGCAGTTTCAGGGGCGGCAGCTTTGCTATGGCTTTTGATGAGGGCGTCGACAAGCCGGCACACTTCTGACACCACGTATCAGATTCATTGAACACGTGCGTCGGCGTCTCGGCAGTCAATGACGTTTAATTATCAGTGGCATCCTTCTTTTACACAGTCGTGGCATGTGCGCCCCGCCACGGTGGTCTAGTGGCTAAGGTATTCGGCTGCTGACCCGCAGGTCGCGGGATCAAATCCCGGCTGTGGCGGCTGCATTTCCGATGGAGGCGGAAATGGTGTAGGCCCGTGTACTCAGATTTCGGTGCACGTTAAAGAGCCCCAGGTGATCAAAATTTCCGGAGCCCTCCACTACGGCGTCTCTCATAATCGAATGGTGGTTTTGGGACGTTAAACCCCACAAATCAATCAATCAATCAATCAATCAATTAATCAATCAGTCGTGGCATGTGCAACGTTGTCAACTTGCTACATATCTTACACAGGGTAGGTAAATACTATATAATGAAACTGGATCGTAGGGTAGATAAGTGGTATTTCAAGGAGTTGGCTTGCATTTAGGGTGACGTTTGACGGAAATGAAACGACGCACAAGTCCTAATTCTATCACGTGTGAAGCTCTCAGGTAGCCTTGGGCATGCTGAAACGTATCAATAAGCTTGCAAAAGGCACGCTCGTGGAGGCTCCACGTGACGCAAACCGACTCCTGGGGGAGTGGCTTGCTACTTCCTCAAGTTTATAGCTTTGTTTCTTAGCATTCAATATAGCTTTATTTCCCACCAGACAATAATGACGAGGCTGAATAAGAGAAGGTCGATTGCTGGAGATCGCCTCAACAGGTTGCAGCCACCCGACGAGTTGTCTAGTGGTTAGGTACTCGGCTACTGACCCGCAGGTCGCGGGATCTAATCCCTGTTGCGGCGGCTGCATTTTCGATAGAGGCGAAAATGCTGTATAGTCCCATGTGCTCAGAATTGGGTGCACGGTAAAGAACCCCAGGTGGTCGAAATTTCCGAAGTTCACTACTTCGGCGTCGCTCATAATCGTATGGTTGTTCTGGGATGTTAAACTCTACATATTAACCAAGAGCTTGCAGTCAGATAATGTTCAAGCAAATCAGTTATCCATCCAAAAGCACCCACACGTGAAGGCAGGGGGGAGGCGGCAGTATTGCAAAAAAAAAAGACAGATCCCACTTACAGCGAGAATCAATGATATGTGAAGCACAATTGAGGGATGTTGATATGCCACTTTAAAATTGGCACAACGTTATGAGGCGTACGTAAATTATGCCGTACATGACTCCCACGTCATGATTATCATGTTTGAAAGTATTATTTATCTTCGTAGTTTATCCACGTCACGTAATACTGAATTTGGTATATGTGGAACTAGCGAAATGGTCACGAGCACATCGTGAGCGTGGCATGTAGTCATGTTTTTACATGATACGCATATCATGATTATCATGTTTGCACCAGTCATATACCTTCGCCTTCCACACACGTCCCGTAGTGCAAAAGTTGGTACATGTGAAGCTTGTGAATTGATCGCAAGCGCACCTAGAGCATGGCGTGTAGTCATGACTTACAAGACATGGATGTCATGATTTCCACATTAAGGTCTCTTACTTAGGTTCGCCATGCAGTCATGTCATACCATACCTGTTTTGCAATATGTCATGTGAACAAAATCACTGCAAGAGCCGCAAGACCATGAAATGTAAATCAAAGTCTTCATAACATACACGTCTTGATTTTTGTGCTATTACTAGTCACTTATGCTCGTCATACAGTCATGTTATGCCGTACAAATTTTGGTATCCGATATCATTATCGAAACGGTGAGAAGAGCTGAAAGTCATAGGTGGCTAGACAGACAGACAGACAGACAGACAGACAGACAGACAGACAGACAGACAGACAGACAGACAGACAGACAGACAGACAGACAGACAGATAGATAGATAGATAGATAGATAGATAGATAGATAGATAGATAGATACGCTGAAAGTCACCCAAGTTCTATAAATGGTTCGCATTTAAAAGGTGGTGAGACTGCGCGCAAGTTCGTATAGGAAAGCTTGCAGTAAACACAAGCATCGCACCGGCGTCAATACGCATCATAACTTAGAGAAGCACTTTTTCGAATATGCATCCAAGTCGCCGATGGCCCTATAATCAGATACAAAGTGAAGCATGGGGAGACAGCAGGCGGCTGAGGCACCACCAAGGGGAAAAATACACAAGGTGTAAGGTGGGTATGCCACCACCACATAATTCCTCAAGACGAATACCATGGAATGAGCCTTGGTTAGTGGAAGAATAGCGAAAAACTGCGGAGCAACAATAAATAAATAAATAAATAAATAAATAAATAAATAAATAAATAAATAATATATATATATATATATATATATATATGTATGTATATATATATGTATATATATATACATATATATATTGCGACAAAGTTATACTAGTTGCGTTGGTAATATACCATAGTTTTATTAAGCCTAGCCTTGATAAACTACTATTCTATTGTTTAATTAGAGGGTCTGACTTGCTAATTTTCGAAGTTTGAAAAACAGCGAGTCGACAAAAATGCGCTATACTTCAAGAAATAGACGTAATTCTATTTCGTTTGCATTCCGGTGAAAATGCGCTCAATTCTATTCCCATTTAATTCCTGCTAGCTTTGTTGCGATTCCATACGCATTCCATCCGGGGTAGCGAAAATGTGGAATGATTCCGGATTCATTCCAATTCCTGAGTGGCAATTCCGCAACACTGATAAGAACTAGCCTGAAGTTCTCAAAGAAGATACCTGTGCGCGATTCCCTGGTGCGCCCCACCAGATATCTAGCGGCAATAAGGTACTCGGCTGCTGACCCACAGGTTGCGGGATCGAAGCCCGGCTGCAGTGGCTGCATTTTTGATGGAGGCGGATACGCTGTAGGCCCGTGTGCTCAGACTTGGGTACACGTTGAAGAACCTCAGTTGGTCGACATTTCCGGAGCCCTCCACTACAGCGTCTCTCATAATCGTATGGTAGTTTTGGAACGTTAAACCCCTCATGGCAGTCATCAGTTTCCCTGGAGGTTGTTGAGTCTATTCATACGAAATGCGTCGTCGAACATGTAGATGTAGATCCAAAACTTGTGACTCTCACCCACTCCGTGTGATCGGCCGAGAATCAGATAGCTTAAGAAAAAAAAAGCGAATGTATATATTTATATATATACTGGCTAAAATAAGATTAACAGAAATTTTCATTTTTTTGTAAAATCTTTTGAGAAAAATTTAGATAAACTAGTTCGTACTGAATGAGCAATAAATATTTGATGTCAAAGAAAAATTATATATATGTAGCCTACCTGGGTTAACTGAGAACCTTTCGGTATAGAGGTTAATAAGTAAATCTCTAGACCGTACAATGAAATCTTGCACGGTCACACAAACTTTGACGTTGCTGTTTGCTGTGCCCTAGGCTATGTTCACCTAGGAATAGTGAATTTGACGTTGTCAAAGCTAAGCCCAGGATTCGTAACGGTATTTCTAGTGATACCTTTCTTAATTTTGAAAACTTTCTGCAAGAGATCAAGAAGTCATCCTTTTTCCTCTTCTCCACAAAAAGAACAAAGTGGAAAGGAGTCAATCCTGCTTTAGACAAATAGAAATTTATATGAGGAATACGGCAGTGTAATCGAGTGAATGAAACCTCCCGGCATCGGTTATGACATGAGGAAAATTTCCAGGGTGTCATTAGATAATTGAAATCTAGAGAACTTTTTAAAGATGGTGTGGAAAATTCTCGCATCATCATTTGCCTCCGAAATCTAGAAGCTACTATGAAAGCTGTTGTAAGGGTAGTATTGATAGCTGGTCCGTCTAACGCCACTTTCGCTAGTGCATCAGCTGTTTCATTTAGAGTTATGCCTGTATGCCCCGGCACCCATACTAATCACACCTGAGTTGAGTGATTCGGTACTGAGGAGCTGCATTCGCCTAATGCTTTCGAATTACCGGACGCCGTGAGCGCACTGCAGACCGACAAGGAGTCTGTTATTATTACGGCGGAAATCATTTTTGCAGGCAGTTTTCGAAGGGCCAACACTACGGCTAAAAATTCTGCAATAAAGATAGGTGTGAAATCTGGGATTCCACGGGAAAAGAACCAGTCTAGAACAGGGCA
Source organism: Rhipicephalus annulatus (assembly GCA_013436015.1). NCBI lineage: Eukaryota > Metazoa > Arthropoda > Arachnida > Ixodida > Ixodidae > Rhipicephalus > Rhipicephalus annulatus. The sequence continues at coordinate 927,028 of WOVY01001359.1, forward strand.
GATTATACCGATGCCACTCTTTTCATCTCGTTGTGAAACACCCGTCGCAATGATGACATGTGCTTGCATTTCTAGCAGGTAGTCCTGTAAAGTAGCTCTTAACACATTACTCGGCTGGTGTTTAGCACTATTAGAGAAATTGTCATCAAAGTATATTCGAAAAGAACTTGTTGAGCTACAAATTAGCAGAACCTCCCTAACTTTTGCAGACAGTGGGTCGAGAAGAGACTGTACAAACTCTACTTGAGGTGTGTGACACCTAGGTCAAGCATATCGAGAAGTCATATACTGGAAAACCATGTCGTTGTCAATGTTGACCTTGTCTTGTGGCTCGTGATCATTATGATCGTCATCTTCGTTGTCATTAGTGTCATTGCTGTCAGCTGGTTATGGTGACAGTGGGGCAAAAATCGACCACAGGGAGCTTCACCCCTAAATATCTACGAAGATTCACCTTCACGGCTACAGATTCACAGTGCGCATTCATAAGTTTCTAGGGCCTATTGAAAGAAATCTACCGCAGCATCTTTTAGCCAATCCTTTGTACCAAGTACGATACATCTGTCGAGGAGAAGAAGTGAAGCGACGCGAGAGGCAACCTAAAATTGAAATCCTTCACAATTAACGTTACATTAAAATTTAATCTTCAACATATTTTGGCTCTTACAAAATAATAATAATAATAAATACAGTTTGTAGAATCAACCCGAATCTCAGCCGATCTCCATGAGGGGGTAGGTGCCGAAATTCCAGGGATGATCATCATCATAAAATCTGACTCCAGTTCTGAATGGCAATTCAAGCCACCCCAGGAATGGCGCCTGTCGTCCCGATGGGCCCTCCGATGGGTCCTTCATTGGGCCCTCCGGTGGGCCCTTCAATGGGCCCTCCAATGGGCCCTCCAGTGGGCCCTTCAGTGGGCCCTCCTATGGGCCCTCCTGTGGGTGCTCCTGTGGGTCCTCCTATGGGTCCTCCTATGGGCCCTCCTATGGGCCCTCCGGCAGCGCCACTTCCACTCCCTTTGTGGCGAATCGCGCCGAGCCCAGGAGGCATCTTGGAGCCCACCAGGTACTACTTCGCCACACCCGGCTACGACGAGCGCAGACGTAAACGCCGGCGCATCAGCCTGATCATCCTGCTGTCGCTGGTGCTCATGTGCGGCACCCTCGGCTGCGCCACGGGCGTCCTGGTAACGGTCGTCAGAGCCCGCCGAGGTCAACGCGAAATGGCCGACGGGGAGACCGCCATGCGCCGACTGACGGAACCCGCGCTTCGCCTCGACCGAAGCTGGGCCATGGCAGGGGGTCTGGTCGGTTTTCCTTCGATCCCCGACCCGAACGCGACCGCTCGTGCCGAAGTTAACAATGGCACGCTCGGCAGCAAGCACGGCACAGGTGATGTGCCTGTCAAACTAGGCCAAGTCACGGAGGCCGTGCTGCAGGATAATGAAGTGAAGAAAGGCGACGACGCCACCGACGCAGCGCTAAAGGATGGTGCCACGCATTCCGCAGCTGCAGGCACGAGGAGGCTACGACGTAAAAGGGGGCGTAAGCGTGGCAAGGGTGCTCGCCAACGGTCGGCGTGAATTTCAAATATCGCCGATCGAGTATCGACACCCTAGCGCACACGCCACAGCTGCGACGAATAATTCGGTGCAGCGAATCATGAAAACTGCAGCTCTCGGAATGACCTGGCCAGAAGAGTCTGCCGTTCGTGAGAACTCCACAGAAAGATTTGATTTTCGCGTCTAATAGCGGCTGCAAAAATTTCTTCAAATTAATAAATAATCGTGCAACGCTTCACGTGTCATATCATGCTTGAGCAGCTGTGCACATACACCTAACGTCATCGCTCTGGCCATCGCGGCGCCTATATATGCAGGTAATCCCGCAAATATTTTCAATTTTTAACTTCCCACTGCTTGAACTATAGGATAACGTATGCTCATGATTTTACCGGTTTGAACATTTATAGAGATGACACTTCATAATGGATGACAAATGTCTTTTAACGTACAAGTGGAGCTTTCAGAATCGATCTCATTGACTTTGAATGTGTGCGTAGATTGTTCAGTTAGGATACCAAAAGTCTTACAGAAATCGCTGATGAACACGCCTAATTTTAGAAAAGCAATCATTTATATATTCATAATATGCCATGGGCGATAACATTTTTTGTGTTTAATAATAAAATATTTATCACACCCTCAGGGCCCGAAGGCATTACAGAAGAGAGTCAGGATACAGAAAGAACACAGTAATGCAGAAAGAAAAAAAAAGGGTAGAAGTACAAAGTGACTAGCGTAAAGTCATAGCAGAATTAAAAAAATAAAAACAGGGAGAATACACAACAGAAATTTAACAACAAGAAATAACGAAAGAAACAGTGATGAACGTGCATAATTTAAAGAAAGCGATTGCTGAAAAAACAAAATAATACCTGTTGTGTAAGTGATGTCATAGGGAAGGTCATTTCTACTGGCACAAGCTCTGGCAATGAGTGAGTCATGAAGATATTTAGGAAAGAAGTGTAGATTAATGACTAGTTCCTTTCGTGAGACGTAATATTAATGAGAACTAACCGACACTGATGGCAAGAGAAGTATAGTGCAGATTAACAGAGGCAGTTTTAAAGTAAAGGTGAAGAAAGAAAAGTGAACAATATGCTAACTTGCGACCGGCAAGATTAGAACGTGCGACCTCCGAATAACGCGTCTGATGCTCTACCACCGAGGTACTGTGGCGTTTATTCAACATACATTGCCTGGCTTAGACAACGTTCAAAGCAATCATTGCGCACTCACATAACAAATATAAACACAAAGATGAACAAACAGTGCCATCAGTTTCATTAGGATTTGTGTTGACGCGACTTGACACACGGCGCCACTTTTCTGGGCTTAGTGAAAGCCACTCATGCTTATTTTGGCTGGAAAACAATTTAGCAGATCCCCCGTACCTGGAATTGACGTTATGCGAAGTATGCGGGGGAAAGGTGACCATGTTGTAATTTTTTTTATTGAGCGACACGTCATGAAATTACGCTAAGTATATGTACAAATGTTTCACGCACAAACATACGTAGAAGAGCTGCAGATGTTTATATAACCAGCTGTTTGCACTTGCACAAAGATGTCAACTAAAACACGTGTATTAGCAACACCTGAGGCTGATATGAAGCGCTGATGCTCGCGGAGATGCTGGCCCGGGACAATGCTACATAAATCGACTTCACAGCATGGCAACTAACCACAATTGACGTTAACCCGACGTGACTGCTGTATAAAAGTAGTACATATGTAATTTTTATAAATTTGGTTAGGCAGCACAGCAACCACTATTGACGTTTCACGAAGATTAGCGTCTATTTGAAAAGTACTTCCGAGACCTGGCGTAGCTCTGTGGTAAAATGCTTCATTGCCACGTAGAATGCTAGAGTTTGATGCCAGCTGATACCCTGACATTTATTCTTCGCATTCATCGCGTCGATGCTGCCGATGTTTGTATTTCTTGACGCTCGCACGTTAAAATTGCCCGAGTGTGTTCTCGTCGTTCCTAGGTAGATGCTAAGTGTAGATAACCTGTGACACATACCCGCATAGCCGCGGCACACACCTGCCTGTGGGTATATGCCACTGTTTGTCGGGAAGTGCTTGATGACGTACGCGATGGGATTGTGATGTTATTCATGTCTTGACCAGCGCGTCATATTCATCAAACCATCTTACTTCCCCATGCTAATTTCGGTTCACCCCAACGTGGTGGTCTAGTGGTTAAGGTACTCGGCTGCTGATGCGAAGGTCGCGGGATCGAATCCCGGCTTCAGCGGTTGCAGTTGCGATGGAGGCGGAAATGTTGTAGACTCGTGTGCTCAGCTTTGGGTGCACGTTAAAGGACCCCAGGTGGTCGAAAGTTCCGGAGACCTCCACTACGGCGTCTCTCATAATCATATGGTGATTTTGAGACGTTGAACCACATATATCAATCAAATCATTACTTTCGGTTTATGCCGTGTTAAGGGGGTGACCACGAGAGCACTAAAACGTAAGCGGCAAGATAGATAGATAGATAGATAAATAGATATGTTCAATGTTACCCAAGTTTACCAAGAAATGCTTCGCATTAAAAATTTGGACACTCGGATATCTAAATGTCGTGATACTCAGCCCTTAAAACGTGGTACCCGATCGGGTACCGTTGTTTGAGTTGCGATTGCGGCCGAGGAGGTTATAATGGAAACAACAATAATATGATCCCAGATGGCAACAAAAATATTGTGCACAACACAATCAAAAGCTTTTTCTAGGCCTATCTGAAACACAGCGACTCCAAGTAACTCTTCGTCACAGCATTCTAGTGCGCACCGCATATATTTCTGCTGTTGATTCCACACGTTCAGTGCTCTGCAACAATTTCTTTATTGGCCCCTTGAAGTCTCGCTAAGAACCTTTACGAATAAGTCGTAGTGTACATTGGTCAGCGATACGGGTACGATGTCACCAGTTTCAGTTTTCTCACTTCACTCGTTTTAAAAATCAGTATTGTATGCGCTTTGCTAAAGGAAGGCGACAGAGTTTTCCGTTCGTACGCCTAATTGAACAGCTCAGCCGACAACTGGGGGCAATTATCTATTAAACAACTTATACCGCGCCGCGATTAGGGAACAAGGTCCCAATGACTTTCTAGAGATTAAATGACCAATGGCACGTTGCACTTCGCTTTTCGTTATTATTTATTCTAAAAGTTTTTCTTGTCGTCACAAATCCGTGGCACGCGCTGAAGAAACTCATACCTAAAACCGTGTACATTGGCTTTTCGAAGTGAAAAAAGTGATTGATAGTAAGCGAGAAAAACCTGTACGATGGCGTCATTGTCGCTTGCGAGAGTACCACTGCAATATACCGTATAGATATAATTTTGACGTCCTTGAGCTTTTTCGACACCGAGTGCACTTTTTGTGGACGTCTCCCTCGCGACAAGGTCTTTTGCTGGTTGCGAACCCAGGCACCTTTAAAACGCTCTTTGTCATACTGTTCAATTTTTTTACACTGCACACCTTGTATTTACAGATCCTTACTTACTTTCAGGGTTTTAAACTATTTCAGACTGCTTTCTTTTATTTTTATTTCGTTTTTTAGCGAGCTCGATTGCTTTTATTGTGACCTTCTACTTTCAACATTCCTATTTCTCCACTACCATTTCCGATTTTATTAATAAGCATTCCATTGTTGGTCTCGTGTACTCTCCTACAGATGGTTCATCTTTTAATAAGAACGCGCTCTGTTTCCACAGGTTCCACTCAGAAGCCTTACGCTGCTTATTCATTTACTCTTGTTCCAGCCGACGCCGCCATCATGGTCGTTCCTGCCCGGGGTCTTTTTTCACATTTATAGACGCATGCGAGGAGGAAGGACATCTCTGCAGTTCCTTGATTGATTGATTTGTGGGGTTTAACGTCCCAAAACCACTATATGATTATGAGAGAGGCCGTAGTGGAGGGCTCCGGAAATTTTGACCACCTGGGGTTCTTTAACGTGCGCCCAAATTTGAGCACACGGGCCTACAACATTTCCGCCTCCATCGGAAATGCAGCCGCCGCAGCCGGGAATCGAACCCGCGACCTGCGGGTCAGCAGCCGAGTACCTTAGCCACTAGACCACCGCGGCGGGGCTCTCTGCAGTTCCTGTCTACCTAAAGAGGATTGGAAGTGCTTAATGACCCAACATAACATCAAGGATGCTGGCTGATCCTTGTCTTCTCTTTATACAACAATGACATCATACTTTGTGGTACCTATTATCTCCGCGACGATTTCTTGGAACTTCTGTCACCGTTATATCGGCCCGTTTTCTTGGAACGACCACGAGAAGCATGCATTCACTGACGCGCCAATAGTTTAGTGATTGATATGTGTGGTGGAATGTCCCAAAGCCAACATATCATTATGAGAGATGCCGTAGTGGAGTACTTAGAAAATATCGACAACCTGTTGTTCTTTAACATGCACCCAAATCGACGCGCTAATAGTTGTCTGAGTTGAAGGCCTCAACTATGGTGCGCAAGAGCATGGCGAGTGGGTGACGACTCTGTAGGACATTTTCTGTGAACGACATCTTCTTTAAGCAACAAGAAATAAAATTTGCAGCAAGGTTGACAGCTGGGCTTGTAGGTATGTTTCCATGTTATATAAAGCAGCGCAAACAACCGGACGAAAGGTGGACACTATACGAACGCTTATTCGCAACTGACAGGTTTATTGCAAGCACGGAGAAGAAAATATAAGGAAAGCGACCTAAAACGAATTGCTCAATCGCCACAAATTGAGAATCTTGCATGCGAACACGCGCAAAGGCAAGAAAAATCAACCCTGGAAACGAAAAAACAACAACGACCAATTAATAGTTATAATGTGTTAACAACAGATAGGCTCTGTTCGTAGTGTTAACATCTTACCCAATTGGTGGCGCTGCTTTAACTTATATAAAATCTGCACACACACACACACAACATATATATATATATATATATATATATATATATATATATATATATATATATATATATATATATATATATATATATATATATACATACATATATATATATATTTAGATAGATAGATAGATAGATACGCCATATTTCTTCTTCCCAGTCGATTTCTTATAGGCTAGAGCACCTTCCGGAAGAATTTTAATGCTTTAGTACTCCTCTGTGCGTGCATTTTTATCCAAATCGTAGCACCTCAGTTTTCCTGCTGCACAGCTTTGCTTCAATTTCTTTACATACCTAGTTCTCCCGTTCACTGAAGTAGTATAAAGATAAAAGCAGCTTGGGACCACCAGGAATCGCTGCGCTATCAGTATGTGGCAGATCATATTACCAGGTAAATCGACTGCACGTTGCAATGGAGGTTAAACGCCTTCCAGGTTTTTATGCCAATTCACGTCAGTAGAATCAGATCAGCGTGTAAACTTTGTATTCAAACTCTGCGCTATACCATTCCTGCCCTTGCTACCAAAGGGTGGCTGGCAGTATTGAATAAATAAAAAAGAAAAGAATCAGACATCGTCAATAGTATATAGAGGACTGCCATGCGTTAACTGTTCTCGAGAACATAATACTAACAGAAGTGTCCTGGTCCCATTGTTTTAGTCACCCACAATCGCAATTCTGAATAACTCATTTCTAACTTGTATTTATGTGATTGCCCGCACTAAAACATCTACGCCACATTTGAATCTAAACAGATACCATCGACTAAGGATAGAGCTTTTTCAAGCAATAAAGGCTCTGGCACTTTGATCTTGCTTTTTTTTTTCATGGCAACTTCACCATTCTTGCAGTATATTGCATTGGTTTTGAGCTGCGCTTGGAAGGAAGTGCCTTTTTAGGGCTCTATTTTCTACCCTTTACGACATAAAGCTGTCTTTTTCTATCCTAGGAGAACAAATGAATTCTCCATAGGATCACCGGACGCGTTCGGTCGATTTGATGCGATCGGAAAATCGCCATACGTCTGTCGAAAGGAAACCAAAGTACAGTCTCTGTAGTGCCTCTTCTACTGATATTTATACATCATGCACTGTTTGGAGAAAAAGAACAGCTGCTATTCCGCACACTTCACCGTTCTAAGACATCTGGAGATGGGTGGCTTGAGGAAAGCCCAATTACACTTTTTTCGCTTACTCTATGAGCATAGGGCAACAAGCTCCAGCATTAGGTTCAAGCGCAATATAAGTTTGAACTTTTAAATACAGTGAACACTAGTGTCGAGTGTACAATAAAAAAAATTATGCGAACGACACTTCAAAGACTGCTTTAAAAGGCGTTCCTCTTGATTCAACTAAAACATGCAAACTACACGAGCGCCGTTTGCTGACACAAGCATACCTTTACAATTTCGTTTTACTTTCTTTTCTCTGCATTTTCCAAGTGTATATTCTTCAATGTGACCTCCGTGATGGAAGTACGTCAGCATAGTCATGATGGACTATGTTACAAAACACTCATGTTAAAAAAACTATTGACATTATTTTGCGTTCGTGCCAATCCAGGCATCTATACTTTAGACAAAAATATACAGAATGAACTAAGTTGAAGACAACAGTTTAACGCTCTGATAGCAATGTACAGAAAATACAACGAAAATTCCCCGTCCTATCTACCATTTGTTAAATAATCGCGGAAGACCTTAATGCACTGTCGTAATATGTCTAGTGAGTGAGTGATTGAGTGAGTGAGTGAGAATATATCAGAAGGCAGGGAGGTCGGCCTGAGCTAGTTCGATTGCTCTAGACTGCTCCTCTACACAGGGGATAAAGGAAGGGTGAAAGATAAGAATGTACACCAGCAGGTGGCTTCTTATTGCTCCTTTGATGCCCTGCTCTTTACGCTGCTACAAAATTGCGATGACTATCTTGCTGAACTTGCAATTTGTTTACAAACAACTTTGCAGTACCAAATTTTTTGTGTTTCGTAGTGTACGGTGACGCCGCTTTCGAAGGTTAACTTTGCAGTATTACTTCAGTAATTCAAAATTGCGCAGACATTCTTGAAATCAAATTTATTTCTCTTGCGGGCACATATAGAATGTTTATATTGAATCAGGCTGATATCGTGCAGGTTATTTTTTGTTTCTGTGCTCTACATAAGTGCGTTGCTTCTGAGGGCTATGAATAAACTCAAACCATTCAAAACCCTTTCTCAGCGTTGGCACAGACTATCATGCATGAGGGCCGCTTTGTCACTCTATCATATTCTACTTAAACACCAACAAAATCTCTCAAAGACTCCCTTGAGACGCAGCCTCTTTTTTGAGGCCAGATCACTTCGCTGCTGTTTACCTCCAAGTGACAGACGTCCTTTTAAAGTCTCGGGTTGCCTCCCACACACTAAAAAAATACTGAGTGACAGCACACTTATTTTCTCCCAGAGAAGACAAAAGAAATTCGTTCTCTGTGACACCTTCTTGACATGCTTGTTTTCTTGGGAGCCATACCATGTGCGACGAGTGTACGAAGCAGCTCACTACAACTACTGCGTAGCGTCTTACGAATGATGATGCGGCGCCAATGTATCTTTGGTGTAACCTCCTTTTCATTTTTTTGCTTTTGTTTCATAGGATGACATATTACGGCATGAAAAGGAAAGAGGACATGTATGAATGCATACGTAAAAAATTCACAGCATGTCCACGGAGTGAATGATGATGAGTCGAGTGAAGCGTCCATCTGTCCGTGCGTTCGTCCGTGCATCCCTCTCTCCCTTTGTTCTGTTTGTCTGTCTAACAACGAACACGAGCCGCCGCGGGTCTGCAATCCCTCCGCTTTGTCCATGCCCCACCAACGATCCGACATGTACGGCGACGATCCAGGAGACAGAGAGGCACTCGTTCCCCACGCACCCAAGCACAGCCCATGCAGCAGCCAATCGAAGAGTAGTGGTACAGCTCCATTTAGAATATCCTCACTCAACTGCAATTTGTATGTACTCCGAGACAGCGCCATCTATTATACTGTTCGGGAGGTATTGCTGGTTACGCCTCACGAGGGACAAGGTTAGACTAAGAGGAGCTTCGCTCCTGAAAATCCTAATCTCGCGATGTTAGGTGCCAAGCATACGTTTGGAGGGATTACGAACGCTAAAGAAAAGATGAATGGCACCTTGCCCTTGCCGCGTCATGGGGAAGTACAGAAGCCGCTACAGAAATCTGCGATTACGCATCGATTAGACAACACGTGAGGTTCTGCGTGGGCTCGTTTTTAAGAAAAAAACTGTCCCGGTCGTCCACAAAAATATCGCCCGCGCTGCTGCCCAACTAAAAAAGTCACAGCTTTGCCGCAAAGGCAAAGCAATGAACGTGATAGCAACAATTTGAAAGGTCACACGCAGAATGGAAAGCAGATCGAAATGAGCCCCACGTTTCTCGCAAACAAACTACGCTCGAAACTTACTCACGGCTACTGTTGCACGCGAATAAGCGCCTCATTCGTTACTTGGATGAGTGTGCAAAGCATGCACTTTTTCGCAAACGGAGACTGCAATGACTGTTGTGACCTTTGTGCACCCGGTAACTACAGCTGAATCGTTCCACGTAAAGCCCAAGGCCAGCCAAGGTGTACGATCCTCCCCTCCTCGCCCCCGCGAGATAAGGGTGCGCTAGGGAGCGTCGCTCCCCTTCTCTAAGCCGGGCAAAGTACGCGTGGTGATTAGAGCGGGCGCCGCTGCGCGAAGTGCGCTCAATGCACCATCTTTCGAATAATGCCGAAAACACAGCAGCGGTAAGTGGTAGATATTAATAGTTTGTCGTTTGAACGGTGAAGAACGTTCTCCGGGGTGGCTCAGGGGTTAACGCCTCGCTTTCACGACGCAGCAGTCCCATGTTCGATCACGCGCACCAAAGTGATTTTTTCTGGAAATATTTCTTTCTTGCTTTTCTATATATATATATATATATATATATATATATATATATATATATATATATATATATATATATATATATATATATATATATATATATATACGTATAGATACACGGTGCATGGCATTGACGCCGGTAAAAAACAGCCGAGAGTTTCCATATAATTGCTATTGCAATAATTAACTCACAGCACAGCCCGAGTTTAACTTCACCGCCGACGAGCCGCCGCCACCGAGCCACGCACACTGGCGGAGAAAGTATACGCAGCCGCCGCGCAGAGTTTGCCCAGCGTGTCGTGAGCATAGAAAAGCCTGGCTGACATGGCGAGGTTCACGCACTATATATTATATATACAATATGAGGAAAGGCAGGGATGTTAACCAGAAAGCAAGTATCTGGTTTGCTACCCTGCACTGGGAAAGGGGAGATAGAAAAGATAGATAGATAGAAGGGGAGATAGATAGATAGAGAGAGTAGGAGGCAAACGAAAACACACACGCACACACTAGAGTGTCACAATCGTTAGACGAGGCGGGTTGATCCTAGAGACTTCAGAAGGGCCTTCGTCGCTTTTCGGCGCTAGAGCTCGTACATTTGCCAGTCGCAAGTCCGAAAAGATCGAACAGTAATATTCCGGTGCTAGTCGAATCGAACAGAAAACACTAATGAAAAAAAGGGGTTGGGGAATGCGCATGTTCGCAGGCCCTGCTAAGAAAAGAGATAAAACGGTCATGTATATTCTCGACAATGACTTTGGTTGTTTGGTCCTCTCCAGAGGTCGAATTCTCGAGCTTAACGAGGGCAGCTATCACTTCGGCTTCCTGAATAGAGCACTTGAGGGAAACTCGATTGGGATCATTGCAGTCGGGATATGTATTCACTTGGCCCGTAGTGGCATAAGGTAATTTCAGTGTCTCTAACAATGCATGTCGATTATGTCAATTATGATGGTGTGTCACTCACAAAGATCTATCGAAAGCTACCCGTTAAGCGTTAGTGCGCAAATTTTCCATATTTTTAGGACGTCCTTTTTATATTTATATTAGCCTTAAGTGTGATGGGAGCCTAAACATTGTTCGGCAATTAATATATTACTCGGAGTATATGCACAGCAATGAGAAAACAAACACTGCAATCACGGCACCTCTTCATTTTTTTCTTCGTAGCTGCGCTTCTATGATTAGCATAAAATGTAAATGATTTAAGTGATGCATCTCAACGTGGTAATAGGCCAAAGCCTTCATTGTATTTTTCTTCCTCGCCATTCTGCATGAAATGGTAGTGCAGAAATGTGCAGGAAGAATTCCGCAGGGATCTTAAATAGCTTGCCTAAATATTGAGTTAAGGCTAACACGCAAAGCGTGCATCAGGGGAGCCCACTAGATTTTTGGTGACCCCAACGTTCTGACAGTTCAAAAGGAAACATGTTAAGAAAGAATAAGCAATAACTTTCCTCTCCCTACCATTTTCTTCACGTAGTAATGTCACAATCTCTGAAGCTTTCAGGCAAGGCTACAGTGAGAAACTTGTCTCTAGATTTTGTATCTGTTGAAAATTTAGACCGCCTTCATGAGGTTTATTTAAAATAAGCAAACGCCTCACGAGGACAGAAAAAAAAAACAATGAACCTACTGAAAAACAGCGCAACGGTTCAGCCTTCTCTCTTTATATGCGAGGGCGAATCTCTTATGTGACCATAAAAAAGACGAAGACGAACATGTCTATACTTGTTTTGAAGGCGAAACATTCACAGTATGTTTGAAGGTTGGGTCGTGCGCTACAGAAAATAAAGAAAAAGAAACGATTGTTTCGCCCCGCCGCGGTGGTCTAGTAGCCAAAGTACTCGGCTGCTGACCAATAGGTCGCGGGATCGTATCCCGGCTACGGCGGCTGCATTTCCGGTGGAGGCGGAAATGTTGTATGCCCGTGTGCTCAGATTTGGGTGCACGTTGAAGAACCCCAGGTGGTCAAAATTTCCGGAGCCCTTCAATACGGCGTATCTCATAATCATGTGGCGGTTTCGGGACGTTAAACAGCACATATTAACGATCGTTTCCTTTTTGCTGTGGTCGTTCAGTTGAATGACTTCAGATTGTGCCTGAAAAATGGCGCTATACAGTTGCTGCGAAGAACAAAGTTAGGGAGCCGAAAAGAAATCAAGTAGACAGTAGAAGCGCGAGATATCATCTGAAGTTTACTGAACGAACCTGCAAGAAAGAATGCTTCTGGGAAAAAGAAAAATCGGTTTACGAAGAGGATGGGTTCTGGCAATCTTGCTCCACTGTCTTCAGATGCTACACGTGGAGTGATTACGATTACCAGATGTGGTGCTGATTCAAAGTTCTTAACCGAGTATGCTGATTAAATTGCTGTTTCTGGCTTCTGGTGAACTTGATATCCGCGGGGGTTAGTGCAACGGAGCTTGAACTGACTTATGCGCTTCCTGGGTTGGATATGTGAAAGGCTTTAAAATTTCGCGTTTAGTCTTATTTTTATATGGCCATAATTGCCGTTTTTTTCAAACATTTGGCTGCCCCCACACTCCCTGCTGTGCATGGAAATGTTGTCTGTGATGGCTGTTTGCTGGCATGCATACCGATGCTCTATGAGCCGCTCGTAGATGCATCTTCTAGATTGCCCAACGTTTGCCTTGCCACGTACAAGTTAGTGGGATAGAGTATACGATGCCTACTTAACATTCAACGTATTTGTTAGCACGACGGGTTCGGACTTATTCTTTCTTCGTATCAGGGTCGTTTACTTTTTGGCACATTCCTTTCAACTTGACTAGAGCTCTCTTCTTATTCCTGGAAGCCTTCTTTCTGCCAAGTTCTTTCAATAAAGTTCAGTTGATAGTTTGTGCTTGTACTGTCCACTTCAATTCTTGTTTCCTCGCTAACTTCGTTATCCGCCGCAACTGTAGCGCATTTTTTTCCGTCATAAAAAAAAAACTTACTAACTAGCTCAATACTTCATTTTGATCAGATTGTGCAGCTTCCGTTGTGGTTTTACTCTTCTTCCATGCAGTATTACCTTTAAATGCTATGATTGCGTTTCTCAATGCGTCTGGAACTTGGACTGTCATGTTTGGACAACAGACTGGAACAACAACAACAACAACCTCGTAGTAATTAGTGACTCACCATCCTCATTAGTTTGTTTAAAAGGAATCAGCTTGGGCAACAAAGCTAATGTGCTCGCATAAGAAATACAGAGGACTTACGCTATAGGCAAAGATTTAAACCACGCTATAATGTTCCATTGGGTACCATGCCAGTGTGAAATCCTAGAAAACGACATAGCTAATCGCATGGCACATTAAGCGTATCACGAGAATAATATAATACTGCTACCTCTACCGATCACCGATGTGCAATGTCTAATAAATAAGCTGAGCGATTGATTGTCCATAAAAACCTGGTTTGAATATGGTGCGCAAAACTCGCAGTTATATAGTGTTGATCCCGGTATAAAATTTTGTATTCCGTTAAAGGTTAGCCCATCAGTAGAAACAGGCTTTGACTCGGTATGGCCTACGCGAAGGCCTTCCTGTATAGAATAATGAAAGCTGGCAGTCCTATCTGCTTTTGTAAAGAAACTCAAGAAGATATTGAGCACATTCTTCTACATTGTGAAAATTGTGACAGACCTTGAATGAAACTTTTGCAAAAACTAAATTCTTTGAATAAGCGACCTCCATCGATTGCAACAATTTTGAGCCCATGGCCAAAAGTAAAACTACAAGCCATGGCAGCGCGTTCACTTTCTGGAGGAATCAGAAATATCTCAAAAGTACTAAACAAAAAAGGGAAAGAAAAGAAACTATGTTAGCTTTATTGTTGACCGGTATGTTTCATAACAATATTTTTGTGCTTCACTACAATATCCGTGTGAAAACGTTTGTGAAAACAGTTCAGTACTTAAGAGACATGATCAGCTTTGACATTTTAAGGAACTTTCATATTTTGTGTTTACTTGTGCTTGTACAAACTCTGTGACGTGTGGACACAATTCTGTGTGGTGTAGGCACATTTCAGTATTGAAAAACGTAGACTCATTGCGTAATTGTTGTGCCGTGTACCTATGTACAGCCTTGTGTTTGCTTCCCATTATGTGATGTCGACTTTTGTGCAAGAAAAGAGAAGCACCCGGTGCCACACGTTGGCACCAACATCTCCTTATATACATTCATGAAAAAAACACAACAAAATCGCCCAAACTAGAAAACTACAAGCCTAGTTGTTAATTCGCGCTTCATCCTGACTCCATGCGTCGAATTTACGAGAATTCAGTAAAAGCTTGCTAGTGTGCTCAGCTATAACAGCTTAAGCCCGGCATGAATGTAAAATGCAAAATCACTTCTTGAGCGTTTCATAGCTGTGGGCCTTCATGCTTTATTCAAGCTGTGGGAACCAACAAACACAAAAACCTGACGTAACGCTGCACTACCCTCCTGGAAGCAATAGATTATGCAACATTATTGCGTTAGTTCTTCCCCACTTGCTATAGGGCATAAGAAGTTTTTCTGTTGCAGTTATTCAAATATACAATTCAAACATCTAAATGAAATAACCCCTGGTGCTTTCTACCGAGCTGTGCGAGAAATAATTAACTGTAGATATGAAATCTAGTGAGTACAAGTTTCACCGCATCGACTGGGTGTCATAATAATTACATGCCACTCACTCGGGGACGTCACCACTTTGTGTAATATTTACGTCAAAAGCTGTTTCGTTGCTAAAAAAACATCCAGAGAAGCGTTTCACGATAATCGCAACTCCCGCATGAGAGACGCTGATGTGGAGATACCGCGCTCCTTCTTCAAAAACAAAACAAAACAAAAAAACCTGGAGGTATGTACAACGTTTCGCAGATGTTGACAGTTGTCAGCTCTTGTACCGCTTCTATCGGCTTTAGTCAGGGTCGGAAAATGACACGTTGGCGGGACGACGTAACAACAAGTTCTGCTCTTTCGTATAATTTTGGCTAAGGAACCAGATTAGAATTTCCCCCCAGCCAGGCCCGCTGCAACTGCTCATTCTTTTATTAGCTGTGCGTGTCAGTCAGCGTGAGCGAAAGAGAAAAAGAGACAGTTAACCAGTATGGAGGCATGAGTACGTCGACGCCAAGGTACCTCCGCCGTTGGGGCAGTCTCTCTTCATTCCAGTCACCCTACGGGAATAACGAGCGCTTGATGATGCGGGAAGTTCCAGCTCAAACCATGGCTTGTAGTTGCTGGGATTATGCTGGAATAATTATGATTGGCTGAAGCTCACCTTGTCAGTTCATCTTCCATTAAGTGCACTGTCTACGTATTCAGCACTATTATGGTTGACATTTTGTTACTTTTAGGTGTTCTTCCACGTAGGCAACGCAAGTTATACCCAGGAAGACTCACGCGGAAGCACCACACCAAGTTACTTCCATGTTTATCGAACAATGTAGTAGGTATTCATTACGTAATATTTAGTGATTGTGCTTGCTGATTTAAACTTTATGACCGCAAAATTGAGTTGAACGAATCTTGGAATAGCTCACGAAAGCCCCTTTGCGTATTCAGAGACACGTTGCATCTAGTTGCTTGTAACGATGCTGTGACCATATAGCTCTATGTGTGCATTGATTAGCAATTCATTATTTTTACCAATTGCCTAATGAATGTTCCCCACACCACAAATTTTCGACGAAACTGGCGGAAATATTCCCTTTGCTTTCATCCAGAATCGTCCAGCCTGCAATACAAACTGTGGTACCAGGGGTGAACAATATCATCACTATTTAATCATAATTAGATGACGATTTCACAAAAATAGTTAATCTCAACGCGCGAAACACTAGTTACTTGTTCATTTACAATGAAAAAAAAAAGCTCGAAGTTTGCCCAACGTACAATGCCTGGTGAGACATTCAAAATTCTCCTTTCCAGCCCAACTTGGCGTTGAGACAGAAACACATATTAAACAAGATGTGCATCAGCAATAAGAACGATTCATTTTACCGTACTAAAACGCTTCCTTCTTCTCTTAAAATGTTATGCAAACAAACTGGTGGTGTAATTCGTTATTGCCATAATATATAACACAGTTTGACATTACTATTTGAACGTTGCTTTTCATATATTTACTGACAAACTCGTTTTAGGGGCGAAGCTTCTTAAGGCGTGGGTCTGTCCATCCTCCGTTGTCGTAGGTAGCCACCAATGGCACATACCCGCTCTAGATCGGGTATGTGCCATGCCATAGGGGATGCGAGATGGGAGATGGCGGTATACTTAGAGTGTTCACTAGATGGAGTGTTCACTAGAAGACGGACAGACAGATGGGCGGACGCGCGGACGTACGGATGGATAGATGCATGGACATACGGACGGAAGCAAGAACGAACGGACGGACGGATGGAAGCACGGACGGGCTGACGGACGCTTCGCCCTACTCATCGTCATTCACTCCGTGGATATTCTGTGATTTTTCTTCCTTCACTTCTTTCCTTGTTTCATTTCGCATCTGTTTATTTGGTTTTTATTATTATTATGTTAGGTATTTCTAAGAATGTGTGCTCGACTACTTAACAAGGACACTGTAATTATATGTTCTTATAACGAAATCGTTTTAGCAAACATTTCCTTATTGGATCAGCAAAAAAAACTAATCGTCATTCACGTGGATCAGTCACAAAATTTTAGCACATCTTACTACTCGCCGCTGGTCAAGTGAACAAGGCAACAGTTAGACCAACAACAATAGGGTGCGTATAGTGATTGCGGTAAGACAAAACGCCGAGTGCGCTCAACGAGAAAGCAGTACAGTACGGAAAAGGCAACGGCGGCTACTAGAAGAACCCGAAGAAACGGAAGTCCTACGGCAACATCGACTTGGCTATGAATTTATTATAAATGGGAACGCTTAGTTTAGGCGCGAGTTTATGTCTGTAGAGTCTGGGCATCTATGTCGTAGTTTTTGTTAGAGTTCTGTGGTTCAACTCCAACATCTGTGCGCTTAGTATGAGCGAACAAACAAGCCAGACTCTCCTAGCTAAAGATTAGCGATGATCTAAAAGCAGGCTAGAAACATCCTGCATCACCTAGCAAAGGCCTAGAAGCAACTCAGAAGCAAGAGACCAATTAGTTTTCGTAATCGTCCAGCTTCGCTTATTCAAGCCTTGCGTGTCTTAGTGGAAGCCTGGGTAATTTTTTTGTCGCTTGCTAGTATATGCTCTGATTTGTATAGTATTTCCGAGGGCAATTATTTTTCAGCTTCTCCTGTGTGGTTATGTTAACTAGCCCACAAAATACTATAAACCATTAGCAGTCCGTTTCAAATTACTCACTTCTCTTTTGTCGATGACTGTGGCGCGAGCAATTTTTCGTTTGCTATACTCTAGCTGCAATGAATAACAGGAAATGGGACCCGGGCGTCAAAGTACTACAGATCCCAGAGAGCCACTCGCACCTGTTTCTTGCAGGGTATACTTGAACTGGCATGTTTTTTTTTGTAATTAAGGTAATGCATGCGAGCATCATTCTTTTGGATGGCTATTACCTCACACTACATACGAGATAATTGGGAGACTGCAGCCAAGATATTTATTCGCAAGAATGTTCCAAGTAGTCGAATTTGTGTTTTTCTAGCACAGAAAAAAAAACTACAACATTTTCAAACTGTGCCAGTTTTCGCATGGAACTATTTCATTCTCTAAAGAAAAAAAAAACAATGCTAACAATCGAAAGAGAAGGAACAGAGGTAGAGAAGCAGCACGACTCCCTGTGCCTTCACTCTTCTTGGCGCTCATTTTCCAGCACTGTTTTATTCTTTTCAAAACGCCTAAGCACGTGTGAACTAACCCGCATGTCAAATGTTTATGACTTTAAATAATGTAAATGAAAGAAATCTGAGGCTAAATAAAAGAAAGTCATTCGACTAACTGCTTTAGGCTATTTGAGAGCAAATGTGTACAAGTTGCGTTGGCAGCCTGTATCTATGCTGTATATTTAACGTAGTGCTCGCTATGTAAAGTTGGTATCAAATATTATTGACAACAATTTGGAGAGCGAGCGCAACTGATTCTGGAGAACAACAAGAACAAAAAGAAAGTCAGAACGGTCAACGTCTGTCTGATAATGCGGAGCATAAAATCTTAGGCTTAATCCTGGACAACAAGTTTACCTTCGTGCCGCACATCAAGTATTTAAAAACAAAATGTTTAAAAGCCATGAATGTTTTAAAAGTGTTGTCACGTAGTACGTGGGTAGTGACAGGCAATGTCTCATGAATCTGTATAGAAGCCTCATTTGCACCCGCTTAGATTATGGGGCCGTTGTTTATCAGTCTGCGACTCAAAGTGCTTTGACGAGGCTGGATCCCGTGCTCTATTTGGGCATCCGCCTTTCTACGGGTGCTTTTCACACCAGCCCCGTAGAAAGAATTTACGTTGAGTCAAATGAGTGGTCACTTCATCAGCAGAGAACTTACATGTCCTTTGTATATTTCCTTAAAGTGAAAGCAGACAAGAAGCACCCCTCACACTATACTACTAATGATTTGTCGAGCTCGATTCTGTTTCAAAACAGGCCTTTGATGAGGCAGCCCTGCTCAGTTCACCGGAAGGGTCTAGCTGAGGAAACTGGAGTGTCACTTGAACACAGTTTAATAGCTCCTGTAGCATACCGCCACCGTGGCAGTGGTAGACTATAGACTGCGATGTGTCTTTCCTGGAAGTTACAAAACATGCGCGTATTACCTATATCCGAACATACTTCCTGGAACTTCAACACAAATACACACGTCCTGAACTCTTTACAGATGCCTTCAAGTATAACTCCTCTCTGTACTACGCTGCTGTTGGCCCATCCTTTTCGGATGCTAGCCGTCTACATCCAGGCACAAGTATCTTCACAGAGGAAGCTTACGCGATATTTGTGGCGGCTGAACACATCGAACAATAACAAATACAAAAAGCAGTAATATATACGGACTTCCTCAGTGTGGTAATGGCTCCGCAAACTTTTAAAAAACAAAAAAAAACCCTGTCATCATCTCACCTTACTCCATTTTATGCACACTCTACACGCTCAAACAACATGTTGTAGTGTGCTGGGTGCCAGGGCACCGTGAAATCCAAGGCAACGTGATGGCGGATCAGCTTGCTGCATCCGTCCCCGAAAGCACTGCCATTACACCCATGTCGATCCCGGCCCTTGATCTGAAGCCGTCTCTCAAACGAATGCTCAGGGACTACTGGCAGAGCAAGTGGGTTAGACACACACAAAACAAAATACGCATTATTAAGCCACACGTTGGCCATTGGCCGCCAGTATCAAAATCACGTCATACAGAGGTAATACTAACGAGGCTCAGGATAGGACCCACACACACGACACACACATATCTTTTGTCTGGTGGCGATACACCATTGTGTGACAGATGTGGTGAAGCACTAACAGTTCTTTACATTTTAATCCAGTGCAAACAGTTGGAAACTCTAAGAAAACAACACTTTCTATTACGCTACCGACAACATATACCTTTACACCCTGCAATGTTCTTCGGTAGGGAACCACTTTTTAGTCATATATCGCCTTACCGTGAAGAATTTTAGGCCCTTATACAGCCGCTTATCACAATCATTGTCCATATCTTTAGTAAGATGAACTGAATCTCTTTGGCCGTGAAATGGCCCTCGCGCCACAAAACATCAAACATCATCTTGAGATTCTGTATATACATATGCAAATGCCTAACTGCGTATGCATGGCCCACGTGATTTTTTTTGTAGCAGCTACGAGGGTGTCACACGCAAGATTCGTGCAACGTTCTCGAAACAAAAATAAAGTTCTCAAAGAGGACACGAAAGAAGTTCGTAGCGTAAAACACAGCAAGAATGAATGATTCCGACATTTCGCGATCGCGACCTAATTCCATCTCATTTGCGCGTCGGCACGTGCTAAGATAATTAGACGTGCTCCTTCAATTGCCAGTGCTTTCCCTGCAAGAGATAACAAAAATAAAACAAAAAACGGCGTCTATAGTAAGTCATTAGCAGCTGCGAGGCAAAATCAATTGTAGCGGTGCGCCTGATGATCTTTTAAACCGTAACTTAAAATTGGTAAGTTGTCCAAGCTAGCCCTGAAATGGACAAATTACAACGACTGTTGAAGAGAACGGACCCAATGAAAAAATATGAGAGAGACATGATGTTATCTACCGTTCATCTATATGACAATTAAAGGCTCATTTAAATTAAGCAATTAATCTGGCAAAGCTGACAAATGTCAGGACGCTCGCAGTGCCAGTGGTCTGTATATAGGTCTTGACTGTCCGGAGATTTCTTTAGTGGACTTAAATTAAACTACACCGATATTATTGCATTTACCCTCCATTGTAATGCAGTGGCCATGACCGGAAATAGAATTATTGTCCTTTAAATAAGCAGAAAGACACTTGGATTTCTTAGTTACCATTGTACATGTATTGCGAATAGCAGATGCGCATTCATGTCGAGCCGTTAGTATTCTGAAAAACCGCAAACTTTTCTGAAAAACCGCTAAGATGACGATCTAGTTTCGGGGGCTAAAAAGCAAGAGCTACTACTGAAGCAAAGGAAATAAAAATGTCATGTGTGGACTCCAAACTGTAGAGCTACTAGTCTATTGATCTACGCCTGTTAATGATGCGACGTGTAGGCGCGGCATTGGTAGTGAAGTCGAAAACTATTACTAACAAGCACGCTTGAACATGAGGATATGGATGATATCGTTCCTTTCCTTCTGCAACGGATATCCATGTTTACGATAGTTTAATACTGAGAGAGAGAGAGAAAAAAATACAGTTACTGCGTAAGGCTTGTAATTAAAGGTGCGAAGAGCCTTATTCCAGGAATTATCTCTACACGTCGACCAGGTCTTGCTGCAGATCGGAGGGACAAAAAAATAAGGAAAGTGCAAAAAGAAGGAATGGATGACAATATTGGGAGCAGCTGGCTTCTCGTAACACTCCCCTGTATCACGCCGCCACATTTTCGACTTTAAATTTTCAAGAAGCCTTTGTTTACTGTTTTTTTTGCAATCACCCAAGGCAACGTTGACGCAGAATCAAGACAGCCTACTCCTTAGCTCTTAGAAGTAGCAAACTAATGACTTCGAACATACGCAGCACATGAAATATAAAACTTAAAAAAAAGCAAAAAGCCCCATAAAATTTGTTCCCCGTACACCTCTACTAACCTTCTCTCCATCGAGCTCGCAGATCAGTGCAGTATGTGAAGCGTTGTCAAACAATGCGCAGTACTGTGAAGATTGTCGGCATATGTAAAGCGCAATGAACGTATATAAGTGTTAACATAACTTTAGTAAAGCTGATTAAGTCACAAAGTTTAAGTTCATGAGAAGTTTGTGAAGCTTAGTGCCATAATGAGACTATAGACAGTCTTGGTGGAACAAACTGTAGAGCGTGTGTTACAGCATGTCAGTTAAAGGCAAGGGACGCTGAACAGGTTCTAGAGCTCTGTACAACTTGTTCGGATGTAACAAGGACCTACCATACTGTCAGCGATGTCGTAATATTTGCAGCGTTATAAACCAATGGAAATGTTTCTGCAAGGAAAATCTTTTGAAAAGAGCCAGCCATTGAAAAGAGCCAGCCAAAATAGGACAACCGAAAGAAACACACGCAGCTCTCACTAAGAAACGAATCTGCTATCATTATATATATCCGTACACAACGAAGGATATTTTCTACAACACTCGTAGGCCTTAAGGGCCAGTTGTCGTAGAATACTTGCGATCATGACTCTTTCCTTCAAAAAGGCACACTCAAATTATTAGAGATTTCAGACCAGGGCCTCGAAAGCTTCGCGATGCTCGAGGAACAAATTTTGCAACACCATGTGCACAAAATGTGATGCATATGTTATGGTTTGTCATTTTGTCACACTCCACCTAAACATTACGAAAAGTTTTCGCAGATTCCCCTGGGACACAGCCTCTTCGATCAATCCGCAGCTTCTCCGTCTCTTCATCAGAGATTTGCTTTGAGATCCGGGTTCCCGCACTCGCCTCGAAAGATATGGAGTGACAGCACAATTCTCTAGGGAGAACCGACGTAATTTCCTCGGTGTACACCTACGAAACTCCCTGAGTGCGACGCCTTTCTGAGGTGTTCTCTCACGAGCATCATCACGTGGAATGAATGGCAAGAAATCAGTACGTAGTATCAGTAGGACGCACTTTTAGCACTATCTGACCAGAAAGGTTTTCCAGGTTAAACTCGCTGGGCGTAACCTCCTTGGTTTTAGCAAGGTTTAGCGAGCGTTGAGCTGCAGTGCCATAAATATAGTGAACTAGTGTTTGGCCATGAACTAGAGGTGGTGAAAGGTAGGAAGTGCACACGAAGCGCAGGCAGTAAGAAAGTACGTGAGTGCCACCCCTTGTTTAGTCCCTGGAATGTCCGTTGGAGAACGATACTTCTATATGATGTATATATGATGAAAAGATGGGAGACGGCGGTACTTAGAGTGTTCACTAGATGGATGTACAGATGGACCGACAGACAGATCCATGGACGGACACACGGATGGACGCATAGAGGTACGGACGCACGGCCACACGAACGGATGGACGTGTGGACGGTCGCAAAGACAGACGCATGGATGGGTGGATGGACGCTTCGCCCAGTCGCTCATGATCATGCACTCCATGGTTATGCTTTGATTTTTTTCTTCAGCAGTTTACTCATATCATGGCCACAAAGAATGTTGCTCTAAAACATTTCAGCAAAGTTTGACGTAACAAACAGCGCTAGCCATAGGGACTAGGAAGACAGTGAGGACATTACGCTGGCTAACAACGTGAGGACTTATTTTGTGCGAACAAACATAGACGCTTCTTCAAAAAGGGAAAGAGTCTGTCAGCCCTGTGCGCTTGCGATGATTCTTATGATGAAACCATAACATAGAGGTAAAGTTGATGCCCCTTAAGATTTTCTTTATTCACAGAATTCGACAGAGCTATGACCCATTGGAGTCTAACTTTGTTTGTACGCTAGTGTTTTCAAAAAACATGTGGTTCTACATAGGAATTGCGTAAAATTAAGCAGTTGTATGTGCACTCTCGCTTCATCAGTGCTCACAAACACTGTGTCAGATTTTTAGTCGCTCTGCTGCTAAACGTTTCGGGTCCATGAAGTTTGTTTTAGTGATCTTCTGGCATTCCAGAATGGCTCGAAAAATTGCAGTTAGTGCGAGCGAATTTACGCTCAGAGTAGCTTTGACTGGCGTACATCCTGTCGCTTTGCGCAGCAAATAATTTTGATGAACCATTGTGAAAAAAAAATTTGTTTCACTGGCGCGCATAAGGATTTCACACTTTTTTATACGTTGTCCTGCATCCTGTACGTTGTAAAGGAGCACCTAGATTACTTTTTTTTTTCGAAGTTAAGTTGGTGTTTCTTGTGATGACACACATGGGTTTGTGCAGAGTAAGATCATGAATGAAAACGTAAGTTCAAAATTTGTATGATACACAAGGCGTGGAATACAAAAAAACAACGAAGAAATGAACAGCATTAGCCCTTTGCACATCTCCGGAGACGTGACACGAGCGAGAATCATTTGGAAACACTGACGTACCGGCTAAAGCGTCAGTATTGTATAATGAGGCGACGAGTACTACGTTTCATTGCGTGGCAAAGCATATATACGACACGCACAGAGTAAATTGCATTCAATTTGAGCAAACGGCCGTGGTGTCCTTCACAATTTCCAGGCTGTTCTTTGTTCTTGATGAACGTGCGAACTTGTTTCGTGTGTTTTGCTTTTCATTTACGCGACTTTCGACGATGCAGTGTAGAACATAAAACGACACACGTTTTACTTCAGGCATTGATCGGTAGCTAGCCTCTGTCCTAACTAACGATCATTTAGCGAAAGTTATCGTCGTACCAATCGGAATGCAATTAGTCACTACAATTGATAGTAATTCATACGTGTTATAGCACAAGACAGCCACTATTTTACAATAGAGTGCCACAACTAAACGGCTTTGGCTGATTTGTGGTAAGGAATGGTTAAGCATCCAATAACGTGGTAAAGTGAGACGTGGTGTAATATAATTCGCCCGACTCTAGAGTTAAGTCAATATAAGGGAAAAAGTGTGCTACTACATGAACATTGAAGAGAGCCTAATTCTTCTATACATGACGAAACATTCGAGAAAATCAGGAAAATAGTAGAACACAAATAAAAGCTTCTCAAAATGTGCAATAAATCCTGGTCCAACGACAAAGACGTACACGTTTTGCGTTATGTGTCTGATGAGTAATAGATAGAAAGATATGGGGGGTTTAACGTTCAAAAAATACCATATGATTATGAGAGAAGCCGTAGTGGAGGGCTTCATAAATTAGGACCACCTTGAGTTCTTTAACGTGCACCCGAATCTTTGAACATGGGCCTAGAGTATTTTCGTCTCCACCGAAATTGTAGCCGCCGCAGCCGGCATTGACCCGCGACCTGTGGGTCAGCCGCTGAGTACTTTAGCCACTAGATCACCGCGTCGGGGATGTCTGATGCGTGTTCTTGCCGAAGCGAACTTTGACAAGAGAACACCAATGATTGTCGCCAGTACTGAATTCGTGCCCGCTTTGTTACTGCAACAATATCTTTGTTTGCCAGAGCTCTGCAACGCCAGATGGTACCACCCTCGCAGCCGCCCACGTTTACGAGCTCACTAACCCAGCATTCCTCTAACGGTTATAAGTTCGTGGGAGAACTTAAATTTGAATTGTTTTGTGCGTAAGCGTGTGTTTTGTAGTCTATTCATGCGTAGGTGCAAGCCCCGCCGTGGTGGTCTAGTGGCTAAGGTACTCGGCTGCTGACCCGCATTTCGCGGGTTCGAATTCTGGCTGCGGTGGCTGCATTTCCGATGGAGGCGGAAATGTTGTAGGCCCGTGTGCTCAGATTTGGGTGCACGGTAAAAAACCCCAAGTGGTCAAAATTTCCGGAGCCCTCCACTGCGGCGTCTCTCATAATCATATGGTGGTTTTGGGGCGTTAAACCCCACATATCAAATTAATGCGTAGGTGCATGTGTCGGCGCATCGATGTAAACCGTGCGTGTGCATGAGCATTTTCGTGCACGTAAATGGTGCTTGTCCGCATGAGGTTCCAGAGCAGCACGTTAAGTCGTAATCAGTTTTCGGAGACCGCTTTTTATGAAAACTATTCTGCAATAGACTACTTATATGAACATATAGTTTCTATAAAAAAACAATATTCTCAATGCAAGTAGACGAACTACGTTTTCTTCCTTGTATTAGCAGTCAGATGCTTTGGCGCATAGCCATAAAACCCTAAGAACGGCATGCGAGCACACATGCTTTCCAAAAGCACATAAATATTTGCTCCTGTCATATTATGACGCAGGTGTATTGTTTAGAACGTACTCTGACTGGCACAAGTACTCTGTCTGGTATACTTGTTTAGAATGTCCTCTGACTGGTATGAAGTAAGCTTAAGTAGTGCGTGTAAACTGCAATAGTACAACTCACCTCAATGAAATACCTCAAAATTCAGTGGACGCTGACTGTAAGAAAACAATATTTTTGGGTACTCATAATGGGACAATCTATGCTTGCCAGAATACTTGAAATATTGAACCCAGGCATAATTGACCGGAAATGATACACTGATAGCACTGTCTCTTTGCATGTACATTATTTTTGAGTTCCTCTGTACACACCAGAGTTGCATTTTAGGTTCTTGCCAAGGTAAGCGCCCCGATGAGTCTCCATAATGTCTCGCATGAGACAACTTCATTGAACGCTTCCTGTTAAAACTTGAGGTCTTTAATCCTTTGTTTTCTCTCTGAGTCACCTTGATTATAATTGCACTGAATTGTATGGGCAACAGAAGAAAGCGCCTAGTTGGTTCTTTGGCAAGTATCTGAAAATAATTAGAATAATTACAATGCAAACACTGCAGTCCCTGAGCAATTTCGTCTGAAATCAACACGTGCACTGCCCGATTTGCATTAAATGTACATTAGATATGAGCCATACACGAAATCAGCCGTAAAACAACTCATTGGCCATGTCTCGTCCTCTTGTCATGCAAGAAAGTTGTGCAGTGAAGAAATATCTATGAACAACGTCACAGAATTAGAATGGTTTCAAGGGCTTCGCCTAATGTAGCATGACAGCGCAGAGGAAGAAAACAGACGCCCATTAGGGCAGCGCTGTAAGCTTTTTATAAACGTAACATTTTCGGAAGTTCACAAAGTTTTATATAAAACTGGTCTAAGCGTGGCTGACATGACCCCACTCACCCTGTGATTCTGTAATACCGCATTTTTCGAAGCTTTATTAATATGATACTTCTATAAACTGGTCCCTGGATTACACATAAATTAAACATTTATGTCACGTTCTTCAAACGTTAAAAGGACAAGAACAGCACGTGATGGTAAGCGAGTAAAAGTGAGCAATCCTAGAAAGCGTAACATGCCTGGCTGGCGCGTAACACTGTCCACAGTCCAAGTATGAACACGATGAGCGGCCTTGATACAGCGCATTTAAAAATTTCTCACGGCGACTACTGCAAGTGCATATGCGAGGTGCCCCTTTCGTCATAATCATCATTTTTTCAAAATACGAAGATTGAGAGAGATAATGAAAGGAAAGAAAGAAGGAAGGTCATTCATATTTGTAGCAACCGATTTTCTGTCCTACACAAAAGGAAGGAAAATAAGGGAACAAAATATGGAAAGAAAAGGAGGTACAAAAGATGACAAAAATTGAATACGAGAAAGTGAAGAGCGGGCATACGATTGCCTATTCGATAGGTCATTGACACGCAAAAGTTCATAAAAGTCTTCATTGTTTTCGCGCTGCGAAGAGAGTTCCTGTCGATCATTCGAGTACCGAAAGTTACGACAAGCGTCTATGGTCAAGGCAGACCAAGACAGCAGTTAGCGGCAGTTTGTGCACGCTGTTGGGAGGGTAGTGACAAAGAATGTTGTCTATACATTCATCGCGAGCAGCACTGCCTTCCATGCTTACTCAGACGGCAAAGGATTTGATGAAAGCACTCCGAAACCACAGTCGTCAAAGAACAGCTGTCATATGTGAAGAGAGTCAGTACGCAAGCCGAAGTTGGTGAGTCGGGTCTGGTTTATGGAGTGGTGCGTGTTGTAATGTGGTGTGTTCAATAAGGATTTATTTCTGCATTAGCAACATTTCGTATTTTCACTGGAGCACATGTGCTTGATTACCGTCTTCCTTGTGCACATAGAGCAGCTGCATCGACATGTTCTTAGTCCTATATGCCGCACACTGACCTAGATGCCACAGAAACGTAAAGTGATGTCCATGCACGAAGAAGGGATAGATCACGTCTTGAAATTCCAACACTAGTTCTTCGTGAGGTCACTGGCTTAAGCTGAATATCAAGCACGGTAGAATTACTGTGGTGAATTACCTCAAGTGCGCTATGCAGAGCTGCAAGTTCACAGCTGTTGGCGCCAGTTTGTCAGATAGCCTTATATTCACGGTGGTAGTTTTTGATGAAAAGATAAACAACCTTGCGGATCCACCCACAATGGATGAGGCGTCAGTGTATTGATGGCTGTGCTCGCTCACTGTGCGTGTCAAACAAAACAAGATAAAGGCGCTTGAGCACTGTGGGCAACAGTGGCGCTCTTGACCGGACACCTGGAAGCGTGAGTCATACACTATGGGATGATGGGAATTCTCGCAGCAACTGTATGTCTTCTTGAAAGGCGTGTACGATTGGACATGACTGTCTGACAAAACGAGGCATCACTCTTCTGGGGGTGAGGCAAACGATGGGCAAATTTTCGTGCAAGATGCCCCATGCGTGATCTGAGCATTCCCAATAAAAAGTGTTTTTTTGCTGGGAGGGGGGAAGCTATGAATGCAATAGGAATGAATCCATATGTCAAACGACGAATAGAAAGGAGCTTCATACTTGCAAAGCGCCGCTCAAGCGCAGAAGGTGCACGAAAAATGCTCAAGCAAGGCAAGTGCAAACGGTCACAGCTTGCCACTTGCAGCATGCTGATCAAACGCACGGAAGGATGCTCGATAAGAACGTGCGGATATACGTCGATTCCCAAAGCACGTGGGATCTGCCGATTATTTTATCGGGTGTTTTTGGCAATTAAGTTGTCTTAGACTATGTTCGTTCTTTTTAACGCATGGGTTTGAGCAATGCCATTTTTTTTAATTCACGTGGTAATCAGATATTGACACTCAAAATAGGCACCGGTTGCTCCGTATCCTTTGGTCGTATCTATTGTACAGCACGTGGGGTTCAAGTCTCTAAGCATGAGAAGTCCACTGCACATACAATATACAATATCCACAACACAATATACAATATATAGGAGGACATGGGATTTCTAAACAACGTATACATCAATCTCATATAAGTGCATATGCGTTGATGTTAACAAACGAATAAGTAACCAATGCATACAGTCAACAGTCATATAATTGTCGATATAAGAGTCATGACCTGTATTGAGTGATTTACTGATAGCCTGATTATGCCAAATGAAATGGAATAATGACAGACCTCAATCCCCTAAAGTGATGAGCACTTAAAAACTCAACCTTTTTTTTTTCAGTTGCATACGAAATATTTTAGATCCCCCACACACTCCAAATATGGCACAGGTCAAAAACATATAGAAGTTTTCTTCATAGTTTTTGTAGGCAGCGGGTATAAATAATACATTCGAGTGAATAAAAGCAGCCAATGCTTGTTCCGCAACGTCAAAGATTGTTAGGTATGTATTTTAACAGGCACTCAGTCGTTGCAGCTTCAAAATTTACCCAAAAGGGGCACCCAATAGGGTTTCATTGTGAAAAAGAAAAGCTTAAAAGAAGTGCTTCATGCTAATAAAAACTACCGATTCAGAGACGCTGATGTCGTGGTAACGCGTTCCTTCCGTCCACAATAAGAAAACAGAAGGTACATACGGCATTTTGGATGTTGACAGAGCTTCACCCCTTGGCACCGGCTTTAATTAGGCCCAGGAAACGACGACAGTGCCGTGACAGCGTAACAACAGCGGCTGCTCATTCAATGTAATTTGGGTTCACGAGTACTATTACTCTTTTGTCTTCAGAGCCACGGCTACTGCTTGTACATTTACTGGCTCTACATGTACCTGACCGAGGCAGTTAATGAGTACCACTGCACAAGTACGTTAACGACAAGGGTTCTCTCTTGACTGCATTCGAGACTTGACTGACCTTCGGGATACTGCGAGCCTTTAACGATGTGTGACGCCACCGCGTAAGCTGTGGCTCTGAATGCCAGAACCTGCGGGACGACTATTCAGAGTAGTCAAGACTTACATTGTCAACTTGCCTCCACGTAGTTCCCAAACTACGTCGCTACTGTACTACGCGTACTGAACGAGTGTCTTACTCGTTTAGTAGTGTTGGACCGAAGGAAATGAGAGTTATCCCAGAACATGGAAACATGTGGAAGTATACCAAGCCGAGCTAAGCCGACGTTTACCAAACTATGTGTTGAGCCTCATTTACTGAGCAACGCTTAATATAGCACTTAGTTGCGTGGGGCTTATATATAAGGGGATAACTGAGCTCGTACTAAGTTGAGCAGTTATAACACATTGCCTAGCTAGCCAGCATACCGCTTTATTAGCTTGTGCAATTGCTCTGAAGTTATATTTGCGTATTGGCCTCTACACGTGTATACATTCCTCAAATTAAGCTCGTATAGCTTGATAAATGATCTATCGTTCCCAAGTTGATGACATAACGTGAAAATGCACTTTAGATTTCAATGTTCCCCAAGTACAATGTGAATTGTGCTCATATGAAATCTCTGTTTTATAAACAATTAAAACTTGGTCAGGTATTCATATCAAACACCAGACTCTGCGTTGTTTATTACCAAATAATTGGCTCAGTGATGTGCGCTACGCAGAGTGCTCCGTTACAAAATGTAAATTTAGTCTGACTTGGCACCCTAACTTGGGCTAGCAGTGTGAAGTCGGCAACGGCCAACTGCAGGCGCGTTATCGTTGGTTACAGCCGTTATTTTCATTGTATGTGCAGAAGCATACACACATTATGTTTTTAATGCTACTGATTTCGTTATCTGTACCCTTTCATCTGGGACGTAGGGATATGACACGTGACAAATGTTCCACGCTTTAAGAAAAGCACTCTGCACCGCGTAGCGGTATAGTTTTTCCGCCCACCAACAGCAGCGCCTGTCGACGTTATCGCCGAGAAGTTTGGGCGCCTGTTCTACCAATAAAGTGGTTACACTCCAGAATTTCGGCTTTCTTGCACACTGGTGGTAAGCTACGAATGAGAGTGTTGAACATTGGCGTTGAATGAGACGTACGAACGCTTTAAAGTTCAGAGGCATAAATAATGAGAATTTTTGCTCTCTCCGAATAAAGCAGTTTCTTATTGTATTCAAATATTCCGAAAACAACGAGATGGAAGAACACTTAGGCTGGCAGCTTTAATGAAAACTGCATGTCGTCATGGCTGTTTTAATGAGAAGTGCAAGTGTACAAATAAATAAATAAATATGTGGCATCCATCTCAGTTTATTACAAATTTTGGCTGTATGGAGAGCCCACTTCAAATATACATTTTATGAAATTTTAATTTTGCCAGTTTCTACGACATGCGAAACTACATTATTGTTTCTATTGTTTTATCTAGAAACATACACAGAAATATAGCGAAATGTTTTTGTTGTGTTCCGCAGACATCTATTCTACAGAAATATTTCGCTCTGTGTCCCCACGGAGGCCATCGAAATAACAGAAGGTGAAGAAAATTAAAACCAGACGCTGACCCCGGGAAAGGCAGAATGCAAAACGTTTCAAGTATCCGTACAAAAGCCTTGTTCACAAATGAAAAATCGGCCATTTCTGACCAGACGGGTTTCCATCCAACTATCGATAACAGAAGATAGCGAGCAAAGAAAATACAAATGATCTGAGCACGACTCAAGCTTGAGATATTGTAGTAAATAAAATATATTTCTTGGCCCTATTTAATGCTGTCCATCCTCCACCAGTATGCGTCACGATACATAAGCCCCAGCTCACAATCATCAATGTAATTGCATATCGATCCTTCACAGAATACGCCTGAGGAGGGAGCAACCAGCTCCGAACCCTACTCACTGATCGACGCTCATTATGTTCAAGGAAAGCCCACTACTTATATCTTATTCATACCAGGAATAAAGGATTCAGCCTTCGATGAAGTTGTAACTCTGGATTTTAGGGAGCAGCAATAGACATTATTGTTTTATTAAGGTTCAAGAGACATAATGCGCAGGCCTTGTGTGTTGGCGCTGCTTCGTTAGAAAATAGTTATGTTTAGTTACACACGTAATTCTCTTTGCAGTGTGTGACACAGTCTAATAAATATTGTTTCAGGCGCAAAAAATCCCATCGTGACACTTCTTTAAAAATTATTTTCACTATTTTACGTTGTTTATACTGACTTGATTAGTTCCAAGCATTTATCCGAGAATTCGCGGTCGGAAATGAGACATCATTGGTGCTGTTTTCTCGCGTACATGTACCACCACTACGTTTTCAACTGCTTCTTCCTCAAAATAAGCGCTGCTACCAATAGACTGCAGTGCCAAATGCAGCTGCAGGCAAAACCCCGATACCTCTATTCACTTTTTCTCACTGGCGTCCTATCATTGCGGTCAGCATTATACGTATCGACCGGCGCTCGTGTACAAAAGCAAAACACGGCCGCTACATGTGGGCAGCTGTATGAGAAAGGAATTGTCAAAAGCAAAAAAAAAACCGCAAGAAAAAGAACAACTTTAGCGGTTCGGAAAACACATTAGGCGCGCTCTTCCAGTCGAAGAGTTTTGTCCGACTAGCTCAATATCAGTGCGAGCGCCTCCCAGCTCAAGCAGGAAATAAGAGCAAGGTCTGTGGACTACGCTGGCTCCGTGCAGTGAATAGCAATTTCTATGCTCACGTACTTCTCGCAGACATTGCTGTTTTCTATGAAAGGATTCCCCTAAAGCGTTGATAATTTCGGACTTAAATCTTCCTTTGCTTGATATTGAGACTACTGCTGCTTGGTATTAATATTTATGGCCATTCATATGGCTTATTCGGAGTGTAATACCTAACAAATACATGCTTTACTACATCTGTCACAGTCCGCGCTCAAGGACCACATTAATATTGCAGACTTGCAATATTTTGTCGCCTATTCGCGGAAGTATTATACTTATATATAACTGGGGATCAGGACTGCATAATAATAAGCACTTAGCGTAATGAATATCATGGGGGCCGGACACACAGTTAGCAGGTGTTCCTGTAGGCATGCGTGCGTGTATGTTTGTGTGAGTGCAAGTGTGTAACGTATGCGCATGTGCGTCGTGTGCATGCACTTGTGTGCGCATGTGTCTACTTTTGTATGCGTGCATCTTTGTGTGTGCGTTCGTGCGTCAGTGGGTGATTTGGTAGAAGTCAAAGGCTGAAAACATCGGAAGCCATAGTTTAATCAAAGTAAATTATAGTGGACGTGCGCCAGCATTAGCTACAGCATTGCTCTAGCATTGCTCAAGGTACCCAACGGCACCTTGGACTTCCTGACGGGATAAGATAGCTTCCTCTAACCTATAGCTTTAGTTTCTCAGTTTTGTTTCGGCACGACAGCTTCAGGAACAGAAATTTGATCGACTGTCAGGACGTCAAGGAGAGAGGCTGGTCCCACTCTGTTGTGATGGAATTTTGTGAGTGCCATAAGTTGCAAGAACTGGCACACCAATAGCGCGCAAGCATCACGTCACGTATAGCAACAAGGCGATCGAAAATCGCACTAAGGCCTTTATGCTGGTGCAATTTGTTGGTGAGTTCTCGTTTCTGATTGGTTTACTCACACCCATGTTATGGTGAGAACAGTCCATTTAGCTGCTTGCTGTTCGCGCTTTGCAGTTTTTTTTTTGGTGTTAGATGTCCCCTGACATGCAATATGAAAACTCGAGATTCTTGTGTCGTTTGATTGTACTGCACGCGGGGCCACTGCTGACGAATTAGTACTTACAAGCATGGCCTCTAAGATATTTCAGTTTGGTTTTTAAGTAAGAGTGCGGGCTAATACGAGTATTCAGGTCCAATCGTAGCTTTCTGTGGTTTGACGGAGACAGTGGGCCCTCGTTACGTTGCACAGGTCAAGCAAGCATTCTCAGCGTCATATAAGATATGCGGGGTGCGCATAATATCCTTATTATCACCCGGTGAGGGCTATTGTTCGTTTCTCCCTTTGATTTGTTGTCGGGATGCTCTCATGGTTGTTTTGGCTGCTTACGCCAGGAACGCTTTAATTTCTTCTGTGAGCAACACGATTAGAGACACCCACATCATTTCATTTTTCACCACTCGCTGGTCCCCCTATTTGAAAACAGTACGTTCAGCGTCACCGAAGCGTGAGCGCACGTATACTCAGGCGTTTCCACGCTGTGGGGCGCTAGTTTCATAGGATATTTAGGTGAGCGTTTTAAACTGACGCAAAATTATTCTGAATTAAGGACGCTAGCGGTAGTTATACGATGCATTAGAGCACTTACGATTCAGTTTTGATTTCACCAGACGCAAGGCTACAAAGCACAATAAAAAAAGTCGCAAGTGAAGCTTTCGCTGTCAGTGTCCTTTAATGACTTCTGCGAGGTTAAACATCTGAAGTTTTTGTGCTTCTCTCAGATGCGTTTGTTGCATTTTCTTCTCAACGCATGCACGCTCGAAGCGTAAATAATTAGAAATTCAATCAAACCTGGAGAAAAAAAAAGATTGAAAATGAAATGAAAGAATGCTCACCGCTTTTAAATCTCGAGGTGCCACTTAATGAACGTCGACCACGCTGAGCAGCTGCAGTAGTGTATTCGTTGCTTCATCTACGTGCCAAGCACATGGTTGGGTTGAAATAAGCTGGACCATTTATTCTTGCTATATCTGTATTTATCGTAGAAGCTATACTACTCAGAAGGTGGCACTCTTTGTTGAAATTTAAAATTGCAGTTCAGCTTGGAACTGTAGGCAGATTTTGTAAAGTACAGGGATTATAATCCCAAAAGATAGTAGCACACCATCGAAGGAATCCGCTAAACGTACGATCTGTGTCTATAAAATATACTTTATGTTTCTTCACGCTCTCTCGCGGAGCTGGGTAAATCGTTTATCGTTTTGCGCAATAAAGTGTCTTTCATGCCGGACCAGTGGATAAACAGCCACAATTTTGGGGATGAGACGCTGCTTAAACGACGTGAAAAACCGACACTGTGGATCGTTCATGGCGACATTGTTCTTTCTTGTTGTAAACAAATACACGTGAAACGATGACTGACAACAAAGCATAGCCACTTTGGAGCACTTAATCTGTTTCAGTAGTATGCCTCGAGCTCACCTAATGCATGCATTTCTAATCACTTTTGAGTATATACACAAATTTGACAGAACGACTCTACAGAAAAGAAATGCAGATGTCATACAGGTTGTTAGCAAGACGTAATTTTTATGTGATCTCCAGTTTCCAGCCTTTTATGTACAGAGAACATATCAGTATACTTTATTCCTGGAATATAGCCCGAGCTATCTAGCATGTCAGATCTTTTAAAATCAATTGAAGAGAATATTTAAAATATTAGAGGGGTGAAAGAGAATTATATATGTGTGCAGAGAAATAGAAATCAACTGAGATCTGCAGAAGGGGGGGGGGAAAGGGGTCGAAAGTTTCCACGCTACTATCCCATGCAGCCCTATAGAAGCGTAGCTTCAGAACTTTTGTACCCCCCCCCCCCACATATATTTGTACACGCATTTATTTCTCTTTCTATCTTATATCTTCAAAACCTAGATCTCGCTAAATGAAATTTCACGTCATTGTGCAGTCGAACTTTGATTGTTGGGCGGAATCCTAAAGTATATTATTCAAATCACTGAAGCTTTTCAATGTGAAAAGTATCTTTTTGCTTCGTAAATTATGTCGAAGGGAAATTGTGGTTGCCTTGGGAAAGGCTTGCTGGCTTATGTTATTACCATGAATTTGTGCGTAAATGTGCAAGAACGCCTTTTCGTCACTCCAGGTCTAGTTTTCAAGAGTAAAACAATCGCTTGTTGTCGAGAAATGCAAATTTATTTCAATTGTTTTCTACATATCTGATTCTGTGAACAGAAAACGACTGCACATTTCCCAAGCACTGCTATACTTCAAGCTCAGTATGGAACATAGTTTCTTTCTTGTTTCTTTTTTACGTCATCGCGGTATTGAAATTCTCAGGCAGTACGAAATTTTCGGCACGACACAGGCGAGATACATTGTTAGAATAGATGGTGAGTAAATTTGGCACATTGCGATCAGAAACTTTTGAAGACATTGATGTTTATACATTATTACAGTTTTCGTAGATTTACAAATGTAACAAAAATAAAAATTGCGTAATTAAGATTTGTCTTTTCGTGGTGCCTGTTTTCGCACCTTGCTGCACGCCAAAATGAACATTATTTTTATGCTCTTCTGCAGTGCTGCTAGAAACGAGCAAATTATTATAGGCATGGTCGAAGCTGAGGCCACTTATAGCCTCAGTCATGAACCTCTAAAACGCGTGGATCACGTTTTCGGCAAGTCCTAAGAAACTTGGCTAAAAGGGCGTTGCAATAACAGTATTCTAGACGTGGTCTGTGTATTTGCTCAATATTTTATTGCCTGTTTCTATCGGTTCCTCTTTTCCACGACTGCACAAAATATATTGATGCGCACTATGCAACAATTTAAATTATATTCATTTTATTAGCACTGCTGGGGAATGCGTGAAAAAAAAAGAAGTTCACATTTAGTTCTCTTTCATACTCTGACGAGAGCGCCAAGAATGTTTGATCACCTGCAGTGAAAAGGGCACATATGCATAGAAAACAAAAACAGAGAGACATGAAAGGTAGAGTCCTGAAATAAGGTGATCAGTTAACGTATGAAGCTGATATATGTTCAGACTAGCTGTCGTGTACATTAACTTGAAAAGTAATACTAGCGTACAAGCTCTAGATTGTAATAGGCAGAGAGTTGGACCTTCAGAACAATGCTGGGCTTGTACTTGATGCTTGCTGTCAGCCATTGCCACAAATGCCATATGAGAAAGTCTGCTTTTTTCAACAGGACGAATGCCTCCCTCCCGGTGCTATATGCCTTAATGGGTCTCTTTTATTCTCGAAAATATCCGATGTAGGATAATAATGAACCCAACAATACACGAAGCTGCCTCTGAACTTCCAAGCTTACAGATGTCCCATCAGCAGTTAAGAAAGCCATTAGGCCAAAATTTGGGTTTTTGCGTTTGGTACAATATTTCTCTCAAGAGCAGGTTTCTTATCAGATAGTCTGTCCAAAATTGTAGTTTCAACCAGTTTCATTCAATATGGTTCAGTATTTTAATAGTACACGTTCGCACGACCACATCGTGTTTGTGTTACGAAGCATTTTTTATACGCTCTTGAGCCCGGGTATATGGGTATTTCTGAGAATTCCCTCATTCACGTGCCGGTACTTGTTAATTGAAGTAATGCTTGTTTTCGTACCGGAATAGTTAAATGACACAGTTTGGTAGCCAGAATATTCTGCAAATTTTCATGACAGTGTGTATAGACATAGAAACTTGGGCAACGCCCTGATTGCAGCTATGCTAACTTCAGGGCCGATCTTTTAATTAATCTTTAGCATATGCTTAAACGGCGCTGCAAGTGTATAAAAATGCCTAGAGTGTGGTCCATCAAACAACTAGGAGAGAGTCTAGCTCGGAATTTCGTTTGCTTGCAGCACAGTATTGTTTGAAAAGCAACGCAAACAAAATTGCAGGAATTCTTTGGCCTCATCAATTACTACCGTCGTTTCATTCCTCGCTGTGCTTCGATCTTGCAACCGCTGCATGGTCTGCTCTTTGTAAAACCCAAAGCAAACACATCTGTACTATGGAGGAATGCTGCCCAATGTGCTTCTACAGCTCTCAAAAATGATCTCTTTTCGGCCTCTCTTCTTGCGCAAGCGAAACCATATGCGGCGATTTCGGTTATGGTGGACGCATCCGGCATAGCTGTTGGCGCTGTTCTTCAACTGCTGGTTTACAATACTGGGTAGCCCATATCTTTCTTTTCGGAGAAGCTGACAGCTCCAGAAACTCGTTACAGCCCGCACTTTCTGCCGTGAACTCCAGGCAATCTACCTCGCAGTCTGCCACTCACGTCCCAACCTCGAAGGTTACGACTTTTTTATTCGCACCAAAGACAAAACACTGATTTATGCTATTACCTTCAACAGAATCTCACACTACGCCAAGCAAAGTTCGCCAGCTGCATTATTTCCGAGTTCACTACTGACACTCGACATATTCGCGGCACCACCAAACTTGTCACTGATGCTCTGTCACGGATCCATACCATCAACACAGGCCATGTAGTTCATTCCGGTGTGGACGTCATGAGCCTAGCTACCGCTCGGCGCACAGACCTCACACTTCTGACACTGATTGATAAGTGGAGTTTAACGTCCTGAAACCATCATATCATCATGAGAGACGCCGTAGTAGAAGGCTCCGAAAATTTAGACCACTTGGGGCCCTCTAACGTGCACCCAAGCCTGAGCACACGGGCCTACAGCGTTTTCGCCTTCATCGAAATTGCAGCAGTCACAACGGGATTTGATGCCACGACGTGCGCTTCAGCAGCCGAGTACCGTAGAATCTATTGCAAAGGCTCTCGTGCACACTTGGATCACTCGTCATAGCATGCCACACACCATAACGACACACTGAGGGAAACGATTCCAGTCGTACCGCTTCCAGACTATCTCCCGCTTTCCTGGTGTTACATACCGCTTCTACAATCCGCTCTACCACGCCATTCTGAACGGCAGTTTCTATACCTAAAAAGTCTGGTTTCTATTTAATGCTGGCAGCTAAAAAAAGGCTCGTGAAATATATAGAGCGTTTCCTTCATTGTGAAGCCCTATTTCCCGTTAAGAGAGACCTTCAAAGGTCAGCTCCAAAGGTCAGATCAAAGAAGCGCCAGGTTCACTGTATTCAGCCTGCGTGGCCCAACACAAAACGTTTTTCCAACGAAAGCACCTGAGACAATGGGTAACGTGGAATCACGCATGAGAAAATATGCTACGGTGTTTGTACAAGCAATTACAGCAGTTCTTGCTTGGGCACCTCTCTAGTGCACAGACTAATTGGATTGTACGCAAATGCTTCAAGCACGCGTTGTGTTATATCTAATGCAGCGCATCTCTAGAACTAAATTATCCGGTGGTGCGAAAGAAGGTTGGGTTGTTTTTGTGTAAATGAAAGCACGGTAGACTCAACTACATAACAGAGAGCAAGAGACGGGAAGATTTGTGTACACAAGAAACAATGATGTACTCGTATGTGCTTGTGTATTCTAGAAGCGCCTCGCCTATAAGGATTGCAAAACTCAATCATTTCTTCTCAAGCAGGAGATGTCACGTTTCTACGCATTATGTTAGCGTTCGTTGGTTGCTTTAGCAAATGTACACTTTCCCCGCGCTTAGATTTAACCAGTTGGAACGCACTGCTTACGAGTGAGAACTAACTTTATTTGGTTGAAAAATGAAGGATTTTGGGAGATATATGGGTGAGGCCCCATGTCCAAGGCTCCACTGACTTGTACCGCCTGCCGGATGTGATCCAGGAGTGCTAGATGCATCTCCGGGTCCGAGCTAACGAGGAGTGCCTCCCACTGCTCCAAAGAGTTGTCCACTCTATACATATGCTGTATGAGATCGAGTTAATTTGGCCGTTTAGCACAACTACACGAGATATGGTAAAGGGTTGGTGGCGAGTCGCGACAGCACGGACAATCACGCTCATACAAAGTTGGATGAATTTTGTGCACTCGTGTCAAATTTAGATAAACTCCCGTGTGAATTTTACGGAGGTCTATGTCATCTTTTTCTTTAAGAGATTTGTGGGGGGGGGGGGGCACCATATTTCTGCCGCGTGCATCACTGGTGAGCAAGAAGCTCTCGTGGAGCCATCCGAGCAGGGTCGTTTTTCTCCTCCTCGCAAAAGCCATCATGCGTAGAGCTGGGGAGTGGTAACAGCGAGAAAGGCTGCTGCTCCGCTCTGTTCGTGAGCGCTCGAGCTATAGCATCCGCCCTCTCGTTACCTTCTAGGCCTGCATGTCTCGGGCACCAGAGCAACCTAACGGTGTTGCTCTATTCGCCGCCTAAATGTTTGTAACTGTTTAATGGGAGGCGGCCTTACGTGAATAGCCGGTGCGCTAACGCTCACAAGCCCTTTGATAAATAACAAGAGCCGTTTTCAGCTCCATCGTGAAACCTTATAAAAAACATCTGCTTAATTGACTAATTGGTTGATTTCTGGGGTGCAGTGTCTGAAAACCACCGCCATACGATTACGAGAGACACAAAGAAACGACATTACAAAATACCTTGAGCTAAGAATATGCCAAGCGCTGGTCAGAAATAGCGCATTCGAAACACCTATAAGCAGGCTAATATATTCGTAAAGACCTAGTAGTAGTAGTAGTAGTAGTAGTAGTAGTAGTAGTGGTAATAGTAGTAGTAGTAGTAGACATTAATTTTCAGCCACAAACGAAATGCTGGGAATTTCGATCGACAGCGCGACCAGTCAACGCTGTTCTTCGCCTTCGGCGCTGATCTAGTCACGCCAGATGTTGATAGAAATTAAAATGAAGAGTAAACGCTGGAATAATGAGCAGTTGGGAAATCGGAGAGGCAGTGTGACAGGTCGGCGTTAGCGGAGGGGAAGTTGGGGCAGCTGTGGCCAGATCTACATTTATAGAGAAGCAGGTGAGAGAGTGTGAAGAGACCAATCATTTGTGTTAAATTTGCTGTAAAATTCAGGTGTCTAAGACTGTGAGTGAAGTTCTATGCGGAGTGTAGAGACGCTTTTCGAGTCTGAGCTGGAGCTGCATCACCTTGATAGTAAGAATCAATACTTTTGGGTTAAACTGAAGACTCTTGAGAATGATGGCACCTCAATTAATTATATCACATATTCTCACAATGCCCTATCTCGACCAATATTTCACGCAAAGAAAATATCTGGCTTTCTGCGGCTGTGAAATATTTATACAAGTATGTTATTAGGATTATCAAGATAATGAGAAAAACGAGGAGTGAAAAGCTTGTGCTCTTACGTACCTACAGGGCTGCTGACCCGCAGGTCGCGGGTTCGATTCCCGGCTGCGGCGGCTGCATTTCCGATGGAGGCGGAAATGTTGTAGGCCCGTGTACTCAGATTTGGGTGCACGTTAAAGAACCCCAGGTGGTCAAAATTTCCGAAGTCCTCCACTACGGCGTCTCTCATAATCAAATGGTGGTTTTGGGACGTTAAACCCCACAAATCAATCAATCAAATCTTACGTACCTACAGGTCGAAAATTTGAAAAGAGGTGCGTGTGCGTCGTAAGCATCAAACAGATTTAAACAATTCAATGTAAAGTTAGTGATTCTAAGCGTAGCCACTTTGAAAATACAGCCTATGAAATAGCTAGCCGCACAACATTAAAAAATACAGCTTCAGAAGGTGGTTTTGCCTAAACTGGATGTGTGAAAATGAACACTCACTTTATGCAAGACTGTTTAGAATGTACGTAAGGGCAGAGGCTTTCATGCTTGAATCCTCTTTCGTTTATATTTCGTGCCTATAATCCTAATCCAGGCGAACATAATATTAGAATTTTATTCACATGTAACTGATTTGAACATTTGGTTAGGTTCAATTCCCTCTGTGCGACATGTGACCCCCTTAATCGTGATGCCACTCCTGTTCATACTACTAAATACGAATTCGCTGACTCGTAAGTCATATCAAGCCTTCGCCATGATATTCAGAAGCTTCGCGCTATTAGGAGTTCATCTGCGCTCTAGAGGATCCGGTGAGACACTCGCTAACGTCGGCGAGGTTTCCCGAGGGAATCTGGGCCTGGTGCGATGTCAGTGAAAGTGGGCGCTGCTCTTGACGTGCCCACTTTCGAAGATGCCTGGTGTTTCAGCGATGAGAGAAAGCTTGACGCATTTGAGAAGTCTCGACAGCCATAGACTTCTCTCGGTGTGCTTCGGGTAAACAGCGTACTCGTCTTCACATTGAATGGCGCTCGAACATGGAAAGGCTTTTGCGCCTGACGAAATTGCGGAACGGTGCCTGGCTTGTGGTGAGCACAGCAACAGGATAATCTGATGGTGGTGCTCTCTTATGAAGGGTCTATTTCGTGTGTCACTCAGCAGAATGTGGGTGTACGTTCGTAAAGACCTATTGCGAAAATGGCGACGCACTGAACTATTATGACTCACGGGACGAAGCGATGAAGTCAGATGGTCATCATTTCGGAGCCCTCTACTACTGCGTCTCTTATAATCAGGTATTGGTTTTGCGACGTATGACCAAACCTATTATTAATAATAGTATTATCATTGTTATTTTAATTATTTCACAATAGCGAGACAACTGACGGGAGCTTACCCTGTAGATATCCACTGGGAAATTTAGCTTATGGCAATAATAGTAGGAACGCTATGGACCTTCGCGTAGATGGAACGTTCTTTTCGTCTATTTGGCAGTGTTCGCCAAATCATACAAACTGACTTTTTTTGCATTTTATATTCAGGACTCGGGCCTCAAGAATTAGTGCAGCATAATTCAACGGACACGGAAGATGGCGAAGGACCGCGGCTACCTGGAATAAGGAGGCCACCCACGTTGGGCGCACAATGCGTTTGCTAAAAAAAGTTTATTCTCTCTTTCTCTGAATCAGGTCTATAGCTAGTTATACCATAAAATGGTATTTACTTCAGGCACATTCTGGAAAATAAAGTTATCGACCTTGAGTCCTTTTGCCAACGAATAGGTTTTTGCGCACCGAGGCTTGTACCGGTAACTTCATCACTCACGTTCGGCTAAGTCAATATTTCGTCAGCTCCATGAGTGACATCATGCTGTTTTTTTGCAACTAACGCTTCATATAAACCGAACGTCTTCGCTATGCTGTTTATTCGGCTAAAGTAATGACGGGCAGGTCGACTGCGTGTTGAGCTTTGACAGGCTGAAATTTCTTGTTGCAAGATCACATTGTTCGAGTATAATATTGATGGCAGTTTGAGGCAAGTGAGGCTTCGATCTGCATCCTACGTGTACGTAAAACTTGGGCAGCATTATATTAACTGGAGGCTGGAAAGATACATTTGCTGCTGTTGCCGGTGCTGCTGGTGCTATTTCACAAGCGGGAAGGGAAGATGCAAATAGCATCATAACCCTCGTCGAAATAGACATGTTTAGGACTACGCGGACAATTGAATGTGATGGAACTGCGTTGAAGAGTGAAGAGTAGGCAAGATGGGCACAAGATCACAATGTATTAATCAAGTTCTGTGCACTCTACTATCGCGTGGCGAATGTACTTGCAGAACGTCCAATACGGGACGTGAAATAGCACATCAAGACGGATAACTTTCCTGGTGAATGAAAATGCTCCTTAGAAGCAACCGTGAATCATCATGACCGATCCCACACAAGTGGCAGGGGTTGCAGTCTATACTGTATGTTTCTTCAGGAGAAAGCCTGCATTCTGCCTCCGACTTTTATGTGACCTATTATTCGTGTTGAGTGCCCACGCATACAGAACAAAGCCACACAAAGCTTTTTATAACCTCAATACTTGATGGCGCAACACATTTAAGGTATTCATAAAATGAGAGCTCATATTCTTGATCCGAAAGCTCGCCTATTAAACTTGGAATGTGAGCAGAAGGGCACATATTCAACAAATGGATTCACATAGTGTAATGCTCGGGAGTGTTTTCACGGTGGAAGTACATAAAATAGGAATGCGTCCTTTTGTGCGCCCGTTTTTGTCTAGAACAGCCGCAACTGGCGAAATCTTCTCGAAATAGAAACAGGCTTTCGGATATCAATGACCACTTTGGTGTGTTCGTGTATCGAGATCTTGGCGGGGAGAGGCAATGATTGGAAAAAGGTTTCATTCTCCATTGTCTGATTCGCTTGAACAAGCAGCCCACGCAAGATTGACGAAGTCGGACATTGTCCCTCAGTGTTGTGGTCGGTAGGTTCTTACTGGGTATTGGCACAACGTTTTTGTTTTTTTGAAATTGGGCAGAAAGTATCTTTTATTTGATGAGCTTCCACACCACTGTTCTCGAAACATTTTTGTTGATACTGTATAGGTTAGTTTTAGTAGTACATTATTAGAACGGTTATACCCTAGCATTTCAGCAATAACATGCACAGGGATGACAAGGCAGCAAAGTAGATATCAAACAACCTTGTACAATATCCAGCAATTATAAAGAAAAATATACTAAAAAATGTCACAAAGACAAATTGAGTGCAATCATATGCAAAAACTATTGCAGGTACGAAGCGCATTCAATGAGTATGGAGTCTATGACATCCACACCAAACATCTACTAATAATCAGATGTAAACAATACCACGTCGACATTGTAGTCCACCTACATCATTGGCAAGTTACAACTTAATTGTTTGCTAGGGTGATGCCACTAAGCGAGTTCGTTCTGCGAAGTGCAACGATTGCAGGCAAAATCAACGAAGACGTCAGCAAAGCAGTTAGACATGTTTACATATATTTTCGCGTTTTCAAGTGCCTACTTATTGTGCAGCAGTACTGCATAACTCATTTTAACCCTTAGATTTAGTAAGCCCAATGTCATAAAGAATACTTCCTTGAACATCTATTTAGGCATGTGGTATTTCAGTATTGGCGTCCTTTCACAATA
Source organism: Rhipicephalus annulatus (assembly GCA_013436015.1). Taxonomy (NCBI): domain Eukaryota; kingdom Metazoa; phylum Arthropoda; class Arachnida; order Ixodida; family Ixodidae; genus Rhipicephalus; species Rhipicephalus annulatus. Next base: position 971,306 of record WOVY01001359.1, read on the forward strand.
TAACTTAAACTGACACAAACTATTGACAGAAAAATTAGGGACGGGCAAACAAATACCAAGTTCAATTTCTGTGGCAATGTCTCAACAGTTCATTACGAATGATTTATTGAAAGTGATTAGGTGAAGCATTGGGTCTAGTGGTAAAGCAGCTTTTTACATTTTTTTTCACGCTAAAGTTCAACGTGCAGAAAAAGTTTTCTTCCAGTCGTTTAAGGCGCATGCATGAGACGTTACTTTTTCTTTGCAGCTAAACATGATCAATCAGCCCAGCTTTTTATGGCTATCATATGAGATAGGTGGCTGACTAGATTTTTTTTTCTTTCAACTATGAAGTGCTTTCGTGCTGCAGTAGTCGAGCAAAACACTTAGTGAAGCTTTCCGCTGACCACAGTGCTACAGTTCTTTGGTGTTGCTCTAATGATACAGTTCTTTGGTTCTGCTATAGAGTTCTCGCTTTCTATTTGAGAAATGCCCTCTTAACTGTGCCCGAAGGTGAAATGATTGTGGAGTAAAAGTGGCAAAATCTTTCTTGCCCAGCAGAATTTATTCGAGCATAAAAACGAAATTAAAGGCAAACCAAATGTAATGCTTGATAAATGCGCATCTGCTGATGATTGTTTATTCTTCAAGTAATGATGAATCACCCATACATCTCTATTCACTGAGGAAAAGAAATGAATCCTAGGAAGTCGTATTGCGATTCCATTAGTACGAAAAGAACAAGTGCCCTCCCGAAAGCCTTTTGAAATTCTGTGCCATTGAATAGGTTCAAAAGAAACCTTGCAGTGAAAAATGGTTACGAGCGCATCACTAACCTTATTATAATCGGTATGATATTGAACACGAACAACAACCTCCGAACGGACAGTGCAAAAATAAATTTCTATTCACTAATAACTGAAGTTATTATTAACAGAAGAGGCTAGTTGTTGCAATTCTTCAGAAAATATTCAAATGCCTGCTTCACATCACTGACTTCACCAAAGCATATGAAATGCTTCCTTTTTAGAGTGAATAGGCAAAATAAATTTTCGAAGAGCTCCAGACCTGTCAGTGTTTTTTTTGCGCGTGTAATATACAGACACGAGGGGTCTACGTGCTGCCGACAAAAGAGCCTGAGTCGACGCCCCAAATAACTACTGTACAGAGGGAGCATTCGGCCAAGCTTCTGAAGCCGCAGTCCTTGTCTGCTCGTTTCCTCGGCTTGCTGGCATTCCTCTGCGTTTTCGCATACAAACGCCTCTCCGCTTATGTATCCATTGATTTTGTTTTGGGCGACATCAAGCGTCTATGTGGCCTGAATTTATCCTGATGTTATCAGTGCACTTATTTCGTGATGGAAAAGTAGTCGTTTCACAATTTGTGTTGAAAGGCATAGGTAGAGAAATAATTGCGTAGGTGTGCACAAACAACATCCAACGCTAAAAAAAGACAAGGAAAAAGTATGACAGGGATGATGATGATGATGATGGTGACAATGATGATGATGATGCTGATGATGATGCGGCTGCTGATGATGATATGTGGTTTCTACTGGCACAAGGGTCGCACTTTGTCAAATAGCGCCATGAAAGAGTACATTGATATCGCAATGGTCCGTGGTTTGTAATGGTATCTTAACTATGCGAACTATGGTGCTGATATGAGGCTGTAGAGGGGCCTGAAATTCTACGCCTAAAAGCGGGAGGTACTAATGAACTTATTAGACGTGAGATGCCTGTAGCACAAATGAATGGCAGTGGTCATTGAGTTATAATCAGATATATGGCACTTGCACGAATTGATAGCCCTTGTTTATAAGGGTCGTGAGCCATGCTATTTTAATGTCCCAACACAGTAGCAACCTCTCCTCAGAGAAGTCGGGCTGCGTGGAGGCCTGGAAACATGACATCAAAACTGTTTACATACTTTAAAAGTGTGACCAACAAATGAAAACTATAAAGTGGTTCCCTACTTATAAATACCGCGGGTTTCAAGGGTACTTGATGGTGGAAGGGAAAAGGAAGTTGTTTTTTGCCTGATTACACCCAACTTCTTGCACTGTATTGAAAGATGAAACACGGGGAGTGCTTCACCGCGCTTATTACGCAGATGTGAACCGTTACAGGATAAAAGGCGTGAGCGTGTATTGTGTGTATGACTTACTCTTAATCTGGCGTTACTTGGATATTGGCCGACTTGGATATTGGCCGACTTGGATATTGGCCACCAATTCACGAGATGTGGCTTGATGAGGTGAAGTTTCTGCGCTTGCCTACCCCACAGATGCTGCCCATATTACCCGATTTTTTCTTTATTGAAGGCTTTGATTTCGACTGCAGGGACAACTATAGATGTATTGACGATGGCGTTCCTGTGGACGGAAACAGGTAGTTGGTCGACAAACACGTTTTCATGAATCTCACGGAGTCCTGGTACCCAGCGGATAAGGAAATTCTGTTTTGTGTATTGATCACGCATAAACATGAGTAGACAGAGAAAAGGACGAAGTTCGTGTGTTTTCAGCGGTTTTTATAGCTGTTACCACGCTTAGAGAATTGGCATATATCACAGTGTTTGACAGTTTCAATTCTCTGATATGTTTGGTGGCTGATAATATCGCGTGCGCCTCTGCAGTAAAGATGCTCGTATTGGCAGTGCAGAACACCTACATAAAAATGATAGACCATACGCTGCGTAGGACATAGAAGTAAGAGTATACGAAGCGTCAGTAAATATCCCGGACATAAACACCTATGCTGTAGGTCAAGGAAGAGTGTATGAATATGTACAATAAGCGCGCTTTTGTAACTTACTTGAAGAACATATCACAATCTGTGAGCTTCCACTGCTATGGTGGGACATATACAGCAGGAGCAGACAAATGGTGTTCACTAAGTGGCACACTCGTAAGGATCAGCGCACAAAAAACATAAAAAAAGCCAGAAAAAGGGCACGAAACAAGCACTGATTTCATGTGCAAGAAAGATCCTCACACGAAGTGCGTAAGGCTGTCTCATCGTAGGGCGGTTATCAAACAGAACAGAAATGGAAAAGCAATGAATGGTGGTGCACGAAGTGTTTGTTGTTCGCGCTTGTTGCGAGAAAGTATAGAAATGTAGGTAGGATCTCTGTAGATGTAGTGTGACCACTCGTTCGAGCAAACATACAGGGTCTCTGTGGGGCTAGTGCGAAAAGCATCCGTGCAAAAACAAACTCAATAATGGTTAACAGGGTCGAGCATCTTTAAGGAAGTTGGTATTGTAGACTGATAATTATTATCCCGTAATATATTCGCACACCTATCAGGTTTTTGTACAGATTCATCAGACCCTCTTTGTGAACACCCTGAGGAATGCGAGACAACACTTTCAGAATAATAGTTTTTTTTGAGCACTAGTTTTTTGGCTACTTGACATGTGGTATGAATGTTAGTTTGGTGTCTAATATTAGACTCAAGATCTTATGCTCCCTTTTAAAAGAGAGACGTTGACTATGTAGGTGAACGTCTGGATTAGGATGAAGGCCTCATCTTGGAAAATAAGACAGGATTTCTCTTTTGTGGGTAAAGTTTAAACTCATTTTCGTGAGCCCATCTCGAAACCTTGTTCAGACCCAACTGAGCTGGTCATTTACACATTAAAAAACTGCATTAGTTAAAGCCGACTTGTACGTCATAGACATATGTGCAATAAGACATATTACCTGGAACGCGCATGCACAAGGAACTAATTTTGATTATAAAAACTGTACGGCTCAATACACTTCTTTGCAGCTCTCCTGTGTTCTGCCCGAGCTATCTTCAGCCAGAGTTTAAAAACATGCCGACCTACGCAATTACGACGCGACAAAATTCAAGGTGCTTACCGTTGTCTGGAGCGAAGGAGACTATTTTTTGTGTTCCAATCAATTGTTTATTTACACCTTTTCTAACTAAGTAACTTCTGAAAGAACAAAGATGGGTGACAATTTCAATGATAAAGTTGTAGATTGGTTAGCAAAGCAACCGAATAGACAGTTTTGAACTTTATGTGTATTTATTCTCAGTGTTCTTCTGCTCGTAAGTACCGAATAAATTTTTTCGTGCACACTAGCGTCTGTTGTATGGTTATTTTTTTCATCATTCAACGCCTTGTCACCTCCCCGCAGTTGAAGCCATATTTACGCAGCCATATTTACGGTTTAGAAATTGACAGTATTGATTTTTTACACATCTTCCAGAGTGATAGATACCAGCAAACAACGAGCACCATGACAACAGTGAAAGTGGTTGCCGATACGACCGAACTGCCACGTCAAAAATATTCGCTACGAATATGCATTTTTTGCCAGTTTAAAACAAGAGGCCAGATAAAAGAAAACTGAAAAAGCACAGTGAACGAATCTTTTTGATCTTACCTAAAGCTTTAATGCATCAAGATATGAGAAGAAATGAAATTTATTCAAAACACTCATTCATTACGTATTGTGCTAAATGCACGAATCCTATGACTTCAAGGTTAGAAAACGCATTAGTGGAGTAGATGGCACCTTTATATGAAATTAGACGCTTTGAAATGGGATGATATCAGAGAAAGTGTGCTTTGATGGATATTTTCAATGTGCGCCTGAATTGTGCGAAGTCTTCACATCTCTTACGCATTCGAACAGATAACCTAACATCAGCAACACCAGGAAAGGAGCGTGATTTTAGTTTGTACGCAGTTGTCGGATTATTTTTGAAACACGATTGAATTACTACCCCTTAGAAAAATCCGAAAACTTTAGAATCAGTCACTCTATTAGCATAAAGTGAACGCAGTAGAGAACCGAGACTAGAGAGGAAAACTACAAGCACAAGTGGAGGCTGGCAGCGCGAAGTTCATTGAAATGGCAAAGTCTACATAGCTCCAGCTGCGAGGGTGCGCTTGTGTTGTGATTCTTTTCTATTGCACCCGTTCCGTGTTGCGCCACACTTTCTGCCGTTAGGATGAGGCGTTACCAACTAGCCCAAATGGCTGTTTCTCTACTATCACTCACTATTATCTAGGTGACAAAAGCAGACCACCTGAACGTCGTCTGATATTAAACGGCATTCTTCGTCCAAGTTCGTACTAAAAATTTGGAAGTGCAATGGCCAGCTAAGGCGTTGTTTCCTATACATTTCGGACATACTGAGAGCTTGGTGAATGGGTGATGCATAGTTTGTTGTGGAGGACGCTGTAAAATTTGCAGCTATGAATAAGGTATACGTGTTTTAGTACAACACGAGACTTCTTTTAGGACGTTAATAGCGGATTAAGATTGTGACCCCATTATTCGCAAAGCAAATACTGATCTTCACTTTTTCTTTACTTTTTCAGGCACACGGGGACTTGATTCCGAGGATCCCATGAGCAGAACTATTGCATTAGAGTCAGCTCAGCTTGTTTACACTTTCTTTCAACTCGTGTCGGGTGGCATGGCTAAGCGCACGGAAATTCTTGGGACACTGTTCACTTCCATATTGTTCTATAAGATCTGTGCACACAGTGTGAATTCGTACCCAGTCATGGTTAGCATGATGAATTCTTTGAGGGCGTCACTTGTGCGGCCGGTGTTATTCTATAACATTCCCCACACAGAACACATATACGGCATTGCAAAGAAGTTGCCTATTCCTTTGAAGTTTGTGCGCGCATCCATGCATGATTTGCGTTGTGAGTTCTACGGCGATACTTCAAGACATCCGGAAGACTGTTACGCCGCGCAAAACAAGCTAGACTTTAAAGCCGAGAAAAGAGTAATCTTTTCCCTTCAGCCTCGGCTTGGCGAATCTGCGGCTCTGAATGCACAGATAAACGGGTCCTTCATCAATGGAATCCGAGGGTATTAGTTATGGCTACTGATTCCCACACAAAAAGTCTTCACGAATTCAGTGACTCACTTTGCAGTGTAGTAACCGTTACGTCAAAAGACGTGAATGTCCCTCGTGACAACTTTCGCCATTGCACTTCTAGAGAGACAGTATACACGACGGTGCTGTTTCCTCAAAAGAGACTGCCAACAATATTTTCAAAGCATCGCATGTTGAGAGTAGTAACAACTGAACGACATGCTCTGACACCAGAAGCGTTGGCCTTAGTCGACGCGTGTAAGTCGCTCAACAACACAGTTATTGACTTAGACATTGGCGGCTGGGCGGACGTGATGTCAAAGCGCGCTGATATATCACTTACGCTCACATCAGCGCTTTACTTACACTACTTAAGCGTACTTGCAGATGCGCACTATTTACCATCACCAGAGTGTTTTTTCACATCAATGCGATGAATTTCAGAGATTTCGTTGATTGACTCCCGCATACCGTTGGTATGGCTTAGCGTATGTTTCGCAATCCACTCTGACCTCCTGGCCATCTACCTCAGTGCGCGCTGTCATTTAATTCACAACAGACAAAGACGTCTCTATTATTATCGCTTTGTTATGTTTCTTCTCAGTACTTTGCTCGGAAAACCTACATCGTCATCGGTCGCTAGCGATCCTATTTTTCGAGGTTTTTTCAGCGTTGTTTGGACTCTCGTAATGATGGCTCTGGGTTTCTACACTCAGTCCAGTGTCACCGCCATTCGACTCGCATCGAAGAACGTGAAAGTATTTGGCTCGTTTAAAGAGTTGTTTCAATCGGCTCGAGCTGGAGCATTGACCGCGTGTTTCCACTTCGACGGATACAACCTCCTCCTGAACCTGTTAGATATTGAAGATCGGGCTACGTTCGTTAAGATACTAAGTGAGAGAATTGGTGGAAGCAAACGACCAGTTACCCTTAGAAATCCCTTCTCAGAATGCTATCGCGGAATACTGGCAGGAACACAGGTTTCCCTGTCTTTGTGCTCTGATGATGAAATATCCATGGCTGCTCAGTGGAACCTAGTTCCAGGTGAACACTTCTTCACCAACATTCAGGCACCAGCAATCCACGTGATGAATCCCCACAGGTAAGGTGTCTGTTTATCGATCATGTTTGCTCTCTTCAAGACAATGACCCTAGAAGTAACAGCAGGTCGAACTTTAGAATTGAGGCAATTCGTGCCTCTTGATTGTGCGTGTCAAACGATTTGTACCACAAAACCTAATGAATCCGAACAACAAAGCAGATGTACGATTCGTATGTCGCTTTCTGTGCCTCTTGGAATATGCTTCTTGCGCTAATCATTGTTTCAGAGCTGTAACAGCGCTCACGGAACCACCGTAATTACCACCTGGCCTCATATCTTTCCACTTCCGGAAGCTCTTTGTACCTATCGTGTTTCTTACAGATTTCAGAATCGGAGGCTGTGACACGTGCGCGTGCCTCATAAACTATGACGGGCCTCTGTGATCCGCCCTTTTGACCAATCGGAGATGTTCAGCGATTAAGCCGTTGCGTGACGGCTCGTTGTGACACCATAATTACTGTATGATGACGTCGCCAAGACGTAAGAAAACTTCAAGATGACTTCGGGAGCCGACGTGAATGTTGGCGTAATGTTAAATTAGGGTTACGTGACTTTTCATGCGCTGACCGCATGAAAAAATTCACTTGAGTACTACATGATTTTGCATCCTTTTTGTGAATGCTGAGACTGAGTTGGAATGCAGAAGCAAACTAGTGAAGGGTCTTTTGGTTTCGTGAAATCTCAAAAAAAACTACAGTTAGTCTTCATGTTTCATGTGGCATATATATAAATTTCGCATCGTAAAGTTTATTTCACGTTTTGCATCATGCTGTAATAGATAGGGAAAAACACACGTGAACCAGTCGCTTCTGTTACGTCGCACAATGAACTTCTCCACATGGGTAATGAATTCTAAATACTTTTACACGCTATCGAATGATAAAGGGTCCTATTTATTTGCATTCGTTATAGCTTATTGACACAGGCCTTTCCCAGAAAACTTTAAAAGGATGAATAACCTAAAGTTTATTTAATCAAGAACGCTAGATATGACAAACATACGTCAGCTTTAGAGTTTAGATGGTAGTTTTGGAAACCTCGAGAAAAGCTTGGGACGTGTGTTCTCATACGCATAAAACAAAATAAAGTGTGTATGATACTATTTTCATGAGAAACCGATTACGCAAAAAATATCAAGAACTTCCACATCATAAAAGCAGACGGACAGCAAAGTTTCAGGCGCATGGCTTTCTGTGTTTGTACATAAAAACTTCGCATATGATCATCATCATAATTTGGACCAGCAAAACCTCAGCAAAAGTGAATAACGTTGGACCTGCTGGTAATGCGCAGCGAAAAGCAAAGACATGCTTAAAAGATGGAGACCAGAAACGTCGACACATATAACCTGCTCCTAACAACAATTTTCATCGCGGCAAGGTAATAAATTAAAAAGCGAACCTCCTGAGACATGTGCAGATTTCGTAGTCATGAATACACAAAAATAATAAATTTTGAAACAGATGAACGATAGTTTTCAGTGCGGCGAACTCGTAATTAACAGTATACTAGCAACCAGGCACAGTCGAACCTAAAATTCATCATCTAAGAAGTGTCTTTATCTCTTGCTCCAGGATAACAAAGCTGTTCTGACACACGCATTGTTTTTTCTTGCTATTTGCGTGAATTTCGACAAGCCGCGCGAACTCTTCTTGATAACTAGCAAGCTCCTTGCACGCAAAAATGTCTTGAGTACATCCGCACTTTGCACAGTGTAGGGCCATGTACTTTCCCTGTTTGCGGTCTAGTGGCTAAGGTACTCGGCTGCTGATCCGAAGGTCGCGGGTTCAAATCCCGGCTGCAGCGGCTGCATTTCTGATGGAGGCGGAAATGTCGTAGGCCCATGTGCTCAGATTTGGGTGCACGTTAAAGAACCCCAGGTGGTCAAAATTTCCGGAGTCCTCCACTACGGCGTCTCTCATAATCATATGGTGGTTTTGGGACGTTAAACCCCACAAATCAAATCAATCAATCATCATCATACTTTCCCTGTTTGTGGCTCAAATGATTCAAGTGTTCTTGAATTCAAGGCTGATGTAAGTTGGACCGCCGGACAAAATGAACTGATGCACTACACCCATGGTAGACATTAAAAGCAGCCTCGCGTTATTCGTGTTGGAAGCAGCCTTTGTGATAGGCGAGCTTGCTAATGCTGCCCAACTTTGGAGGGATCAAAGCATGCCAGAAATGGCTATTCTTTCTTGATGCCGTGTAGAACCTTGCGAATACAGGAAATCATATTGGCGTTTCCTCCTCCCAGTCTGTTGATATTCCGATATTCTTTCCGGGGGGCGGGGGGGAGCACATCACTCTGTAGTGACCTACGAATGATTGCGTCAAGGTCAATTCAAGGTGATAGGGGGAACCCGTTGTTGGTAAGTCTTCTAACTTAATTCATGAAGCTATGTTGATCTGGTGTGGACGTAACCTCGAAAGGGTGTTACTGATGGTAGTGAGTCAGCAGGCTCATTCACGCGTTCGTAATGAGTGCAATGAAAGGAAAGGAAGCCTTTTTTGAGCGCGGTTGTACTGCTGCCAGCAAGCGGCATGATCCCCGACAAACGTAAGATTTTTGTCAAGAAACCATATTTCGAGTTGCGTCTGAACCTCCGTCGACAGAGATAAATCAGCAAAAAGCCGGTTAAAGAAGGAAGCACTAGATGCTTCTTGAGAAGTTAAGGCCGAATCATTGTTCCGGAAAACGCTCAGGTAATCGTTAATGCATCGCGGCGCACGATACAAGTACCATCCAGAAATTTCAACCTCAAGGCCTCCGTTCATGCTCCGCCACAAAAGGCATCTCAGTACGCAGTCATCAATTATTGCTTATTCATTGCTCTGTACACAGTTATTGAAGCTTAAGCATTTATCACTATAGGCGGCACTTGTGTTAGCACAACTTTGTCATGTGGAAGCAACAAAGGCACGAGTTTCTTAGATGATCCATCTTAAGTTCAGAGTAGCTCGTCTCAGATTGGCCGAGTGGTCTAAGGCACCAGACTCTAGGGGGAACCTTGCCCAGTGATACGAGTTGAAGTTCAGAATAGCTAGTTGCTTGTATTTTGATGTTGACGAGTTTAACGTAGTGATGAATACCCTTTTTTATCTCTTAGTTTACGTTTTGTTTCATATTGATGCGAAGCTTGCTTTTATATACATTGCCTTGCCACAAGAAAGATCGTTCATAGCACAGTGTGTGTCGTACTTTCTTTTCCCTGTCTTTTATTAATTAGTATTTTTTCCTTTCTGATATAAAAACCAGCATCATCAACGTAACCATTGTCCTTATCATCGCAGTACACATCTACAATCATCAAGGTAAATTTGTTATTTTTATTATTCTTTCTGGCCAAGTGAACTCCGTTGTGACTACTGCTACAACCACTATACCATTACTAGTGCTACTGGCACCTGAAGAAGATGTCCGGACCCTTAAATTAAGTGCGTGGTAAATATTCCCAGCTCGTCGCCGTATTGGGAGCACACCACTACAACGTCTTTTATAGTCACCCAGGGTTTAGGACAGCACTACTTTGGGATTATTACTACTACTTCGATCAGAATGATAACGGCACAAGGCCTGTACAAGCGCTATCCACACAGCCACACCGCACGTATCGGGACACCTGCCGCATGCAATCGGAGGGTTAAGGGGCGTTGCTGATACGCTCTTTCACCCTCCGCTTGCGTGTGGCAGGTGTTGCAGCCCATGCGGGTCAGCTGTGCGGATAGCGCGTGTACAGGACATAAGACAGCATTCATGTAAAAAGGATCGCTTGCGAGAAGAAAGCCCAAGTGCACCTTCGACCGTCACGGCACCTCCACCAAATGTTGCGCGAAGAAAAGAGACCCATGATTGCAGAGTGGGTGTATTGACAGTGATCGCAGAGGTTTCCCGGACAGTGATAAGTCCCATCGTCTCTTTGCAATATGAGCGAGCTTCCTTGTTCTCTTTGCCGCAACAATATGGCAGTTTAAACATGACCGAATGAAACACGTGGCTTTAGGGGCTAGGTGCCCAGACGTCTGGAAACAGGGTCCTAATAGGCAGTCTTTACGACGTCTTTTGCGCCTAGTAGAGAAAAACCTTGACTTAGGGCTTTCAAGCTTTCACCCTATAATTCACTTTTTGTGTGTGTGACTTGCACAGCTCAACTGATATCAGTGAGAGAGAGATGGATAAGTAGCAAGTGAAAGGTAAGCAAGGACTGCGCTGTTCCTTAGAGCCCCCAAAGTCCAACTATTAATAAAATTTATCGATAGCTTTTTACTTTATTACCTTATATGACATTTCTATCGCAGCAAAAGCTATATTGGTAAACTATACGCATGAACCCCTGAATTCCAAGCTCAACCGCAGGTGCAGTGCACTGTTCGTAAGCTCTCGATTATTCCACCCGTCACTGTCATCTGAAAGGTTTGGCTTTATTAAGGCGTAGGCCTCAACTGCTCTGCAGATGGTGAATGTGAAAAGGCGGTGTGTGGTATTAAGGTGGTATTGCAAATACCCGTACAACTTTCTGGACAAGTGAGACACAAAGCTGAGGACAAGAAGCAGTAAATACTTCAGTCTCAGCTTTTCATTGGTCAACCGCACCAGTATATGCCCAGAAAATGTCCTTGCAAAGAAGCCGACAAGTTATTTATGCAGAACCGGGACCCTAATTTCATTCGTGATTTATACCGGTACTAGCGCTGTTTCATTGAAGCAAATTTAAAACCATCTTCTCAATAAACGATACTTCTAAAGTCGGCTGCGCTGGCAGAGTGAAAAAAAAACGGCGATGGTAAGTAGTTGTTGTGATATGTTGATGAAAAAAAAATGACAGGAATGATTCGTGGTCTGATTACGGATGACAGTGTGATCAAACGACATTGTCGCTTGAACAAGTATGGGTCCATGGTGCGTAGGCTGTGAAACAGCGTGTTTAGTATAGAAACCTTGTGAATGCGCAGAGGGGGGAGCAATAGTAAATTCAATTGAACGAGGAAAATAGAAGGCATCGCAGAAAAAATAAAAGTTGAAAACACAAGGCGTGTGTAGAAGGCGCAGCACAGTCGCACCGAAACCTAGAAGAGCGGCCTTTCAGAGCCTTTTCAAAACACTCATTGAGTAACTACTGCAAGCACACTTGCTTGATACTCACTAGGGCATTAATAATAATTTTTGGTGCTATGCTATTTTTCGTGAATCTTCTGAGAAGCGTGGTATGTGCAAAACACTTGCAAAGCATTTAGTGCCAATTGTTCATGCAATGACAGACGACGATGAGAAATAATGACCCATGAGTAATAATGGCGCTTGGGACTTGTTGTCAAACTTGTCTTCGGCAGGCTTGATGTCGGGAAAGCAATCGTGTTATTACGACTTATGACGCGTTTCAAAACATCAAAAGAACAACCAGTCGTCGCGCAATGTGAATAGCGTAACAAGTGGGCCGTCCAATGCTCCATACCATTACAGAAGCTTTTTCTTGTTCCCCTATTGACTGTGGCGCATTCCCACTTAAACCGTAATTCCTCATCGTCGTCATCCACTGTATGAACATTTGGATTCGTGGCTCGCTGTTGTTACCAGGCGGTCTTGTCGTTAGTGGGCTCCGGCGTGTCGGCAGGTCTACCACAATTACACCTGTGGGATTGGAGTGGCCACTCGATCTTCTGCCATCGGCAACTGCACACGCACAGACGACGACGAAAAGCACCGGCTCACGTTTTCTCGGACAGCGTAGCCCGAGACGTGGGGAAAAGGACAGTCGTCAGCACCAACGCGTTTCGACGAGCGTTCTGCGTTGATCCTGTTCTGCGCTGCTGCTCACGGGTTGGAACGGCTTGAACGACGGGCGGCGGGATTGCACTTGAGTTTAACGTTTGCTTCTTTGTTGTTTTAGTGCTTTTTTGGCAGTTGTTTGTGGTTTGTGCCATATGATTTTCTGAGTTCGAGCGACTCAGGCTATCTAGATGTCGGTTTCTTCGCCTGGCCAAGGGCCTTCTCCTTGGCTAGCATCTATACCGGTCAAGGATTGGCCGATTGATTCTTTTCTTTGCAGTGGGGTTATCAACGTCCCCGTGGCTCTGGTACCGACCAATGGAGGTACGATACCTATGAAGAACCCGAAGATGATTCAGATGGAGCTTCGGAAAGCCACAACACACTCTCAAAAGATCATTGAGGTCCGGCATTTCGGTCGTGGTGGTATTTTGTGCTGCTCCGCCGATCAGGAGTGCGTCCGAGAGCTTCTCAACTGTTCCGAATTTGCAGCACAGCCGGTGAGCCCGTTTATACCAGCGCATCTGGCATGTTCGAAAGGCATAGTCCGCGGTGTAGATACGAGCCTGACCCCTGCAGAAATTCTTGAGTTATTTTCAGTAGCAGGTGCAGTGTCAGTATACAGGTGCACGCGTCTGGTTGACAATAAAAAATCACCTACCGAATCTGTCATAGTAACCTTTGCGGGAACGATAAGACCATCTGAAATTAAAGCTTGGCCTCTTATCTATAAGGTAGAGCCTCTATCCCCTAAGCCACTGCAGTGCTTGAATTGTTGGAGGTATGGGCACAGCGTGAAAGGGTGCAGATCAACTGCCAGATGTCGACTATGCGGAGAAAATCACGACAGCCGTAAGTGCAACTCGACGGAAGAGAAGTGCTGTTTATGTCATGAAGCGCATCCTGCAGACTCTTCAGATTGTGAGGCGAAAGAACGAGAAGTTAAGCTGCTGGAAATTGTGGAACGCAGGCGTTGCTCCCGGAGGGAAGCTGTGACTGAATTACAAGAACGCTCGAAAGGTTACGCAAGCGTAACAGCACGACATACCACTGCTATGGATGCATCGTTAGCAAAATATATAGCAGAGGCTGTAGAGAAGGCAACGGAAAAGGCGATGGAGCGTCTTGCCAGCAGTATTATTGGAGTCGTGGCTGAACTGTTAACATCTCAGTTGACCCAAATCATTGCTTCAGTGTCTATGAAAAATCAGACTTCACAGGATTTCGAGGTTTCAAATTGTGCCGGGACAGAAGGTCCGATAGCTCCTACACGATGCGCATCTCCTAAAGCAGGACCCTCCAATAAGATACTGCGGGCAGATCTAGAAACCTTATCAGATGACACTGATGAATTTACAGATATGGATGCGGAATCTCATAATTTCTTGAAGCGCGCCAGATCTCCCCTATCGAAAAAGTCTTCACAGAAATCAAAATCTAAAAAGTTCCTGTCAAAGAAAGACGCTTTGGAGAACCTCTCCAAAAAAGACTTTTTGAAGAAAGATCTTTTGGATCAAGCAGTCTCTGTGGCGGGTTTATAGAGTCAAAATAGGCTCCTTAAAAGTATTACAGTGGAATTGTCGATCAATAGGGTCGGCTACCACAGATTTATCGTGTATTTCTTCGCAAATTTCCCCAGATATTATTACTTTACAAGAAACTTGGCTTACAAACGGACAAAAACTTTACCTAAAAAATTATCGCTTATTTCGTTTAGACAGACCTAGCAGAGGTGGTGGACTTGCCATTTTTATATCAACTAAATTTAGTCATAGAGCGAAGATTAACTACCTGTGCATGGATTCTAACTATGAAATTATGGTATTAGACATCACTCTGCCAGGCTGTTCCCCTTTTTCTTTTGTTAACGCATACTTTCCGGTAGGTGTACAGGACACAAGATGCTTAGATGCAATGTTAGCTTCCTGCAGGAAGGATGTAATATTAACTGGTGACTTTAATTCACACCACGTGTCTTGGGGTTTCAAGACTGATGTAAATGGAAGGCGCTTGTGGGAATGGACTGTTGATAATAACTTATCTTGTGTAAATTTCCCCACTGTTACGTTTATTAGGAGACAATCAAAGTCGGCGATAGATCTGACCTTTTGCAGCTCCTCACTAAACATTTCGTCGTGGAAAACATTAGATTGCGCAACAAACAGTGATCACCTTTCCTATTAGCTTTGATATTAACTTTCCCGGGATATTTCTAACTGGTAAAATTGGCTCGTTTGTAAATTATGAGCGTTTACAAAAAGACTTGAAGTCTACTTTGGTTCTTCGCAAGGACATACAGGAAGACATTCGGGCTATGAGTCTGTGTGCGGTACTGAAAAGAGCAATAAAAAAGTCAACTTTTTCAATAACTTCAGGCACAGGCGGGTCGTTTAGCCCATGGTGGAACGCTGATTGTACGAGGGGGTATAGAAAACGAAAAGCGGCGTGGAAGCAACTTATCCACAACCAATGCCCAAAAAACTGGTGTGACTATAAATACGTGGCAGCAGATTTTAAACGCACAGTACGCAAAGCAAAAGATGACTATGACACTAACAAATTTAGCTATCTTTCAAAACCATACAACAGAAAGGCGCTTTTTAGATTTTTGCGTTCCAGAAAAATGATACCACCATCAGACAATAGTGATTCTTCAATTCTATCGCCTAGCGAACTCACTGAAATCTTAGAACATGTTGCTAAAGGATTAGAAGAAAGATTCAGATCAACAATGCCAAGACACATAGTAAAGCCAATTGCAGGGGAGGAGTTCAACGAGGTGACATTAGCGGAACTAGCGGGTGTAGTGAGGCACTTACCTCCTACAGCACCTGGACCAGATGGAGTAACTTCAGCAATGATAAAAGTACTATATGACATTTCCCCACATGAACTCTGTAATATGGTTAATTACTCTTTGAAAACTTCTTGGATACCGGCGGATTGGAAACTTTCCAAAATAATTCCGATACTTAAAAAACAGGCGCTTGGGTATACACTTGACAATGTGAGGCCAATTTCTCTTACATCTAATTTGGTTAAACTAACTGAAAGAGTTTTGAATGCACGTGTAATAAAATACATTGAGGAGAAATCAATATTGAACCCCAGTCAAATTGGCTTTAAATCGGGATGCTCCATATGGTGTGCGCACGCGGATTTGGAGAGTCGTATACAGTTGGCTAGGCGTAGAAGAGAGTATTGTGCATTAGTTACTCTGGATTTGGCCAAGGCGTATGACAAAGTGGAGCATAAAATACTAATAGAGCAGATGGAAAGGTCACACTTACCAAAATACATGACATCATGGGTAGCAGAGTTTTTAAGGGAGAGAGAGTTTTATTGCTTTCAAAGGGGTTGTTTTTCTAACAGATATCGACAATACCGTGGCGTACCACAAGGTGCAGTGCTCTCACCGGTGTTGTTTAACATCTTCCTCAGTTCTATTCCAACACATAGCGATATTCATTTATATGTTTATGCAGATGACATTGCTTTCTTTGCGACAAACAGTGATCTGCAATTACTTTATCAGACATTACAGAATTACCTAAACATGATAGAGGAATGGCTTCAAAAAATTGGAATGTCTCTAAATGTAAACAAAAGCGCGCTTCTAGCGTTCTCTTTCAGGGATCCTGTCAACATCTCCTTGATGTATGGCACAGAGCAGATTCCCCAGGTGGATTCACTTAAATACTTAGGCATCATATATAACAGCTCGTTAAATTGGAAAAGCCACATCGATCACATTGCGTCCAAAGCAATACGAGCCATGGGGTGGTTACGCAAGCTCAGCAACATAAAAAAGGGGTTGCGAAGAAATACATTGGTAATGGTCTATAAAATGTACATTCGTGCTATAATGGAATTCGGCTGTGTCTTATTTTCGGGCAGTGCGACATATAAAATGAGACCGCTAATACTATTAGAAAGGGAGGCTTTACGACTGTGCCTTGGACTGCCCAAGTTTGTTGCTAACAATGTGCTATACATGGAAGCGCGTCTACCGTCATTGTTGAATAGATTCAAAATGCTTGCTATCCAAACATTTTTAAAACTATACACTGTGCCCCAGAGAGCATCATTTTATGCTTTTATTAAAGAACCAAGTTTATTTTTTGAAACTTGGTGGTCAAGATTCCACTGCCCACAGATCTTGTTCGTTCAAGCGCTGCTAGAACCACTGAACGTCAAAATCAAACATATTTTCACAACAAGAGACGTTAACTTAGATCTTAAGATAGAATTTGAGAATATTTATCCCTCTAACGCAAAGCAAATTCCATTTCAATATTTAAATGATCGGCTGCAGGATTACTTGGCGCATGTGAACTTGAACAACATAATTGCGACCGATGCATCCGTATCAAATGAAAAGGCTGGGGCAGGTATCTTCTCACGTTCCCTTGACTGGTCCTTTTCGGTTAGACTCCCAGATTACACACCAATATTCATGGCAGAATTATTTGCTATTGTACTGGCACTACGGAAACTTCCTTTGGGCGAGTCGGAAGCAGTCGTAATTACAGATTCTTTTTCAGTATGTGCTGCTCTGTCTTCAGGAGCCAACTTAACACTTATGCACATGTTTCGACAACTCATACCGACAAACGTGAAAAAACTGCAGCTCTTATGGGTACCAGGTCATCGTGGCATATATCTCAATGAGATGGCGGATGCACTAGCCACAGTATCTCTTAACGGTCCCATTATCCCGGTTTTGCCTGATACAGCTTACGCGACAGCAATAAGGTTTAGAAACCTCTGTTTGCGTGAATACGACTGCTACTTATTGGATAAATATCGAGATTTCGCACATCTAAGATGCCGCTGGAATAGACAGTGGTGTGCAACACGGCACTTGGAAGTTACTTTTACAAGATTGCGTTGCAGAATTCCTCAACTGAATTATTATTTGCATAAAGTTGGTCTAAAGGCGTCACCTTTATGTCAGACTTGCGAAGAAATGGAAACGATTGATCACTTCTTTTTGTTCTGTCGCCGGTATTCTCATCAGCGGAAAAGATACCTGGTAGCTCCACTTGAAAAATTGGGATTAGAATTAAATGTGGCAGTAATTTTGTCGTTTGGCAGCATTAAATTCGGTTATAGCCACAGGGACGTCTGCTCTGCGGTATTTGAATACATAATTGAAACAAAGCGATTGCCATGTTAATCTGCCTATATATATATATATATATATATATATATATATATATATATATATATATATATATATATATATATATATATATATATATATATATATATACATCATTTTAGACCCACCATTACCTCTGTCTCAAATCGCATCTGATGGCCTGCATCGTTCCCTGCTCAGATATACTCCTTTTTCGATTTTCGTCTTTTCTTTCTATATTTTTTTTCAGCCCAAAATTACGTTTCTTTGAAAAACCATTAGCCTTTTAGTTAAGATCCTGCCGCCCGGTTCTTGGCCGATCCCCCTTTGTGGGTGTGCGCCAGAGTGTGAAGGATCATCATCATCATCATCATCATTTGGCACATTATTCCGTGCAATTGTTCAGCGGATACCACGCTTCTGAGAAGAATGATGAAAAATAACAGGGCGAATGCCGGCCTACTGCCCAAAAAATTTATTTATTATGTCCTAGTGTGTATCAAGCAAGTGTGCTTGCAGTAGTTACCCAATGAGTGTTTCGAAAAGTCTCTGAAAGACCCCTCTTCAAGCTTTCGCCGCGACTGTGCTGCGCCTTGCGCGCAGGCCCGGTGTTTTTTTCTTTATTTTCAATGTTGTTTAACCTATTGACCCGATGATAGGTGACGCCATCATCCAAGCTGGGGCACATAAACTACGTAACCACTATACCACTAAACTATAAGACGCTGTCCGCAGCGAACGTTTGCTGGATAGTAACGCCGTTCCTTTAACTCGTGCTAACACACTACCGGTAAACTACAGCCATCTATTCAAGCAATGGCTGAGTGCAGGTTTATTGAATGGGAAAACAGCTTCGCGCTCATACTTCTTACAGAAAGATAATGCTTCTTACAAAGGGACAGACATCTTCTTCAGCTTACCGGGTATTCCTGCTAAACATGTCTTCTCTTCAGGGCTTGAAAAAAGCAGATAACCATGCGAGGAAACAGCACATTTACGAAGCTCTCGTACATTTATTTTTATATATTCCTTGGCAATCGAACTTGCCCATTGTATTTACCAGTCATGCTCAGTCTATAGCAGAAATGGTCACAGGGGATCTCGCGTAATTCACTTTTACTCCTTTTTGTATATCTGGAAGAATTTAGAAGCCATCATCTGTTTTTACAGATACCAGTACAGGCGTCTTTTTTTGGCCGTTTGGGAGGCTGGACTTTCAAAACCTCACAAAATTTTCACGGTACCTAAGGCCACCAGCGAGGAAAACGTTGCGGAGCCTCTGAACCTGCAATATCTGCCATTCATGGCTGGCTGTTTGGCGAGTTGTCTTGCCTTAGCATTAGAACTAGTCGCACACTCGAAGCTCTGGCATTTTCTCGAAAAACTTCGTGTGGCTAGAGCAACTACAAAGATTTGATTGGGTTGCCTTCACAGCAGTGAATTAAAACCATACCCGAAACTTGAATGCACTGTAACCAGTAACAAACAGCCAGTATTACTGCCTTCAAGCAGTGTTGCTATGTGAAAACAGGTTCCGCCAAAATAAAACGCAGTACGCGAGCTAGGTCTATTCGAGGTGAAACTGCGTGCCCAAATAATCTATCAGCTCTAGCAGACAGTGAAAGTGTGCCGATATATCTTCGGTATATCTTCACCTATGCCAATATTGCGGTGCTCGCCTTATATCTGGCTCAAATAAAGCTTCGCTACTGCCATCACTGCTGTCTGTAGGAAAAATGGTGGCAATCTTAGTGATGTAGAGAGGGCATGCCTTCTATGATTTTGTCACTGTGCGGTAAACAATTGAAAAAAATTACTGAAAGCGTACCCTTACGAACAGTGATGGTAGCGGCACGTCTTTGCTCGAGCCAGCCATTAGGCAAACATCAGAATATGGGGATGGTTTGGCCAGATATTCAGATGCACTCTCGCTGTGAGGAACACATCTCCTGATAGAGCACGCTGGCATGTAAATTCACCCCGTTTAGTGATAGCTCGTGTGTTACGTTGTATTTTAAGGGGCAACCGAACATTACAGAACAGGTGTGGTCTGCCAAGCGAAGTTTCAACTATTCTTAACAATAATAGTCAAGTTTACAGTGAAAAGCATCATGCTGTAGTTTATATCAACTTGTAATCAATTCATCAAACTTCCTGTTAAGCTGTCTGCACTTGCAACCTCACATTTTATGAACCAGTGAATGAATGAATCAGAGAGAGCGAATAAAACATGTATGGGTAAGCATTGATTGATTGATATGTGGGGTTTAACGTCCCAAAACCACTATATGATTATGAGAGACGCCGTAGTGGAGGGCTCCGGAAATTTAGACCACCTGGGGCTCTTTAACGTGCACCCTATGGGTAAGCATAATAACAACTTGTCAGTGTTCATCTAGCATAGCTGACAGGCAGCAGGGAGCGCATTTCTCTAATGTTTTGGCTGAAGTCTAAAAAACTTCATTCCTTCACGTCGCAGCATTATTAATATCCTGTGATATATAATAGAAGTCATGGCATATCGTGAACGAGGACATTTGAAAGCACTGATAAGAGTTTTACTTTGAACTTCTGCTACTATTCAATAAAAAAGTATAGGATATGAGAGGAAGTGCCTAGCATTTTATGCACAACTCTGACGAAATCAGTGTGATGATTTCAAGACTAATCAATATCGTGCAGCTTAGTTCAAATACACTTTTGAAAAGGTACGTAATAGGCACCGGAACAGAAAACAATAGAAAAGCCTTTCTTTTTCTACATGTACCTAAACAAACCACTACATAACGTATGTTTTACTGCGTTATAGACCATGTGTAAAAATGGTTATACAGTGTTGTGCCCTTGGGTTTTTTGCAGTGTTTCTGTGTGCGTATTTTATATTGATCACAATAAAAATTGGCTCTTTTGATATCTTGTGCTTTTGCTGAGCATGTATATTCATTCGCCGCCTATACCTTGACTGGCATTCTGCAAACAGAATCCTTGACAGTGTATGCAGAAATCTGGCTTCTGCTGCTTTCAAAACACTTCTGCGTAGCTGAGATAGAACATTGTAAACACGATCATGCAGTGAGTCGATATACGTTACTTACAGCTGGTGTTTGAAAACATCTACTCAATCACTTACAACCACATATACAGAAAACATGTTGCGGCAGTTTACACAAATTATCGTCATGCAAAACCTGAATAAGTCGTTGGGAACAAATGTCGATGGCCCACTTTTATTTAAAATGTCGATGGTCCACTTATATTGGCGTAAATGCAGCATGTCGCATTTCGCACCGGTTGCCGCCGGGCCGCGCCGACGGACGCTGGTCGCGGAAGTAGCGCCTGGCGTCAGACTATGAAGTGCTCGTGTTTTGCTAACGTAGCGTCGCTGTGCCCAGCGTGCGCGCGCGTCAAAGCTACATTGGCGTATATTCGGCCCTTCATGATGCGCTCGCGGCCATTTCGCTTGCTCCGCTTATAAAAGTTTGGTGTTGCGTGACGTCGATGGATGACGAAATACATGACTGGTGCAAACATGATAATCCTGACACGCGTGTCATGTAAGAACATGACAACATACTACGCTCATAGCGTGCTGGCGGCCGCCTCGCTACCTCCAGATATACTAAATTTAGTATCACGTGACGTGAGTAGATGACGAAGGTAAACGACACGTCCAAACATGATAATCATGACACGGAAGTCTTGTACAGCATCATTTACCTCCACCTTGTGACATTGGGCTGACTTTAAAGAGACATATCAACCTTTCTCATTAATGCTTCCTATATCATCGATTCCCATTGTACCTGAGATCTGCCAACTTTTCTTAGCGATGTGGGAAGGGCATACCTTGAAGTAGTTTGTCAATATGCAGTGAAAAAATGCAAAAATCTCTGAAAGTGTACCCTGACGAGCAGAGATTGTAGCTGCCCGTCTTCGCTCGAGCCAGCCATTAGGCCAACATCAAAATATGGTGATGGTTCGGCCAGACATTCAGATGTACCGTCGCTGTCTAGAGCACATCTTTTGATAGAGCCCGCGGGCATATAGTTTCACGCTATTTCCGACAACTCGCGTGTTTCATTGTATTTTGGCGACGCCCGCACTTCACGGAGCAGGTTTGGTTCGCCCAGCTAAGTGTCAACTATCGTTTAACAATTAATGGTCAAGTTTGCAAATGAAACCCCTATGTCGTAATATATATCAAATTGTAATCAATTCATCAGCCGCTCCGTTAAGCTGTCCGCACTTCCAACCTCTCCTGACGTGAACGAATGAATGAATGAGAGAGAGAGAGAGCGAAATGAACGTGTATGGGCAAGCATAATAGAAACTTGTCAGTGTTTATCTAGCATAGCTGATAGGCAGCACAGATCACACTTCTCTGATATTTAGGCTGAAGTCTAGCCAAGCTTTTAAAGCATTTAGCTATTGAATAAGCATTCCATGTACTAAAAGAAACTTCAGTCCTTCCCGTCGCCACATAATTCATATACAGTATTGTGTGATAGCAGCCACGGCATACCATTAACTAGATCATTCAAAAGTAGTGATAAGAGTTTTAATTTGAACTCATGCTACCATCGATTAAATATGTACATGGTAGGAAACGAAGTGCTAAAAGCTTTATGCACAACCTCGACAAAGTCAGTGTTGTGATTTCATGAAAAAAAATGAGACTTTGTTAAAATACGCACATAAAGGCGCATAATAAATACCACAAAAATAATTGAATAATTTATTATCTCATATGTACCTAAATAAACCACTACATGCCATTTGTCTAACTTCGTTGTGAGTCACGTGTAAAACTGGTTACACAGTGGTGTGCCCTTCAGTTTTTTTTCTAGTGTTAGCCTGTGCGCATTCTGAATTGATCACAATAAAGCTTCTTGCTTGTGACATCTTGTCCTTCCACTCAGCATGTATATTTAGCTGTCGAATATACACTGCCATTTCTTGCCAACACAATTCTTGAAATGATATAAACAACTCTAGCTGCTTGTTTTAAACATGTCTGCGTAGCTGAACTGGAACAATGTTATCATGATGAATGAGTCAATATACTTAACTTACAACCTGGTGTTCGCAAACGTCTACTAAATCATTTACAAGCACATTTGCACATTACACATATCGCGGGGGTGTGCAGAAAGTTTTCCGGTGATAAAATTGCATGAGTCGTGTGGGTCCATGGCCAATGGGTACACTTAGTTAACATGTCTACTTCACCGGAGTGCGTTCAGTTCCTCGAAAAAACGACGAGCCATGACGCCATGGCGTTCTTTACACATGGACACACTGAACCCACCGGCACATTCGCAGCCTAAATTGAAAGAGCGCGAAGTGCAAAGTAACAGGACACTTAAAAAAACTTATCAAACATAAACTTGCGTATGAACGTGTTAAGATGTTTTAGAGTGACCAAGAGAACGCATGCAAACTTCACAAGTGGGACAGGCTTGCGGCCGAGCTAAACCTAACTCAAGAGCTAACAGCGAATGCCGCACCTTGCAGGGCATTCGTACCAATGATGAGACGAAAAATTTTTTCATGCGCTAAAATGAACCCAGCTTTTGCACCGGAACACGTGACGTCTTTGCACAAGTGCACGCGATTGTACATTAGGAGTTCTCCGCTGGCGAGGAACGTACACGCACGATACAATACCAGCGGAAGGTTGGCTAGGACATCTGCTCTCGGCACACAACCATACTCAAACGCGACTGGCGCATGCATCATTCATGTCGCTCAGCATATCGGTGTTCCGCAAATCACACCTCCCGTTTTTCGATCTTCTCTGTTGACACGAAGGGCCGGGTACTTTCGGCCGCATAATTAATTACCTCGTCGTCTCGTAAGGCACAACAGCCAGTCATAGCATTTGCCCTTCAGATCCGAGCAAAACGGAAGTCTATAGACAGACTCCAGGTCTGCGGCCAGAACATTTGCCTATTTGCCTCTGCGGCCGTGCACAGAGAAGTCGCCAAGATGTTAGAAGGAAAGGTCACCGCATTATTTGAAGGTTTGACGCGTTTCTCGAAGCTAACAGGTTCCAGCTGTTCCTGACCACGGCAAGGTATGATTTAGCCCACTTTTCTTTCTTAACATTTATAGCACATTTGCTACTGAGAACATCCCCTATACTTTCCATAGCATCATTGGCTGCCAGTTCTCAAAAATATCGTGTCAAACAAAGTAAAGAAACACTTAAACGTACACTTTGTTCTTTTATTCATAGCGAGGGTCTATTTCTGGCAGGCTGGATGCTTCCAGATAGTAGACTACTAATTGGTGCGCAGTTGCGAGCTCCTAATAAGATATCGTGATACGTGACACCGATCGGTCAAAGAGGAGTGTTCCACACTCGCCGTAGAGGCGGCTGGTGGCGTTCACTGACTCTCAATTGTTTAAATGCACATATATACCCTATTATGTTGACGGAGTGATGACCGCCATTATCGCTGGTGCAACATGGTGCCGATCCACGTTTGGGCCTCTACTTTGACGCGATCTGTAATGTGTTCAGATAATGCATGTTTACTTCTGTATGACGCAAGTTGTGTATTGTTATATATGGTGTTTAAAGCTCGTTTTATAAGAAGTGATGAAATATACAGGGTGCCCCAGGTAAAGTTATTCAGGGTTTAAAAATATCCCAACACATGCCATCACAACGCAAACAAATGCATGTTGCTCACTGTTGCCTGGAGTCAGACATTTTTTTGCGTTCTAAATTATTGTTTAATTAGATATGTTTAATTAACTAACTGTTGAAGGCACGAAGAGGGATAAAAAGTTTCAATGAGAAAGTTGTAGATCGGTTTGCAAAACGTTTGATTGGGCAATTATGAGCTTTGAGCTTTATATCTGTTGGGTATTAGTGTTTTTTCACTAATTACAAATGCCCACGAAATACAAAAAATAGCACGTGACAAACCTGCTCACGCGCCAGTGAGCACAATCATTCTAGAGCTCCCTAACGTTCCGCGCGCGAACGACTATAGACTTTGCCCCATTCTGCTGTCTCAACAAGGCTGTAACAATGGCGGTGGCTTTACGATGAACACGTTTTGCTATCGGCCACAAAAACGATAACCGCTGTGACTGCTTATCGCTGTCATGAACCGGTGCGAGGGAAGCGTATCGTTCGTATGCGGAACGCTAGAGAGATCTATAATCATCGCGCGCACTGGTGTGCGAGCGGGTTTGTCATGTGGTAATTATTTCTATTTCACGGGCAGTTGTAATTAGCAGAAAAACACTAATACTGAACAGATATAAAGCTGAAAACTGTCCGATTGGACGTTTTGCGAAGTGATCTACAGCTTCCTTGTTGAATTTTTTATCTATCTTTGTTACTTTAAAGTTGGTTAATTAGACATATCTAATTAAAGAATATTTTAGAACACAAAAATAGTCTGGCTAACTCCAGGCAATGTTGAGCAACATGCTTTTGGTAGCGTCGTAATTTCGTGTGTCGGCATATTTTTAAACTCTGCCCAAAGTTACCTGGGGCACCCTGTATATACCGCTGGGCTACGGAAACAGTGTGCGTTTTTCGAAGCATAGTGTTACTATACTGAGTCGTCATGACGACTGCCCGCCTACCCGTCTCTATTTCTACAACGTCTAACCGAATATCGTGAAAAAATATTGCACAATAAAGGTTACAGTTGTGCAGTTACAATACCTTATTAAAAACATTTATTGTATTAAAAAACAATTTTGCATTCGTTTTTCATTTAGCAACCAATTAGGCAATACCCTTACCAGTATTTTACGTATTAAATGGAGCTGAAGTGAACGCTTGGTGTTTCCACCGAAAAACACATTTTGAACCACGAGTATGGTTGCTGATTCTCGACAGAGTACCCTAATCCGGCCAACATTGTGCCTCGTAAACTGCAGCTCTTTATCACAAAGACAATGATTGTCTTCCTAGCATCGTTTCTTGAAACATCGTCGTCCTCTCTCCTGCGTATCTCAACCCCGAGTCGAGTTTGTCGCCACGAGGCGTGATGGCTGGTGCGGTAAGGCGTCGTACTGCGGCGCTTTGTTGATCTTGTTGTTGTTGTTGTTGTTGCTGTTGTTGTTGTTGTTCACCTATTGTTAGTGACGCTTTGCTTTTATACCTTCGTGGCAACTGCGAACGCGGGAAGCGTAAAGGGTCATGCCTAATGCTGAAATTTTTTGCAACAATCTCGATGTCTTTCTAGCAGGCACCGGGGGAAAAAATCAATGTCTCGCTTCTTTTTTTTATGCCCGTTCATGTTTTATCTATGAATTGGTAAGATACGGAGAAAAATTTGCGTGACCACGGCAATTTAAAAAGCTAGTGCAGTGTGAATTTTTATTAACGATTGAAGTGACTTCGAGAATTTCGAGAGACATCCTTTGGTAAACCGAAATGTTTTGAATGCACTTACAAAATGTCCCGCAACTCGTCAAGTCTTTTGTTCTTGTATCACCAAGCCAGTCATTGTGCAGGAAAATACGCACAATCACGATATATATATTTATATTTGCACGATGAATGAATAAGCACACAGCTATCATAGTTTCGAGGTGCAATGAGAGACAAATTCCACAAGACTCACCTGATGATAATTTCAACAGGACTCATGACTTGGGCAATAATAAAACGAC
The DNA here is from genome assembly GCA_013436015.1 of Rhipicephalus annulatus. NCBI lineage: Eukaryota > Metazoa > Arthropoda > Arachnida > Ixodida > Ixodidae > Rhipicephalus > Rhipicephalus annulatus. Next base: position 997,800 of record WOVY01001359.1, read on the forward strand.
ACGTGCCCGGAAACAGAGCCAGCAAGACTTCTTAGTGGTCCTGAACTTAATGTTTAAAGTTTCTTCGTAAGTAAGCCACCGTAAAACTCTTTTACAACCATGACCTCCCACAAATGGTGATATATGCGCCCCGAGGAGCCTTTCGGGAGTCATTGTTTGCTCGCCTGAAAAGTTCACGTTCCACCTTTTATGACAGCCTTGACTCCTTCAGCTTCCTCTTTTTACACTTTTTTGAAATATATTTTTTAAGGCCATTGCTTTTAACCTCACTCAAAACATATCCCACTGGAAAAGCAACCAATTTATGTATATGTAATAATTTGCAGAAGGATAAACAAGGAAAACCGGCTGGGCAAAACTTCACGCAGCTCATTAAAAAATGAAAACCATCTGCAATAAACAGATTTATTGCGACGACTTCGCAAACTTTTTTTTCTAGTCGCCTGTTTATCAAGACATTCAGCGTTTGTATGGTGCAACTATTGCATTTATTGCCAGTAATATGTTATCATATAGCGATCTTCACCATATCCTTAAGGTGGCGCACATTTTTCAAGTTTTATCTTGAACGAATGTGAGAGCGTGGCGCACTATAGGAAGCGCAAAAACTAGTCCAACATTCTGTTTGTTAGTTTGAAGTGATTTTTTGAGACCTCGAGCCTAATTTTTAAAATTGAAAGTAAGGTGAGTCATTATTTGCGTCTGGAGCCGTAGGGTGAAGCAATCCGTTTAGCAAGCGCGAGACGACAATTGGACAAAAGGAAATAGCCTAAGAGGCACGAGCGCGGAAATTACAAGCGCACATTTTACGTAATGAGGAACAAATAGTGCACTATGGGCTTCGACTAAGCAGCATACCACGATGAATCAGCGGGTCGTTAGTAAAAGTGTTACGCACTTCGTAAACATGTCGAAGACGGTGCTCTGCGTAAACATTCTATTTATTACACATTTTGATGGACGTTTTGTTCGTGCATATTCAGACCATGCATATTCACTTTTCGCTGGGTCTGCTGACCTCTAAGCGGTCTCATTGCACTGCCAGGTACGGAGTTCTAGATATGGTGTCTGGTGACCGCAAATGTTTTCTGATGCGGCAGAGAACCATCCTTTTTCCTAAGAGACGACTCAATGGCTAAAGCGATGCTCTGTTTCTTCTTTGTTTTCAGTCGATTGTATTGATTTATCATGTGACGTGGTGGTTACGTCCTAGAGTGACGTCATCACAAGGCGATATTTCGCATCACGCTCGAGGCTTCGCCTAAAAACAAAAACAAAAAAATACCATAATCACGAAGTAAATGATGATGAGTGGGGCGACGCGTCCTTCAGTCCGTCCGTGTTCCCGTCCGTCCGTTCGTTCTTGCTTCCATCCGTCCATCCGTCCGTCCGTCCATTTAGTGAACACTACAAGTACTGCCATCTCGGATCTTTTTATCATATATTCAATATATACAAGTACTGTCACCCAGAGGATATTCCAAGGACTAAACGAGAAATGGCTGCCTGCTGCTATTATTATTATTATTATTATTATTATTATTATTATTAATGTTATTATTATTAATATATTGCTACCACTACATATAGTAGCAATAATAATAATAATATTAATATTAATATTAATATTAATAATATTAATAGTTTCTGTTTTATATGAGTCAACTCCACTCCTGTAATAGCCCGCAAAGGGCTGACAGTATCAATAAATGAAATGAAATGAAATGAACATACATCGGGGACACGCGACTCATGACTTAAGAGGTTCCGCCTCTCGCCTCTAAAATATGATCGAGTATTTATGGTCCACCTAAACCGACACTGACGTGCATAAATGGCCATATGCAGTACTAAAGAGTGTTCTGCCAATCTCTCTATACAGCGGCAGTATTCACGTAATCTCCGACCCCTTTTGTGTCCGCGACAATTTCGGGGTACTCCTGTCACGGGTAGGTCGGCCGAATTCCTCGAAGCGACCACCATGACCATGCATACGTTGGCTAACGTTGATTGACGTGCGGAGTTCGCGCCGAGGTAGAAGTTGTATACACATGGTGCACGCTCATAGTTCGTACATGGTGGGCAGGAATGCTCCCGGTGAATAGGCGCTTGTTCGTTCCCAGCGAAAGGAATTGGAATGATAAGGAAGGTCGTGTTGCCGACACCTTTGTGGCCATTTCCTGGGACGAACTTTTGTGGTAAGCAAGACGAGATAATATTAGAAGTCGCCGGGAAAGTTGCTTATAAACATTGTGCAGGCCAGACTCTCTTGTGAGAATGGAGAACCTAACTAGTCCTCTTATGTGCGTCTCTTCATCTTAGATAGAAAATTATGTGACACCTCGGTGCTGCGTGCTGTCCAGCTTAGCTGCTTATCCACCTCTGAAAAAGGCAATGACTCATCATGTTTTTTTGTCTACCTGCCGAATTTCTCAACGCTTCTTGAGTTCACCAGCAAATATTAGGTTCTTGAAATGCGGCACAAGTTCCTACAAGACAACTCGAGCTCCTGCAGTGCTAACTTATCAGGTGCTGCATAGTTTTCTGCCTTTCGTACTCGCATTTCCGCTGTCAAATGTGTTGTAAATGTTTTTATATGCTCCAGCTGTGCGTTCACTTTTTCCAAGCTCTAAAAGTACCGGTTCTGTGTGGTGTTTGGCATTGTTCTTGAGAGATGCCTATTTTTTTATGGTGTATTGTACAGCTTTTTACACTTCTTCAGGACGAAAATGCAGAAACCAGAATAGCTTTCAAGACAAAATCATATGAAAGAGAAAAAATACATCACCACGAGAAATCTCGGCCATATGGGCTATTGTAAGAATTTTTAACTGCTTCTTCGTAATGTGTTTATCCCAAAGAGCGTAAAATAGTGCTATTTTGAAAGTTAGCTGAACTGTAGACTAAGGAATGGACTTTTTCAAGCGATAATGGTGCTGGGAATTTACCTTCCTTTTCATAATGCCTCCTTGCAATGCTTACAATATATTGCGTCTATTTCGAGTGCAGTTTGCAAGGAAATGCCACATTATGGCTCTATTATTTAAGTTATCGAGATAACACTGCTTTTGTCTTGGTGGAAAACTATTCATCCACTGAATCCTCGTGGGTTTTTGGCATCTCTTATGCTATAGGAGAAGTGCCTCAACAATATAGTACAGCTCCAACTGCGCATCTTCTCTTGCCCTTCAGGCATCGTGAGCAGTTTCGAGAAATACAGCGGCCCTTTTTCCAGATACTTTAGTATTCTAAGACGTATTTATGTGACAGCAAACTATCCCCACAAAAAAATAATAGCTTTTATTTCAGTAATCACGCAGCATGAAGTGCAGGTCAAGTCGGTATAACAGCGCATCTCCCTAATCATAAAATAAAGAAAAGCCGAAACCAGCTTGCAGTATAGTGGCATGTACACCCGAATAAAGGGCTGAGATTTGTAGCATGCTTCGTTTCTCTTTGCTTTGTTTCTTCTTTCCTCTCTTTTTTCTTTCTGTCATCTGTGTCTTGTTTCCCACTTTCTCCGATTGTTTCCATTTGATTCTTTTTCACCATATCTATTTCCTCGTCTTGTTTTACTGTTTTCATATTTGTTTCGCTTGACTTTTTTCATATATTATTATCACTCCTATTTGCTTCCCCCTCTTTCATTCGCTCTATTGCTGTGCATCTCTTTAGATGCTTTACTTTCCTTTCTCTCCTCCTCAGCCGCCATTCGATTTTTCCCCTTGCATCTGTACCATAGAATGCACGCCTTGCTCACATGTTAGCCGAGTGGTTCGGACAAACTTACCTTCAGATCGCAGATAACTTGGCATGAATCCCGGCTCGGCTATACTTTCTCTCTTTCTCCCTTTGACTCTCTCCGTTCTCACAATTTCACCCATAAGAGTTGTTGCATCCCACGTCGGACAAAGCGTTCAACAGTTCCGGGAGCCAATCAGAAGGGGAAGCAGAAGACGAACAGAACGCGTGTATGCTCGTGATGGTAATTATCACAGTTTTCCGTTCGCTCTGCACGGACTCACGGTCGGCTTCAACAGATCCGCAAAGTAAAACGCAACAGCTAAAACTCAACAAGCACAATTCTCTCGGGCATAAATCTTTTTCCTGTCTAGTTTTATTTACAGCGCTGAAGATATACGACCGGTTTGTTTATCGTAGGTTTAAATAAAGTATCTTTACTTTAAATTGACAGAAAAATTTTAGCCGTGGCAGTTTATTTCTCTCTATATTTATAAGCCCAGTTGCAATCGAAGGACGACACTTTTCAGATAAGTCTGAAAAAGTGGATACTTTTTCTTTAAACTTGTCGCCTTTGTCGATCTTCATTGTGGGCATACTGTTATTTTACCATAGGCTATTATTTATGTATATAAAAGCATGTGCGACACTCGCCCATAAAAGTGGTCAAAACTTACTCAGAGCGTTAAGCGTACTGATCGTTTGAAGTTCCCAGATGCAGAACAAAATGCGTCCTGGGATTGTTGGTGCAACAGCTTTATCAGTGAGGACTGCGAAAATGCTCTAGGAGTAATAATGAATTTTTTATCTTTATTTGGAAGTGTTGCGCACAAGGATGTTTAACATAGTTTTTGAAGAACATTAGAAGGTGCATTGCCATTGCATCACACTACGTTGAGGTGCACACGCATGCATGTTTAAACAGTGCACGAAAGTCTTGCAAATTCACGCTGTGCTTGATTTTCGTACAGATTAATAATATGCAAATTTAGTTCTCTCTACGCACCCTCTTTTCTCTCCGAAATATCAAGCGTGCTTCCAACCGCCAGCCTGCTTTTGCCTGCTCAGTCGGAATGCACGCAATTTCGGCAGTCTGGGAGAAGTTTGAAAAAAAAGGCAGTGATTTTATATTAAAATTTGTGCTTTTGATCAGCCCTGGTGCAGAAGTAAGCGTAAGAAGAAAAGATGCACTCTAATGAACGCCGTTCAAAACTATAATTCCACGTTTCGCGAAGAAAAAGAAGAAAATGATGGTCATAAATCAAACAACAATATGGAGTTTTCCCTTCCGGCTTCTCAGTAATGTTGTATACTATCATTACTTCGACAAAATGCCATACAACATAACTGAAAACTGAAGGGCTGCCTCATTTTGTCTCTTTTATTAACTGTGCTTGAGCTGTTGCGAAAGTATTAGAGAAATGTAATAATGTTTTTTTTACTTAAAAATTCGGTTTTACTTTACTGAGTCGATTCAGTTTCAAGTTACGGAATCGTGCGAGTATCGAATGATAAGTAATACTTGTGCGACCAGTCAAAGTACAGTTGACATCGCTTTCGAAGCTTGGCATAAAAATAAGACTGTGTTATTAAACAATAAGTGGGTAATCTAGAAAAAAAAATCCGCAGCCGCCACATCTTCTAGGATTCTGTTTGATGCCAGGTAGCCGGGGAGTGATAGCTGAGCTGCATTTTTTCTTCTTGAGTTAAGCACTAAGAGGGGCACCGGTTTTTATAATCAGCGTAGTAATCTACCCATTGTGGGTTTACCTGATTGATTGATATGTGGGGTTTAACGTCCCAAAACCACTATATGATTATGAGAGACACCGTAGTGGAGGGCTCCGGAAATTTAGACCAGCTGGGGTTCTTTAACGTGCACCCAAATCTGAGCACATTGTGGGTTTACCTGGAACGAGAACTATACACTGGCGTTTTAAGGGTAACTTATGACCAGACGTAACGCAGCCCTCACGCAAGAGAACGTAGGTCATTATTTTCCAAACTAAGTGCACACTCTAGTGTGATAATGTGAGCTCCGTTTTCGTTAGCGCGTTGCTCCGGCTGAAGTAACGCTAAAATATAGCTTGCTGAATCATAGGAATACATGTATATTGCTTATTGAATGCTTTAAAAGCAGAGTAAACGCCGGAAACACAACTGCCGTTAACCCTATACGTGAATACGTGAAGATTGTATCATAAAAACAGGTATGTAATGCTTATTGCGCTGGTAATACATTAGATAGCCAGCCCTACGAGCAGTCTGGTGTAGTAAAAATATATCACCTGTATAGGGCCTTATTACGAAACTGTTTCGATAGCGGGTAGGGCTCGGTGAGAGAACATCTGATTGCCACGCAGAACGCTTGGGTTCGGTTCCTTCTAGAATTATGATCTTTAATATTTTGCATTCGCCGGGTTGACACTGCAAACAACGGCTTTTCTTCAGCTCTCGAATTAAACTGTATAACAATCTCTATTCGCACCGGTCCTATGTACACATAAACAGCCAATCGCCTGCGGTGCACACACGCCCACTACGGCCTCTGGTGCACGGGTGTGTGGCACATGTGTCTGGAGGAGAGGGTCTCATTACGTAGGTGACAAAATTTTCACGTTATTTATGTCATCCCCAATCGCCCCGTTTACAATACCTGCTTTTTCAACCATGCGATGTATTCAAGCTCCAACTCCTTGACATACGCTTTCTGTGGGGCATGCACAATTTTCTCAGTTCAAACAGGCAATCACGGTTACATTCATACGAAAAATATATGCGAGAAGGAATTATCGAAATTGTTTTAGCAATTTAAAATATGCCTAAACATTCCTAACATCTAAAGATTCACACGGCAGATTATTTCGTCAAATTAATTTGATACCAATTCTTTCCTTCTGAGCAGAACGAGAATAAAAATTATTTTTGTAACAACTATCCAGCAGTTTTAGTGTTTCAGAAGCATTGCCAAATAAAATAAAATTGGCACATAGAATGTGAACACACACAAAAAAAGTACAATATTATTTTATCAATGGTACAAAGTAAATATTCTTGAGCCTTTATGCTAACTGGAATGGCTACTAAGCAGCTTCACAATTGAATACTTTAAACTGTGGGCCTTAAAGCTTTTAAGTATGACCTACATAATGTAAACTTGTAGGCATCAACTACTATGCCTACAAGTTGAGCTGCAGATGCAATGTGCACACTGTTTCACACATAGTGGAAACCTCGGAACTCATCCGACTCCCTTCCACATGCTCTGTGCGCAAGCCTAATTACCAACGTGAAGTTAGCAATATATTACCACACAGCTGTTCGTGCAAACGTGGATGCGATTATTAAAGATATGCGAGTCCCAAGCGTAAAGAGCCAACATTGTAAATCTTCTTGATTGATGTATGGGGTTTAACGTTCCGAAACCACCACACAATTCTCAAAGAGGCCGTTGTGGGGGGCTCTGTAAATTTCGACCACCTGGGGTTTTAACGTGCATCCAAATCTGAGCACAGGGGCCTACAGCGTTTTTGCCTCCATTGAAAATGTAGCCGCCGCCTCCGGGATTCGATGCCACGACCTGCGGGCCAGCAACTCAGTACCTTAGCCACTAAACCACAACGGCGGGGCCTTGTATATCTTTTCATAGGTCGTCGCTAGTTTCAATTGTGCTTTTCGCTGCTTATATGTGAAAATCCACTTTAAGGAAGAAAGCAAGAACTAATATTATTGTTTCAGTCATTATACCACCCCGCTGCGGTGGTCTAGTGGCTAAGGTACTCGGCTACTGACCCGCAGGTCGCTGGTTCAAATCCTGGCTGCGGCGGCTGCATTTCCGATAGAGGCGAAAATGTTTTAGGCCCGTGTGCTCAGATTTGTGTGCACGTTAAAGAACCCCAGATGGCCGAAAATTCTGGAGCCCTCCACTACGGCGTCTCTCATAATCATATGGCGGTTTTGGGACGTTAAACCCCACATATCAATCATTCAATTAGTCATTCCTCTGCTTTCTGTAGGTTCCTAGGTACCTTATCTCTTCAATGCTTGAAATAATGATTTCAAGCATTAAACTGTCATAACCTTGATGTCCTCAACATATCAATAACTAACAAATTAGAGTGATGAAAAGCGGTATGTAGGTGTTCCCCAACACCAGCGTTTGGCTAGTATCTGGTATTACTAATGTGTACTAGAACAGGCAACTGCTCGAAACAGGTGCAGCGCGAATTTACAGACAGGAATGCCCAAGCAGGCCAACCGGCTTGTGGCAATGTGATCAATAGCCTGCATTGTTTCGCTTGAGAGCAGCGTGCGGCTTCACTAAGCGCCGCAAGGGCGAAATATCCACTTCTCAAAAGGTCCGAGTTCAAAAGACCCGAATCGTAGAGGGGTTTATATTTTTAGTGTCACTTGTTACAGCTGTATGAGGTTTCTTTTCTTCTTGATACGTAGGGTCTAACGTCCCAAAACCACCATATGATTATGAGATACGCTGTTGTGGAGAGCTCCGGAAATTTTGACCACCTGGGGTTTTCAGGGGCGAAGCTCCTTATAGCGGCACCCGTTCGTGTCTCGTAGTCGTAGTCTTAGTGTGTAATCAATCTTACGCTTTGACCTCCAAGATGGTGCCGGTGGAAGACTTCTCCTGTGCGTTGTTGAGCAATAAAAAAATTCGCAGCGTGCGCGTTAACTAAAAGCCGAATTCTTCTGTCTCTCATTCCCTATTGGCATGTTCCAGGAGGAAACGTTAGTAGAAGTAGAAGTGTTAAAAGCCGACTTCTGCTGCCTCTCATTCCCAGTAGCAGCCATTGTTTACCTCCAAGGTAGTGCCTGGTGAGATTTCTCCTGTGCGTGAATAAACAAAAAGAAATTTTTGTTCAAAATGCCGTTGATTGATGAAATAAACCAACGAAAGATGCCAGATATTTTCTAAAAGCAAAACAAAATGACGCCAGATGTTTCTAAAGCAAAACAAAAAGAAAATGCCAGCTGCCTAACAAAAGACGCCAGGTGTTTTTTAATGCAATGGTTTTATAATCAAAGCCATATCGATACAGGTTAGTAGTTGCCGATGCTCGTTGCCGTCGGTGTGTGCTCGTATGGATAAGGATACCGAAAGGTGGGCGCGCAGGGCAGCGGCGGCGCGCGCTCGCCGACACGACAATGAAGTGTGAGCCCGCGAGGCAGAAGCGCGCCGGGAAGCTGCGTGACGTCGCCGTCAAGATCCTGCTGTACGGGAGCAAAAAGCCACATCAGCAAGGCAGCGTCAGCAAGATCCCGCCGTACGTGAACAAGAAGCTGCAGCGGAACGTCAGCGTCCGCAAGATTTTTACATACGAGAACGAGAAGCCACATCAGCAAGGCAGCGTCGGCAAGATCCTGTTGTACGGGAACAAGAAGCCACATCAGCAAGGCAGCGGCGGCAAGATCCCGCCGTACGTGAACAAGAAGCTGCAGCGGAACGTCAGCGTCGGCAAGATCCTTACGTACGGGAACGAGAGGCAACATCAGCAAGGCAGCCTCGGCAAGATCCCATTGTACGTGAACAAGAAGCTGCAGCGGAACGTCAGCGTCGGCAAGATCCTGTTGTACGGGAACAAGAAGCCACATCAGCAAGGCAGCGTCGGCAAGATCCCATTGTACGTGAACAAGAAGCTGCAGCGGAACGTCAGCGACGGCAAGATCCTTGCGTACAGGAACGAGAAGCCACATCAGCAAGGCAGCGTCGGCAAGATCCCGCCGTACGTGAACAAGAAGTTGCAGCGGCACGTCAGCGTCGGCAAGATCCTGCTGTACGGGAACGAGAGGCCGAAGCAGCACGTCAACGTCGCGAAGCAGGTCTTGAAAACGTTTCGCAATGGGAAGCGGCGAGGAAGCGCATATATCACCAGGTGAATTAACGGAAGAAAATACAAGGTATTATTTCCAGGAGCTTCGCACTATCTCATCATCATTCACCTCGTGGATTGGCCGTCAATTCCTTTAACGTGCACTTAAATCTGAGCGCACGGGCCTAAAGCATTTTTCGCTCCATCGAAAATCCAGCCGCTGCCACCGAGATTCGTTCCCGCGACCTGCGGGTCAGCAGCCGAGTACCTTAGCCACCAGACCACCACGGCGGGGTGGTTTTTTTTGTTCTTAAGACTAGCTTCAGTTGCTATGCATTTGTAAAAAGTTAATATAAAATGCGAATGCTTTTAGTTTCGGAGGTCATACTTTTTGTTGTATGCCATGTAGTGGCGCTGTAAATAGTTACGCTCACTGTCAAATTTCTTCTATTTCACTTTGCATTGCAGATCACTTTTTGCAGCTCTAAGCAGCAAGTTAAGTTAGCTTTAAGGAGCAAAGACCAATATAGCTGTACGAAACTACGGTTTAAAAAATGCGGATGTGATACAGCTACGATCCGAACAACGTCATTTGAATTAGAAGAGGTAATTCGACCGCTGCACACTTTAGCGGAGCAACTTCACTGCGCGCCACTCGTAAATGATTTTACTGACCGTAGCGCCACAAGCAGCTTCACGCCATCTGCAATTGAGTTTTTGAAGCCCATTTCAAGCGTTCCCATGTTCCAGTACGCCCCTTACCCACAGTTTTCATGCGATGCTGTTTTACCTTAGCAACGATGCTTGTTAGGCGAGTTGGAACAAGTCAAACATAATGTAGTTCGTCTCGCTAGTTTGTTGTCTGTTTTTTTTGCGCTGCACTACAATATGCTTGGCTACTTGATCGTGAACGAAAATCGTGATAGACATGCTTCATGATAGCCGCCACTCCTGAGTGACCAACGCGCTGGCGTGTATATAACACGTTCCTCTTTCGATGAATAAGAAAACATGAGCTACCTACCACAATTCGTCGATGTTGACAGAGCTGGCCCACTTCCGTCGGCTTTAATTAAGCACAAGAGAAGACGGCAGTGGAGTGGCGGCGCAACAACAGCGACTGCTCTTTTTACCCAATTTCCGGTCAGGAGCCAAATTAGATTACTTCGCCTTCCGGGCTGGCTGGGGCTCTTTGAGTTTTTCTTGGGTATCGGTGCAAATAGCAATAACAGAAACAGTTTTTCAGTAGCAGCGAACAAGTACAATAATGCCATGGTGCCTCTGGCATTGGTGTGGTCTTTCTTGATTGTATATACCTTCACAGTATTGACGTGACAGCGTTAGAGAGCTCGTGTCGCAGAAATTCCGCCGTCAGCGTCGGCACCGGTGATTGTGGGCGAAAAATTGTCCGTGAGCGAAAAATTGAGAAAGAAACAATAAAAATAAAACGGAGAATAAAATTTTCGGTACCATTGAGGATGAAACCCGGGCCGTTTGCGTGGAAAGCAGGTGTCCTACCACACAGCGACGATATTTCTTGCAGCTGCTTCGGAGAAAAAAACACTACATAAATGCCACGTAGTGGAAAAAGTCTCCTTGACGCATTTTGTTGGATACGTGTCCCGAAGAAAACGAGCCCATTCGGTGATTTGTAGGCGCATTTGGGGGGCCATCAAACTACGTCGAATGAGGTCGGGATAGTGCAGCCATCGGCGGTAAAAACACACAGAAACTTTCAAACAGCTCTAAAAACGGGCAACTATGTCCATCTAGCGGAAAGCATATCATGCCTTTTCAGAGGCGTTGATGAAGCAAACAGCAAACGCTAGATAATGTGCTGCCATATGTGAGGCATTGTGAGACTCTTTGTGGCCTTCGAAATAACGAGCGCACGGCATGTACCTTGGAGGCCATGCGACTCTTACTTTAGATCAAAAACCTGTATGTACCATTCGCGCGCGCGCCCGTGTGTGTGTGTGTGTGTGTGTGTGTGTGTGTGTGTGTGTCTGTCTGCCATCTGTGAGACATTGTGAAAACTTGTCTCGACTACAGTAGAGTGCCGTTCTAGCAGAGGAAAGTGGCCACACTGCACATTCACTGCATTACTATAGATGCAGTGCACTTCCAAGCGCGCACGTTTGTGTGTGTGATTGATTGATTATTATGTGAGGTTTAACGTCCCAAAACCACCATATGATTGAGAGACGCCGTAGTGGAGGGCTCCGGAAATTTCGACCACCTGGGATTCTTTAACGTGCACCCAAATCTCAGCACACGGGCCTACAACAATTCCACCTCCATCGGAAATGCAGCCGCCGCAGCAGGTATTGGATCCTGCGACCTGCGGGTCAGCAGCCGAGTACCTTAGTCACTAGATCACCGCGGAGGGGTGTGCGTGCGTGCATGCGTGCGTGCGTGCGTACGTGTGTGTGTGTGTGTGTGTGTGTGCGTGTGCGTGCGTGTGTGTGCATGTGCTTGCGCGTGTGCGTGCGTGCGTGCGTGTGCGTGTGTGTGTGTGTGTGTGCGTGTGTGTGTGTGTGTGTGTGACAACCATATTAATATGTGTGCACTTAGTGGTTGAAGGGGGCACTTGGGGCCGGTTTTCGCTATCGCTTTAAACTCTTAAAGGCGGAGCTTGAGGGTCCCCCAGTTTTTGTTGGAAATATATATTAAGGTACCAAGTTAAAGTTAATATATAGCGAAAAGGATTTGTTAGATGTACCTCCTTAGCTTTCAATTAAAGGTTCCCATCATTGAATTTAAGGTATATGCTTCTGGCAGATCATCATTTTATGAAGAATTGTAGTTAAGATGCACGTAGAAATACTAGTCACTTTGTGATTTAAAATGAAAAGAATGACTCACTATAGTGCCCAAAACAAAACGCCTGGTTAAATAGTGCCTATTCTTTCTTCCTTTACAGAATAAATTTCTGTCTTGTATTCCTTTGTTTAAAGCAGTAACGGACGTACTTATCCAACTTCATAGGCTCAAGAATGAATCATTCACTAATAAAAGACCTTATTCGTGGCTTTACAGTTAAGAAAACAATGTGGTGGATGATATCGCTGAAGTTGTGAACCGCAAACAGCTTGGTGGAGCGCAAAATTTGTGTCTAGTTCTCCAATAGACGAGTAATAGTATATGTTCGTGGTAGGTATGTTATTATTTAAAAAAGCCTTACGCATGTACAGAAAACGCCGCTAATCGGATTTGTGGCTCCGGAGAACAGGGAACACGCGAGCGAATTCTTATAGTGCAGCAGGCCAGCTTAGAATTTAAAGTACATTCACAAACTCAACTGGAATCAATTTCTCTTCTCTCGACAAGTGATGCTGTATACTCAAAAATGGCCGCTTCACAGGTCCAACTACCTATCACGTAATTGGTTGATCGGAGCATGGCGTGCCTGGGAGCTAGTTGAGCCATTAATGAAGGCCGGTACCTTTCCGTGCGTGTGCGCGCAATCAGACAAAAAAGACGCAAGTTGGAAAAAAAAAAACGAAGTGCTCAACGTCGCGAGGCACGCGTGACGTACCTTCTTCACCTGCGCTATTCTTCCCTGCTTAGATTACACCAATTATGGAGGGATGAGAGAAAAGAGAGAGAAATAGCAGCACGCGACCAATATTCATAACTCCGCTAGTACTGAATGAATCGCACCGATTTCTGCCTCGGTGAATTAGTGAAGATTAAGCTCTTTTAGTAAACCCAATTCCCGCCTACCTGAAAAATCGTGGCAGGGCCCCAGCAATGTTAAGTCTTGTTTATGGCATTAGGTGTTTTTAACTTCCCTTATTTTCACATACAAGCATAAATATAACAAATGTTTTCTTCGTCCTTACTTTATATACCTCCCAGTTTCTAGCATTTTAGTACGCAATCATTGTTCTTTTACTTTATAAATAAGGGGGTTAGAGTGCGTATTACAGGCAGTTAACTTCGATTTCTTTTAGATAACAGACTCGAATTTTCTCGACTGCTACAGTGTGAGCTATTTGGCGTCTTCCACCTTTGTGTGGCCGAAAAAGAGTTGAGTGTGACGACCAGAGCGTTGACAGAAAAAGATGAACGCTACTGCGCGCGCTGCGGCTCTCACTACACCATTTGTACCTGTCTCCTACCCAGCCTGCTAGTTTTAACACTTTCTTTATCGTGTTAGTACAGTGTTGCTTTCTATTTAAAGCATGTAACACATCACATTGCTCTTCTCAAAGGACGGCTGTGATATTTCACTCCAGGAATGCGAAAAGAAGAAACAATGTTCTTTATTTTTTAAAACGATGAGAAAAATAAAGACATAGTCCTACACAGCTGACTATTTTTTCAGTGTAAAGGACCTTTATAAAGTACGAAGTGTTTAAGAGTGCATATAATTATGAACTAAAGTATATAAATATTTTTTAAAATCTTATCAAAAATGTTTGTTGCGAGAAAAATTAATTTGAGTGCTAATATTCGGAAGTCGGCTGACATCTGTGGAGCATGCTGTAATATCAAACGTGGTGTCCGAGAGGCTAACCGCCTATGAAATATCCTGATTGTCTTCAAAGAAAATGAGAGAGCTGAATAAATTTAGAAGAACAAGAAAGGAAGACGGATTCTGCAGGTGCGCGTGAAAAAAACTTGGGTGAGCACGCGTGTGTATTTGTTTAATTTAGGAGCGTTCGACACAAGATCAGCCCGCTATTTTCAAAATAAAGAAGCGTTCCCAAAAAAAGGAAATACTGCTCAGCACAGCTGTAGAACTGATAATTGCCGCCTTCGCGATCTCATCCTAATGTGCCTCATTCGTGCGTCGGCACGTTCTTAGGTCATTAGACGTGGCCGCTAAATTACAAGTGTCTCGTCAGCAGTGAAAAAAAAAAGATACGCGAAGGTGCAAATGAGTGGGAGTAGCCCAGGCCATTAGCATTTGTGCTGTACAATCAATTTGAGCGGTGACGCTTTATGATCCGACAGATCATTATTAAGAACCGGTCTTAATTTCCCAACCTCACACTGAAACAAAGAAAATACGATTGTAATCTCAGAGAATACATCCAGGGCGAAAATACGTGAACAATCTGATGAGCTGAACTTTTCAAGAATAATTAATTTAGCTAAATAACGCCACGTTTAAATTATATAATTTACTATGTGCCAAACGTCTATGTTTACTATGTGGCTTCGAGTCTTGACAGAGGAGGGCACTGTTCGTCTATTTAGACCATGTGGGTTTCTTTTATGAGCACTTAACTTGAGGTACAAGAATTATAGTTAACCTCCATGAAAAATGATGCTGCCATGACCAACAGTAGAGCCCGCAACGTTCAGCTTAAGTGCTGGACACTTAGCCTGCTTGGTTACTGTGGTACTTTTATAGGGAATATGGTCGCACATTCACGTCGAGCCAAGAGTAAATTTAAGGGTTCGTTTTCTCTGTTAGACGCAACATTAATGAGAAGTAAAATACCAACCTTCTATTAGTAACTGCCTGATAATGTTCAGATATAGTAGTAGAGTGGCTTTATTTTTCTTGCAGTCTCAGGGACACTTGAAAGACCCCAAATTGATCTCCAGGGTCTGTCAATGAGTTGAGTGCCTTCAGAAGTCTCGCTGGTGTGGTTGATTACCAGCAAGAGCTTCTTCCTTAGCGACGTGATGCGTGAATAATGCAGCATTAGTGTAAGTGGTATAAGTGGTAGTGTGGGAAAATTTACATAATGATCGACACGGAAACAGAGAGACAATGCTGCTACTGTCGCTAGGGTGTCTGTGATGATATTAATGCAAAGGGGACAATGCGGGAGATATTTTTTTGTACCATAATTCCCCTTGGCTAAAACAACATGCGCATAGCATGAAGGAAGGGCCGAATTAAAGTAATTAAAAAGGCGGTAATAAAAAATGTGACATTTTAGTACGCTTGCAGAGTGGTATTTTTTAAGGAGCATTTCTCTCTCGCACCCTTTTACAGTAGTACTTTACAGTCTACGTACTGAAATATTCAGATTACCGAAGGCAGGACCCCAGTTCGCACTGGATTCCTCAGCATCAAGGCCTTGTCAGACGTCAACTCAAGCCTTGCGGCGCCAGCATAAATTCTCTAGCACCGCGGATTCAGCATAGGTGGTTCATCACCACGCGAGTGGCTGTCCATTGTGGCTCTTTGTAGTTCAATATGCCATGGCAAATAATGAGGCATGCAACAAAGGAATACCTACAGTTATTGTTGCACCGGGCTTGTTTTCGAAGACAGAAGATTGCATTCGCTGTTCTAAGCCGCGTGCATGGTATAGCTTAGATCAATGTAGCCGCAAAACCAATGTAAAGGACGCTTTTCAGGTGCTTTAAATTATTGAAATTTGAAGGAGCATGCTCATTTACTTTAAGCACATCTTTGAAACAATTAAGGCGCTCAGCAAGCGTATATCTTGGACCACAGGATTTCAGACAACACACGAAGAAGCAACATTTAAAGGGGGCTTATATAAGAAGAGTAACTTTCCGAGGGAGTAAATTCTCAGACTTTCCAGAACCATGATTGATGAGGGAAAGCACTGTCACTACAAGAAGATCGAAAGAGGTATAAAGAAATCAAAATGCAAAACCGTTGCCAAAGTTTACCTTTCGAGGCCAATTATACAAGTTGAAGTTCGGCAGAGCAGCGGTTTAACATGTGACGGTGCTTGCTAACACTGTGTGGTAAACGATCAGAGAGGCATGAAGGAGCACCTTCATTTGAAACATCACCTGCCACCAAATTCGACCATGTTATGAAGGTACTGTTTAAAAAGTCGCGAGGATGAAAAAAAAGCGTTACAGATTGAATACAAATTATGCAGCAGCAAGTAGATGTCAGTGTCTCGACTATTTGGTCCTTGGAACAAAAAAAAAATACTTCATGCGCTCTTTCTGCGAACGTTTGCGTTTTTTTTTGCTTTCGTGACGCAGAAACTACGTCAAATTAGCCTAAGTTTATTTTGGAAACACTGGCAGCAACGTTGCCAAGCTACTTTCGTTGTGTTCCGGATGCGTCTGCCTTAATATAGTGCAGATATGTGTCAAATTCTTTTTCTCGATGAGGCAGCCAAACACACGATGGTCTCGAAAATAACATAGTACGAATACTCTAAGGAGGAAGTAGAGATACCGAATTTCAAAGAAGGCTCTTTGTGTTACGCAGGTTATACAATTTCTCGTCAAAATTATTTCGTGTTAAACATATCTTGCTGACACACCATGAATGCGGTACCTCGTATCGGTCCACGTTATGGCTTATCGATCCTTTTCCGAAGGCCAATCAGTATGAAGCAACCTTATATCATGCGCATCAGCCATTCCCCATCACAAGGTGTTTCTTTTTTTCATAAAATACGTAAAAAAACAGGTGCGCAGTGTTCGGTGTAGTTGTAAGTCTGCATTTCTTACAGCGAAAACAGACACAATTGTTTATTTAAAGTTAGAAAACTCTAGGGAACCTTTTACTGTTTAAAAACGCAGGCCATTGATGACGTCCGATTTTGGACACTGATGGGCCTTAATAACATCGGTGGGCAAGAAGAGCGTTAGAAAGCAGCCTGTTGATTTTCTACACTTTACTTCCCTTATTCGGAAAAATAATTTAAATAAATGTTCTTTTGAGCTACATAATAACTACAAGAGATTTCCTTAGACATTAAGTCCGTGATTTTTATTTGAAAAACTAATAAAGCGCTTTCCATTAAAAAAAACGTAAAAACGTCCTTTCAGTTTCGACGTTACAAGCTGATAAATGAGGTGACCGGAAAAGGTTTCTGGGGCACAACGCTTGTAATCTTGAAACCTTATAAGTATCTCTTGTCAGGCAGATGCGAGCAGTGCTCTGGGAATTCTAGTTGCGTAAATAAGAAGTAAAGTACAATAATACCAAGAAAACTATAGGGAATGTCTTTGGTAGTCATTGTAATGAATTTAATTTCAATAAAGAAAAGTGGAGGACAACCTGCCGGCAGGCACCGCCAGCAGACACCAAACCTGCATTGATGAAAATTTCTAAGCAGGGGTTGAGCTGCAGCCTTCGTTTTCACTAGTGAAACTGTCTTCCTCAAGGCAGCAAGTAGTTTGCTTAGAACATATGTATATATGCTTAGTACCCCATGTATTTTTCTTCTATGCAAAGGAGCAGGAGAGGGTATCTGTGTTTTCTTTTGTTTTCTTCTTACTTGCACTAAATAAGTAATGTGGCTTCAGCACGGTAATCGAATAGCCGAAATGCGGGGGGTGAGATGCCGCCTCAAAGATGACGAATGTCCTCGCCGTGTCTTTCCTTGAAGAAAATCTTCGTTATCGGTGCAAGAACAAACGCGAGTTGTAAGTCTGCATTTCTTACAGCGAAAACAGACACAATTGTTTATTTAAAGTTAGAAAACTCTAGGGAACCTTTTACTGTTTAAAAACGCAGGCCATTGATGACGTCCGATTTTGGACACTGATGGGCCTTAATAACATCGGTGGGCAAGAAGAGCGTTAGAAAGCGGCCTGTTGATTTTCTACACTTTACTTCCCATATTCGGAAAAATAATTTAAATAAATGTTCTTTTGAGCTACATAATAACTACAAGAGATTTCCTTAGACATTAAGTCCGTGATTTTTATTTGAAAAACTAATAAAGCGCTTTCCATTAAAAAAAATGTAAAAACGTCCTTTCAGTTTCGACGTTACAAGCTGATAAATGGGGTGACCGGAAAAGGTTTCTGGGGCACAACGCTTGTAATCTTGAAACCTTATAAGTATCTCTTGTCAGGCAGATGCGAGCAGTGCTCTGGGAATTCTAGTTGCGTAAATAAGAAGTAAAGTACAATAATACCAAGAAAACTATAGGGAATGTCTTTGGTAGTCATTGTAATGAATATAATTTGAATAAATAAAAGTGGAGGATAACCTGCCGGCAGGCACCACCAGCAGACACCAAACCTGCAAACTTCGAATGAGGTGCCCGATGCTCTACCAAGTGATCTACGGTGGCGACCGCCCCTTCGCCCACTTTATAAGGTAAATATGTTCATTCAAACGTGGGTGTATCAGTCAGAGCCTCAAGTATTCATTAAGGCGACTGTGTAACACATTCTTGGTCTGTTGGAGTCATGTAGCATATGATTATATTACGAACTCGCAGCTGACCTATAATTCCTCACGTATTACCCCCATTCATCAAGAGTGCTCAAACGAGACTCTCGCTATGAATGACGCAAAGAAGTGTAAATTTAACGGCTTGTTTTCTTTGTTAGACACAATATAATAATAATCAGCACTAGCGGACAACGATGCCCGGAAAGTATAAGAAATGACATTGGTAGTAACTGTAATGTAAATGTGAAGAAGTAAAAGTGGTCGGGAAGTTAGCTTGCCACCAACAGGGACAAAACCCGCGATAATCGAATAACGAGTCCGATGCTCTACCAGATGAGTTACGGCGGTGCCCATCCCTCCATCAATATCCTTTGTATATGTGTGCAATTAAAAGTGGGAGTTTCAGTCAGCGCCACAAGTAACTATCACGGTGACTGCGGAAAAAACATTTTTTTTTGCCTGCTGGCGTCACGTAGCATGTTATCTCATTACGCGCTAGCAGCTCACCAATAAACTGTCGCATACTACCTGAAGGCATCAAGTCCGCCCAGAATGAGTCTGGAATATTTGTGGTCGTTAACAGAGCGTCAGTCTGAGTAGATTCTGTAAAGGAGACACACATGGTCATCTTAACATCCTAGTATGAAGAACACGCGAGTTTCGTAGAATTGTAGAATTTGGTCAGTCATACGCAAAAAAGTGACCTTAACTGAGAATGAGTGACCGTAATAATATTAGTGACAACTTCTGGGTATTTACGTGCACTACAGAACATAAAAGAAGAAAAGGCTTGGCCCTTCTTTAGCCAACTTCCTGCCGACTATATTTTACCTTTGATATCGAAGCACATAACTCAGAAACGTCCAATGCATTTAGCTCTCAAATATGCTTTAAGCTTCACGATGGGATAGTAACTCTATCCTCCAACAGCAGCATGTCTCCAGTCTTGCTTATAAAGCAGAAAAGCAGGAATATAAACTTATGCTACAGGAACGATGTCAATAGAAGAGACAGATTCACTCCCAATGCGACGCTAGCATTCTGTAAGCGCCTTAAAAGATTACGCACGACAAGAATGGTCACATCATTACTGCACAAGCGTCGAGTGGCACATAGCAACAACTGTGTCTGACAACGCATGAAGGCTCCTATGCTTGTGCCTGTTTTTTCAATCTAGGCTTTATAATGTTATTTCACTTAGTGATTTTAGATTACTTGCTCATCGTGCTGAGACCAACAGCGCATTTCCGCCCTTTTAGGCTCTTTGCAGTTTCCTGAGTTGAACTACGTCGAGTGCTCATAGTTTGTTTTGCTCAAGTGCGTTTGTGACATGTTTTCTATAGTGTGCTGGTGCTGAGATGTAATGAAATAGTGCAAGATTGCTCGAAGGCTGATGGAGAGATTAAATGAAAACAAAATAAAGAAGACTCAGAGCCTTCAAATTATGACGTGTCAGTTAGTGAATAACGTCTATGATGCTAAAAACTGCAGTAATTATTGCATGCAACGTTTTTTTGTGCTTTGTAACGCACATGCTACGCTAAAGGAGCTTTTTGTTCCTGCCCCTTGATTTATGATCGAAGCCAAAGCCCACCAGAAAGTCCTTCCGCCACTGAAATTTAACATTGTGGTATAGCTTTTTGCAAAGGGTGACTTTTAAAAAACCTGATAGTTTAATCACGGACGAGAACCAGCGCATTCAGCATGGTATGGCTGATCACTGTCACAAGTGAGACTCTCAAGAAAGATTGTGAGATTCAGCAACAGCCGTTTCGGTAATTTCCAGTGCAGCTGTTAAGGCTATCTTTACGCCATGTAAGGCCAATGATACATTAACGAAGCCATGAACCACCACGGACTTCTTTCTCGTCTTGTTTTTTTTTCGTTTTCTTTATCTTCTGCACATACATACGCTCCAATTAGTCCGCCGTGAGATGCGGAAACTTGAACGGGATTGTGCGGTAGTACAGGGAGATAGAAAAAGAGAGGAGAGAGAAAGAAAGAGATAGAAGGAAGGGGGAGGGTAGAATACAGAGAAAAGAAGGGGAGAACGACATAAAAAGACAGAAAGAGGCAATTATTTTTCAAATGTCAAATTTTTACACGTCTACAGTGCCGATGATGCATACCTTATATTGCATGCCCTCGAGAATGAGCTACACAAAGCATGTACAAACTGATAGTGTGACACGTTCCTCCTTTGCGGCTACTAATAGATTTTATATTTATGTAAGGCACCTGTCGACGTTGTTCCTATTCCCAAGTCCTAAGGCATGGGTTGGTGCGCTTTTCAGTGCTCATTGTGCCCACCTTAGTGCATTGCTTCGTTGCCCTCTCGACGAGATATTTGCGCACACGACAGTGGTTATGCTAATTGTATATTTCTCTAAGTGCACTATGCTGCAAATAACATGCCTGAAGCACTGAACTTCCGCATTGATGAAATTTTCTCAGCATGGGTTGAGCTGCAGCCGTCGTTTTCACAAGTGAAATTGTCTTCCTCAAGGCTGCAATTAGTTTGCTTAGATCGTGTGTATATATGCTTAGCACCCCCTGTATTTTTCTATCTAAGCAAAGGAGCAGGAGAGGGTATCTGTGCTTTCTTTTGTTTTCCTCTTACTTGCACTAAATCAGTAATGTGGCTTCAACACGGTAATCGAATAGCCGAAGTTCTGGGGGTGAGGTGCTACCTCAAAGCTAAGAAATGTCCTCGCCGTCTCTTCCCTTGAAGAAAATCTTCATTATCGGTGGAAGAACATACGTGAGTACAAAGGGCGGACACCAAGGCTTAGCGAATACGAAGCACTTTATGGGCTTGTGCATGATCTCACGATAAAAAAAAAACTACATTCGCCACTCTTTGAAATACAAACGAATCTGCGGTAAAAGCAATGTAAATATTGTGTACTGAATAAACATGAGCAGAACTATGTTTACTTACGAAGCAGCGCACAGAGAGAAGCACAAAAAGAACGAAAGGGACACCACTGCTCGTTCTATTCGTACTTGTTTCGGGGCGCTGCTTCATAAGTAAACATTAAATATCACCAGCCCGCACGGTTTTCCGCGTTATTGAACAGAATTTCTGGAAGCTTCGCATTAAATATTCAAACATCAACATCGTGAGATTGGTATATTTTGCAACCGAATAACCGTGATATTTTTCCGTAGGAGAATTTATGCACACTTCCCACACAATATTCTAATATCAACAAACGTCGTGCGGAGCGATATATTTCAATACCGAATTACAGTGCCCTCTTGCGTTTTTGTTCTTTAAAGCCCAATTGAATGCATTTGAAGGCAAATGATGTTGCAAAAGTTTGATTGTTTGGTAGAATCCTAAAGAATATTGCTCAAATCGATGAAGCACATCTCTGTTGAGAGTACTTCTGTGCTAAATAATAATAATTATTTGGGGTTCGACGTCCCAGAAAAGTAGTTATGGGCTCTAAAAGTAGTGCACGCCAAGGAAAATTGCGACTGTCTCGGGGAAAAGATGCCTACTTTGTGTGGTTACCGTGTAGTTATGTATGAATGTAGTAGAAGGTAGCCACCTCTGCGGCCGGACTTGAGGAGCATCACGCGCCCACCCTTGTTCCTTGAGGAGGAAATCCGCGCACGTTAATCATGCATAAAAAGATAGCTGTTTCTGATGAAATAACTTACAGAGACGAGTATTGATGGCTTGATCTCCAATACAATTCGCCTTGAATTTGATGCTTACTAAAAAAAAACTAGTATAAGAAGGGCGCAATTTGAGTACTATCTGACCAGAAAGAGTTGCCACGTTAAACTCGCTGGGCGTAACCTCCTTAGTTTTAGCAAGGTTTAGCGAGGGTTGGGCCGCAGTATCATGAATATAGTGAACTAGTATGAAGCCATGAGCTAGAGGTGGGGAAGGTGGTGAGGGTACATGAAGCACAGGCCACAAGAAAGTGTGCGAGTGACACCTCTCGTTTAGTCCTTGGAATGTTCGCGGGATGGCGGTACTTCTATATGCCTAATGTATGATGAAAACATGCGAGATGGCGGTACTTGGAATGTTCACTACATAGATAGACGGATGAATGAATGGACACACAGATGCACGGACGGACACGCGGGTGGGTAAATGAATGGATGGGCGCACGAATGGACGCATGGAAGGATGCACGAACGGTTGCACAGACGGACGAAAGTAAGAACGAAGGAATGGACGGACGCTTCGCCTCACTCATCATCATGCACTCCGTGGATATGCTGTGATTTTTTCCTTCGGTTCCTTTTATTACTCGATTCATCTCAGGATCAAAGTTTTAACTAGCTCTACACCTCTGGCGTCGAGGGCCATAAGGTATATACACAAATTTAATTGATTGATATGTGGGGTTTAACGTCCCTAAACCACATATGATTATGAGAGACGCCGTAGTGGAGGGCTCCGGAAATTTCGACCACGTGAGGTTCTTTAACGTGCACCCAAATCGGAGCACACGAACCTACACCATTTCCGCTTCCATCGGAAATGCAGCCGCCGCCGCCGGGATTCAAACCCGCGACCTACGGGTCAGCAGCCGAGTACCTTAGCCACTAGACCACCGCGGCGGGGCTATACGCAAATTTAATAGACGGCGAGACATTTCGCCGCATTCTGATAAAAAAAAACTGAATATTTCGCCATGCTGCGCAATTTTGTAGGAAGCACAAATGTCACAAAGATACAAATTTGATAAGTGATGTTTCTGGCACTGAAATAAGGGCATCAACTGACTTGGTTATACGTCATCAGTGAATGCAGTGAAATAATATTGTGATGCCTTCATGAACGTCTTTTTTTGTGTGTTGCTTTATACTGAAATGATCGTCATGTGACTGTTATGCATGGTGAAGGAGAACGACAGGTGACACTGTTAAAGTTTGTGAAATGTGTATCATCTGTGTTCCAAAACGAGTAGTATAATTAACAAACGCAATGAAGCCGCCCCAGTCGTTTCATCAGCGTGCTATGTATGCCTTTGCGACAGCAAAGGATACGACATTATAAGATTTCACGTTTATTTGCTCGAAACCCCCCAAATGTGGTGTAGGGAGATTTTCGCTGGCTGCTTCCGAATACGTCCATTACCACAGTGTGTTGTGATCCGGCTGTTTATCGCTTCTGTATATTCACGTAGATTTCAGAGTTAGGTGATTTGGGTACTCTATTGAAGTACTTTATTTAGAAAATTGCAGGCCCCTAAAACACGCTTGTTTATTCATTACAGTAGACTACACTGTCATATTCTATCCAAGTGTTATTTTGGCTTTGAATTGGAACTCAGGAAACGCAATCTGCATTCCTGCACGTAGTATATTTCTTGCACTACGTGTCTGAACAATGATTGCTTTAGTTCTGCCTAACTTAGTCTTCCTTAATGTTTTACAGCGAGGAAAGATAATATCTTCGAGGCAATCCGTTAGTTCCTTCTGCATCGCTCGTACATCCAGCATATAACTGAAAGTTGAATAACGAAATCTCTTCACCATCCCTGAATGCTGCAGCAACTGCAAAGGATAGTTGTCCATATTATCATCGCCAATGTGATATGCTAGTAAATGCGACGTCGTGTTTAAAAACAACACTACTGACGGAGTTGTCACCATGCTTCGAAAGAAAGCAGCAGCATTTACTCCATGCTCCAATTTTATATAGAATTATGAATTTAATTACCAAGGCGTATGACGAAATACAACTGAGGTGCTCTCGCAATTTTTAGTTTTTAAATTGCACAGTGTGTCACGAGTACGGAGACTACTAGTAAAATCTTTTTGATTTAACACATTGTACTCTCCTTCAAGAAACTTGTAAATAAAAATTATGTTGCTAATATTTTCACAAAAATAAATTGTGAGCTTGATGAGATGTTATTTATATGAATTAGACCCATGTATAGTGTTTTGGTGTGTAAATAACGCCATATTTATTCCTCCAGTCTAAATCTAAGCAACAAGTAAGAACATGGCTAAAACAGTCTACGTGACATAAATCACTGCATGCAGCGTCAGCTGTGCAGCGCGCTTGATAGTCGTATTTGTAACACACAAACGTTAAAATTGAATACAAGTACGGGTATTTCCATATAGCCTATTACGTTCGCATGGAAGCTCATTTTCACCCGAGAATGTCGATATCCATTTCCACACCTAAGTGTTATTCTACATGCACGTGTACGCCAAGCAGCCAACGAATGTTAAGGAATTATGCATTCGCAACAAATGGTATTACTCCTAGGCTTGAAAGCATCAACTTGTTTGCGTTTCAATACAGCACGAATGCGATAGCCATGTGGTGCACCATGTCACAGTTAAATTATCATCATTATGCACACGAAAACGCAGCCAAAGCCTCCATAGTAGCCCAAGAGGGCAGAGAAAGGTAGCAACGCTGCTCTACGCCACGGCTTGTAGCAGTTCTAAAGCACTCCTCTATACTTGTTCATTTCCTGGAGATTAAGCATCGCTAAACTGTTCATAAACTGGCCCGGAAAACTGTAATTAACATGCATGCATACATTAAGTATTCAGGTATGCTTTTTTTTCTCGAGAAGGAAATAACTTTAACAAGAAAGGCAAGATGTGAGAAAAAAAAAGAATGGAATTCCCTATCACCTGGCAATGGGAACATTTTGGACAACGGAGTGTTTTAGCGATATAGGTGGGATTGGTTTCTTATTATGTGGGCGTAGTTTATATTTGAATGTAGCCCCCCTGCTGTAATTCCCACTGGGGAGATGCAGGTATGTAATACATACATACATACATACATACATACATACATACATACATACATACACACACACACATACATACATACATACATACATACATACATACATACATACATACATACATACATACATACATACATACATACATACATACATACATACATAGTTAAGAAGGGAACAAAATGGTAATGCGTTCGAATCACAGGAATCTTTTGCTGAGCTTATAGCTTAACGTGGCAGTGAATTTCACATAACTGGAGGAGTAGATACGAAAGGCGTGCTAGACATGCTTGCTGCAGTCTTCCGTGACAAGCTAGTACTACAGCATCAAACTCTCGCAATGAAGTATGCACCTCGATCAGCACTCCAGTGCTTTAACGGCAGAATGATATCACTAGAAATGTCTGATTCTGTCTTGCAAGGGCGCCTACAGTTCTGCTTTTCCTATAAGATTAGGTTGGCTCTGTAGAAGATAGACGCTGCATAATTGGCATGCCAAGAAGTTAATACAGTGATTCTCTCTTTTGAACCCGTAGAAATGATTAAGAATAGTGAGATCGAAATATCAGCTAATGAGCCAGTATGCAGGATTGCGAAAAGGTGGGATAAAAAATGATTAATTATTTCGCGATGCTACGTGCCATATCGTCCTGCCTGTTACAGAAAAGCTAAAATCCTCATACGAGATTCAAAAGAATTAACTTCAACGATTCGTGTGCCCGCATTTGAAGGGACGTGAAAATGCTTCTTGCAATCATGTATACAGAGATAACGTCATTCGTACAACTAACTACCTCGTTTTACTTATGGTGAAAGAATAAGCGAATTAGTTAGTGGTTTTTACACCATCTCACCATTGTTTTTTTTGTAAGTGCCCCTAAAACCGGACACTGTTCGCCACCTGAACCGCCCGACTTCTTTGTGCGATGATTACTTCATCAACCATGGGACAATGCTGTTGCCTATCTAGGTATATTGTCTCAATTAAAGTGTATTTCGGATCAGTTTCATAGTCGTCGTAGGAGTTGGAGTATCGGTATGGATTTTGATTGGTAGCGAAGTTTTTACAAAGGCAGCAATGACTTAATACGTTCATGTTTCGTTGAGCCATCACTAGGTGACCACTCTTACATGCGGTGTCACTGTTCGGCAAGAGTGATTACCCTTTTCAAGAGAGTGCTGTCAAGTAGATAAGACCCGGCGCAAAATGTTCTCGCATTTTTCTTTTCCTTCAATACGACATCTGAATGAGTGCGCACAAAGCTAGATTGGACGCCGCAGTCTCGATTTACCTCCTCTTGGCGCACTATTGTGAAGCAATCTTAGCGTCGTGGTTTGAAATGCATGAGCGCAATGTAACGCTCATGGATTCCTTATGCATTATTGAGTGCGATGCTGTTGATGCGGTGCAATGCGCGACTTGTATTTGCACGAACGCACCCAGAGTAGCTTTTTCCGGAATGGCCCATTGTTCTCCGAATGGACCCAGCAAACGCGCCATAAATTACGTAAAAGCTTTGCTCAGTGTTGGAGAAAATGGCTTAGAAGTATAGATAACCAGTGAAGTTGGAATAATACGTGTAAAATGTTAATGGCCAGACAACGTGTTCATATATAGTCAGCGTCTTCATCTGATGACTTAATCGCATGATTAAGTGAAAGTGAAATCTAGCTTTGATGGCTTTGGATAACCTGGAAGATGATTACAGGTGTTAATTAGGAGGCTGCTTTAATCTGCGAAGCTAGGGGTTCTAAACCACAAAAACAGCCATATTTATTATGTTGAATACACACGTAGCCCGGGCACGTAATTGCAGTTGGTTGCTGATGAGACTTATTATCAACGGTTACACCTGTATTCAATTAAAAACTGTCACAAGACATGACAGGACCTAATCTCTTTGCAGTTGATGCTCTGATTAATATTTGAGCGTACAGTGCGAATATTTCTAGGGAACCTCCAATAATAGCATACTGCTCGGTCCGTGCATGTATCTTTATTCCAAGACACCGTATTTATAAAACAAAATTTTTTACTGTCGTGCCAACTCGCTCAAACGCAGGTTTTAAGCCTCATGAGGTAAGTGATTTCAAGAATGAAAGGAGACGTCTCTCATACATATCCAAGCTGTGTAAGATTTCATATATAAAGAAAATGTGAGCAACTATAACACACCACGCATTTATTAATTTCTATACAATTCATTGTAGGGAAGCTCGTTCGTAGTTTCAACTAAACCCAATTGAAAAGTTACAGGAATTCTTGTGTATTTCACTTATACATATCTCATTTTACAACCAGGTTACACGCAGCCAGCACATGTCCCTGTGAAGTCTATCATCCGCGGGTGAAAGCATATGTTCCACAAAAACTGGAACAACGCCACTAATCAACACTGGTAACAATGGGCTCTTTTCAACTTGTAACGCCTGGCTCAAGCCAATAAATTTAAGAACACAACTGCCAGCAGTCTGCGCTGTATGAAACCGATTTTAACAAGATGTGGCACCTGCTGATTTTTTCTCTTTTGTTGGTACAATCGTTCAACTGCTTCTCGTGAAATGAAATTGCGAATGCTTTTAGCTCTGGGCCTACCAGTAAGATCTAGGAGCTTTTTGATCTGCTGACTATTTCACTGTGCTGACAAAGTAAGCATTGAGCAAAGTAGCAGCAATCTGAATTAAGCTAGTTATCATCATTACTTCATAAGTAATAGCTCGACCTCCCTTTCGGAGAATCGTGACAGATATCAAACATGAATAACTTCCTCACTATAATTTTCATGTCTCACTTGGGAGATGAAATGCGTAATACTCAGTGACATTGTCACATTGACGAAACACCCTTTCTTGCTCGACCGCTAAAGTTTTTTTCAACAATGTTGGCGAGAATTTGTCCAGCCAAACATTTATATAGGTTCTTTTCTGTTACTGAAGACATGTGTGGGGGTTCATAACGGCCTCACCTTTTTCGTCAGCAAACTCCACGTTTATGCCAACTCAGAGATACGGCCTTGGATTACGTTGCCCCTCAAAAGGATCGTGCAAAAGATATTTCAGTGTGTGTCACAGTGATATAAATCTCCCAAGAGCCAGCCCCCCGCGAGAAATGTATTGCACAACGCGTAGGACACTTTGAAGAGCTTTCAAGGCTTATGTACTTACAGTCCAGCACGTGGAGAGGGTCGCATTCTGTATCACATTCTCTGTAAGCGTGACACGCGAAAATTCCCCAAGCACCGTAAGCCTTCCTTCGCGCAAACAGGGTGCCTTCACGCATAATACCACCGCGCATCGACTACGTTTACCTAGTCTCAAACGCGTCTTCTTCGAGACTCTGGTCTTATCACGCCCACCTTCACAGAAAGGTTCGCGGTACCGGATATTTACTTTGTCGGAAGATACGAAATAATTTCCCACGCAGATCACAGCGAAAGAGTAGAATGATGCGTTTATTTCTTCTTTTCGTTTTTCATTATGGAAGCGTTTATTTGGTGGTGCCACCGACAAAGTTTAGATTCCGCACGTGGGATTCCTAGCATTTTTACAGTTTGTCGTCTATGCCTGCGGAAAACGTTTCTGGGAAATGAAGGGGAAGATACGGGGGCGAAGTTTCGGCCCGTGCAATTCTATGCGAAGGAGTTTGGTACGAAACATGATTTGTAATGCTGTCGAAAAGGAAGACTGTGCGCAATCAGCATTTCACATCGACGCAGACGCTGATTACCGTTCCATGCACACGCAAAAGCTTTGGCCTTTTTACGCGAGCACAACGCAATATGACAGCGTATTAAGGAAAACAAATACAAATAGCTCACTGCTGTAAGTGGAATCCTGTCTCAAAGAGCAACGTGTTGAAAATAAAGGAGAAATTTTGATAATTCATCCGCAAAACAATTGTTGAAATACCTTCGTTACCGCTACGGTGCGCGTCATATGACTACGTAGCCCATACCTTCATTTAAAAGAAATGGCGGCGAATAAAACATGCTTCGTAGGTTTTAGTACGACGTTTTGTTTCGAACTGTTGCCCAGGTTTAAAGTGTGGTCGTTATTTACATTTGTTGATAGGGTGATGACACACGTGTACAGGGGCTCTCTTATGGTTGTGCAGTTACATTTTCGCCCTCATTTGTGTGAGGTGGGGTATTTCCGAGTGGTTGAAGAGACAAATACACGCTGTTTGATCGAAACTGCTCTGCTGAACTACGTGCGGCTGTGTATTATTGTTTTACTAAACTGTGACAAGTGGTGGAGGTGCGCGGCAATAAAGGCAAGAAGTGTTGTGTGTAAGGCATCCGTTAACAGTCCAACGCTAGCTTGTATTACCTGGCAGAAGCACTGAGTGTCAGCCCCACAAATATAACAGCACGTGAATGGCAGTACTTCATGCTGTAGAGGTAATGAATGGTTTATATAATAAAAAAAGAAACTATCCTGCAGCTCTGCTTCATTTTTCTGATTGTGACATAGGCTTCAATCCCACGCCGCAAGTTTCGGTGGCGGGAACTCCCTCAAGGCAATTTTGTGTTGAAATCGTGATTAACTTTTGCACATAACCAGCTGATTGCGATGGTTGGTAGAGGGGTAATTTATAGCCATGGAGGTGGTTAATCAAAGCCTTGCACCGGTACCTTGACGCTAGCATGCCTTAGCCTTCAGCTGCTTGCATACATGATTACATTCACTCTCATAAACTTGCAGCCATTTATTGAAATATAACGTTGCAGAAAATACAGTGCAAATATAAGATCTCAGTGTGCTCTAGTGTGAAGAAGATTAGTTGTCTGTATCTACTGCGTTTTTGGCATGATCCACGAGTATTTTGTTATATATTTTACACATTTCTCGTTCACTCACTACATCTGCGTGGAACGTAACAAATTAGAAAAGGTTACGCTGTGATGAAAAGATAAGATGCTTTGAAAGTGGATTCAGAACCTAACCTTAAGATATTTCAGGTTTCAATTCCAAGACAATGGTTGTATAACATCATAAGGAGATCCTTTATGCTCGAACCACTCAGTTCTGTAAATACTAGGTTAAGCAACAAATAAAGGTGTCTGTGTAAAAAAATCAACTCTCTTTATGAACCAGTTTCTAGTGAAGCTATTTTGAAAATTTTATATTTCAGTATTTTTGAATGAATCTATCTTTCATGAGCTTATATTGTTACGTGTGACAAG
Source organism: Rhipicephalus annulatus (assembly GCA_013436015.1). NCBI lineage: Eukaryota > Metazoa > Arthropoda > Arachnida > Ixodida > Ixodidae > Rhipicephalus > Rhipicephalus annulatus. Next base: position 1,028,398 of record WOVY01001359.1, read on the forward strand.
GTGGGCGCGGGAAATCACCATTTCATATGTGTTTTAGTTGGTGCCCTCATTTTGTTTGGGAGTGTTCTGTTACCACCAGATATTCCAAATACGCTACTCGAAGAGTAGTACCTGAAGAGCGAAATCATGAATCGACAAAACTGACAGCCAGAACCAATCGCTGAACCGATCCAGAGAGCATGATCGCTAAAAAAATGGTACATGGGCAGTTTTTGTCATTCGTGCAACGTAGAAGAGAATGAAGCCAACTAGTTTTTTACTTCGCACGAATTTTTTCCACTTACATGGAATCAATGAGGCTCTACCCAATACCACTCAAGAAGGTTTCGGCAGCACATTTTATGGCGTTGCCTAGGCTAAACGCAGACGCATACATAAACATTATAATGAACGAGACAACAGGCAACCTCCGTTCTGCGGACCAGCTGTTCTTTGTCTGGCCTTCATCTTCTTCTACCTATCGCTAGCTCCTTGCGTGCTAGAGTTCTCGCGATACCGCTGTTATTCCTCACATCTATAGCCTACATACGTACAACGCACCAGCATACATTAGCACGTGGGCGTAGTGTAGGAGCACACTGACGCTTCTGCACATCAGATGGGAATGCTAGGCTCACACCGCACAACCAGGAAAGGAAAATACGAGATTGAAGAAAAAGGCGATTCTCTCCAGAGGCCCGGTTACATGGCATTGCCCTGTTTTAGCGGCAATGCAGTTTTTCGCCAAAGTTATATGTTGTTGTTCTACTGCAAAAAGAGCCTTGATATACCCGTTCAACACTCAGTAACAGTCTGTCCCTTGTGAGGATACACCTAATAAGCTCTTGAATAAGTACAAAATTTGCAGCTGGCACAACAAAGATAGATTAAAACTCCATCGGAAACATCTATTCGATTGAGCTGTAATTGTTGTAGAGTAGTGGACATCCCATGGGTGATGCAGTTTTCACGTTAGACAGCATAAAAAGGCAATGCAAAAATCATGCAACAGTACTCAGATTTTTAGCTAACTGGCATATCACCTATAACATTCCCTAAGACTGGGAAATTTCACGAGCTCCTTACCATGTTGGGCCATAGCCACGCTATTTCTAGTTTAATATGAAATATCTTTATTTAATTGTGACCACGTACTGCATGTTAATTTCGGCGCTAATGAAAGAACTTATTACTTCCATACTACATCAGTTGCACTTGGATGGAAGTGAGGCACAATATCAGGGTCTTTTCTGAAAATATTGGTAGCAGCCATAGTGGAACAATTGGTATACACACTCTTCATTCATGTTCACCTAGTGGCTAAAGCACTCTGCTGCTGACCCGTAGGTTGTTGGATAGAACTCCCACTACGGCGGCTTCGTTTTCAATGGCGGTGAAAATGCTATAGGTCCGTGGGCTCAGATTATTGTGCACGTTAAAGAACCCCATGTGGTCGAAACTTCCGGAGCCCTTCATATAAATAAATAAATAAATAGATAAATAAATAAATAAATAAATAAATAAATAAATAAATAAATAAATAAATAAATAAATAAATCATTCTTCCCCCGCGTAGAACCAATGTAAAAAGCGCTGAAATTATTTCCCTAACCAAAGTTCAAACATCCATGTGCGCGTCAATATCTCTTGCTGTTGAACAGTTCTTCTGCTTGGGTGGTTGCATAATTAGGCGCTGCTTCCTCCAAAGTCACAACACTTGACATGTCGACTATGGTTTCTCCTACAGGAACTAGGAGACCTTAGTGGTGAAGCTCTGAGTTGATCCTGTATCACATAATCAATAAGTTGAGAAATTTCTCGCTAGTGTAGCTCACTTAACGAATAGTCTAAGTGTCTATACTTTGTGTCTTTATGTCTCTTTGGTGAGAATTGGGCTACACACTTGGTCTTAGACAGCACCTATATGGCTATGCATGACTGCAGTGAATATATGACTACTTTGCAAAAACTAATTGTAAAAAGGCAAGCTGCAAACTAAACAACTGTTTAATTCTGAACGCGCAGAATGTAAACGCACATAAGAGAGAGACTGAAACAAAGATGAAAGGCGAGGATGATACAACCAAGCTTCGTCTCGGTTCGCAACCCTACATGTTGGTTTGGAGGATGGTCAAAACTAACAAAAAGAAACAAGGAAGGGAAATGTGGTAAATCAACAGCCACAAATGAGTCGTCACTATTGAAGCAAGTACGTGGTCTTGAATCACGTCTGAGATATATGATTATCTGCGCAGAATAAAACTCAGCTCTTAGATCAGTGTAATGAATTCCTGGAAAGAGGCTTAGTTCAAGTATCTTAAGGAAGAGAAATTCATTTCTTCATACCGCGATAGTGAAATGAAGCCACGTGTGACGTGCTGTTATTGCAAGCCCACTATTTCTCTGTCAGCAAGCATTTTCTTTGTTCTTTCGCTTGCGTGCAACGGAACACTGTATCATTCAGAAAAATTGAAAAGAATATACTTCACAAACTTCGCAGAAGATCCCTTCAAAACCTTCACTTTTTGCGAATTGATTTGATATTTCACTCTGAAAATGGCTTTTGCCACTTCCTCAAATGACTTTCTCTATAGGTATTGAAGAAATGAGATCGCGTCGCCCAGGCAATTTTCGAAGCCATTCAAGCGAAGGCGCTCTACGGTGGCCCTTAGAGCCCCGTGACTTCAGCAGTTTTTCATTTCTAAAACACACTTTTTTCTTGTTACCGAGTAGTTCTTGTTACCAGTACTTAGTGGTGCTTCTTCTGTAGAGATACGACAAATATTCACGAAGCTGATAAGTTTTTTTTTCAGGAAAGCGATTGTGATTTTTTTGGCTGGCTTTAAAGTACAAGTGGTTCTTTTTCTTTTTCGTGTTGACTTCTCCACTTGTATGAAATTTTCTGTGCATTTTACTCCCAAGATCAATTCAAGGACCAGGGAAATTAGATACCCGGATGCGTAGACAAAGTTCAATGAGGGCTCATACAAATCCACAACTTTCCAATATTACGAAAAGTTCTGAAGAAAGATACGGTGATTGACACAGAGAAAATTCTTTGATGTGCTTTAATGGGTTTCTTTGCAAAAACCAAACATTACGCACTTGCACGATTGTCATACATGAATGACATGCTTCTGCTTCCAGTACGATATAGCCACTTTTGTAGTGTTCGGTTCGGCAGAACCCTACAGAAGCTTCAGCGGCTTAAAAAATAAGCTTTGGAGTTTCAGAGGAGTTTGTACCCGTTTTATATTTCAAGGGCATCTTTTCTGGCCAACAAAGCTTTTTTCGATTTGTTACATCTTTCCTTCATGCGCGTAAGTCAACCCACTGTAGTTTGTTAGTACGTTGCCAAGCAGCCTATAGATATATGACGTTGGTAGGGTAATGATAGCAAAGTATACGCTGTAGATTTGAAAGATAATAAAAAAAAACAAACAACTGCTCTGTTTTACTTCCGCGACATAGTTCGAGAGCTCGCAATAGTTGCTATGCATATAATTACAAAATAATTTCAGCATATTTCTCAGCGTTCGAACCTTTATTATGTGTTCATTATTCTGGTACCGTATTTACTTTATGTAGAGAAGAGTCAAATAGCGTGCTCCTATTCACACCTGAAACAAAGACAAGTGATTTTCGTTCTTCCCATTTTTTCTAATGAGGTATTTTATTGTTCACTTCGGCTCATATGTTCACGTAACTGTGAACATTATGTCGTTTCTGTTCCCATTTTCAAGTGAAGCACACTAAAGAAATGTTAGATCAAGTAAAAAGAGTATTTAGCATAGTTTTGAGGGAAGTTCCTACGCGTACATAGTAGCCGCAGTTCACACGTTCTCTGCGTCACATACATGAAATATGTGTGAGTCATGGAGTACTCTAACAAAATTTTCTAACTGCCACAACGAAAAAGCTCATGGTGGGTCTTCGAGAACCTTCCAGTCACACAAGCCGCGTTTTTATGTAAATGTTATTTTTTAATATCAATGTACGTTTAAAAGCCGGAGGCTTTAGAGAAACCAGAAGAGTAATACACTGTTGTAAGTTATTTTTTGAATTCCTATATTATATTTAGTGAAAAGGAAGTATTGTTGAAGTTTGAATGACAAGTTAACCGCTTTTATTGAGGTTTTCAAAGACGTTAAGACGAATATTTATCAATACAGGTGCTTATTTAAAGCTATCGGATGCGTGAAAAGGATATTTCACGGATGCCGCATTCTAAGCAATACAGGTTGCGGCACTGCTCTAGCACCAATTCTTCAAGCTACAGCACAGCATTATCTGTAGAGCTGGTTTTCGCGTACGATGTTGACTAGCAGCTTTCAATTCGTTTTGTTTTCTTGAAATATGCTTATCACGCCTACAACGCGAGTACCGACGCACGCTCAAGCCCTCGCACTGAGAAAATATTCAGTCTATTTAGCGAAGCGGTGAAGGTATTACGGTTGCGATTGTGCCTGTCGTACCTCTATATGTGAGTGCTCCGTCATTACCACACTTCGTACAGTGGTTCTTTCGCCAAACCTGATATATACATCTTCTGCATTGTGTTTCATTTCGCTTTCTCTCCTTGATGTCTAAACAAACGAAATATTCGCAGTGGACGGTGGGATTGGGGAAACGATGTTAGGCACCAGACAAACAACCATATGGGCCGTAGAGGCTGTGACAAAAAGTGACAAGTAATCTGCTTTTTGTATTCTTTATATAACCCAGCGTTGCACGTAAATATCACAGCCTTGCGCTAATCGTGTAGTAGGGTCTCAAGTGCTTCCAGATTGTTTTAGAATCTGTTGGCAAGATTGTACCACTCACACGAACGATGGAGTTCTTCTGGCACTAACCGGGTCACCATCATTAACGCTGGAATATTGAATGTCGCAAGTATGGAAAGGGCCGCCGCACTTTGCGGAGAAAAGTACTCGATCGTTCAAGCAGTTTTCAACACTATCAGTGCACAACTTGAAGTGCTTGTATTTTTTCCCGTTTCCTTCTCCAGGCACAAGATAGCCCAGTTAAAAAAGTATCATAATGCCGAATGGTTCTGGAGCCTTCTTCACCATCGCAGCCACGTGTAAAGATATATGAAGTGTCCCATCAAACTGTGTGCTTTGCTTTAGCTGTCTGTTGCAGGTGCCCTTCTTGTCGGGTATTTTGTTTCGAATGGCGGTGACAACCGCAGATACTGCGTAAACAGACGAGTCTGGAGTGAACACGGTCCTCAGGGACAGAGCCCAAAGAAGGTTTTATTAGTGCCAGTTTCTTGGTGTTGTATCTGTTGCGTCTTTAGCAATATCAAGTATGATTGCAGTGTATGCAACAGTGTTTATGGTCAAAGGCCAGCTTTTGTTTATATTTTCCGGCAGTTTGTAACTGGCAGTGAACCAAGAAGCCCAGGGCCTCAAAAAGAAGTAGCTCTATTTTATGTAAATGCCGAGAATAGTGGTGACACCAAGAGCCTTGATCATGTTCGGAAATTAAAGTGTTGAATGTCTTTACGCGCGACGAAGTGAAGATAATGCGAGTATTTCACAAGAAACATTACGTGCACTTACACTATTTACAGACACTCCCTGTAGGAGGAGATTAAGCGATGATCTTTCTAACAAAAAATAAACGAATATGGTTGAAGAAGCAACAATTGTTAGGAATTCACACACGCCGTTCAGGCAGCACGAAAAATTGAAGGACACTTTGTCATTTCCTAAGTTTGTTCGGTGAAAACCTGTGGCTATTTGAATACTATATCATGCCTGTTTTTTCCTTTTGTATGTATTGTGTTGAATAAAGTGTTTGTTATCTGGAGGACCGACAGTCTTGCGCTACTTCTTCAAACAGCTTGCAGTGCAATCGCTTTCCGGCACTCCTGCCCTTCTCTTGTGTAATATAGTCGCGTGAGCGGGTTTCAGCTCACACTGCAAGTACTGTTTGCGCGTGTTGATTAGAACCACGCATAGTAGTAATGATAGATTCGTTCGTTGCTGCTAATTTCATCTTGTCAAGCCGAGCAGCGACGTCAGAATACAAAAAGAAATTTACCAGAACGGCCAAGTTTTCGAAATGATACCAGCGACGACACAATTGTGAGTCTATCATGTTATGATTGCGCATGGACGGACGGTGGACAGACACCGCGAATATGAGTCATTAAAGGCTTTTACCTTAATATGGTGGAATAATTGCTCCGGTTTTATTGGCTTGGAGAAGGGCATGCCACTGAAGGCAATATGCTTATATATGCCTATTACAAGAAATTTTATGGCAGCAACTACTAGACGTACATTCTCGATTTTATGTAAGGAGTGAGTTTTCATTCAAAATACAAACAACAGAAGTGAGGCAGACTAAATAATAAACTCTTTTTTATATGACGACCTACAATACAAAGTTTCCACAAGAAACGCACGGTATCATCAGCCGCGTACCAATGTGCTTTTCTACTTCTGCAGTATTCGCTTGAAAAAGAGAGCTATTTACGGCCATACAGCCTCCTTCATTTCGCACTGTTAGGTTTTTTGTAAACTTCTGTTGTCTTGAAAAAAAAAGACATTCTACAATGCTGACGGAAGCAGCCCTTACTAGCGTAAAAGACAGGACAACGAAATCTTTTCAGTATGTATGAAGACCCCATATTCGCCTTACCTTGACGTTTTCATAACATCCACAATACAACAAAAAATAACATTACTAGAAGGTGTAGTGTCTGTCAAGATGTTTCGAAGCCCAATGACTGTGAATATGCAAGACTCTCAAAAGGCATTTCAATATGCAACTGGACTCTAAAAAAACATTTTTAAAATGTGCTGCACTCTGAGGTATACACGCAACAGTCTATATAGAAAGGTTATGCAATTAAGAGAACTGTTTACACATTCATCATCTATCAAGATGTCCTAAAGCCTGATGACTGCGAATATACAAGACATTTTCAAATTGTGCTGAACTTTGAGCCATAAGCAAGAGCTCATAAAAAAGGTTACACTACTTACGAAACTGTTTACGCATTCCCCATCAACGTACACTACAGAGAGCTGACTTCCAGCAATCTTTGTCAATGTGAAGTGTGCATAATTGAGTTTTTTTCTTTAGCTAATGTGCAAATCCAGTTGTACCGAACAAATTATTCATCTGTTCCCTTCCTTGCGATTTTTAAAATGCACGGAGTTGACAAGAACAACATCAAACTGAATGTTTCGGCGACAGTCGTTTAAGCGTAAAAATCTCGCAGAGTTGCACTTGGGCCTGGTGGAGCCTTAGTTTTACAAAGAAGCTTCAACGACATCACCTAGAGTTTTTGATTACCTCACGTCCTTCTAATCACGTTAAACTATATTCGAGCCTCAAGAACAAGCTACTGGTTTCCTTTATGGCGTCCCCACACTTTTTGTGGAGATGCACAAGTGGAAGACACGAGGAGGGAGACTGGTAGACTGCCAAACATTTTTTCTTGGCACTCTAGCAGAACAAGGTCATTTTGAACTATTGCATTGTCTAGGGCCTTACGGTTTTTTTCATTTAATTGAAGAAGTGCGCTGGCTACAATAGGCTTAAAATGCTTTATGTTTGTCTTGTATATTACCCCCGTATTTCTCTGCTGCATTTTGGCCAGTTTGTTTCAACGGTGTATATATGTTCTTCAATATTACTTTCTATCTTCCTCTTATGGCTACTACACATTGTCGTAGCATAGTTAGAGTACCCTCACAGAGGGCCCATGTGAAACTTTATAGAATTTCTAGCAAAATTGATACTTGTCCCTTTTAGTGCTTCCGCAATAATGCTTTCACGTCGTTCATAAATGAGGCACCTCGAAGCCACTGAGAATGGTGCATGGGGTTCACAATGTTTTTGAGTGTATGCGAAGAGAGCCGTTTGTACAAAGGCGCTAAAGTGTATCTCACTGTTTCATTTTTTTTGGAGTTACGTACCTTCGTGTTCCGCCTGAATTTGGCGATTTTAGAGGGCCACCTCTAGCGCTAGCGAAAAAGCAATCTATGCCAGCCATCCTCAAGCTTCGAAGAACATCATTGTGTTGTAAGGATGAAATTCAGTAACGCACCATGCTCAAAAGAAAGATTTTTGTTTCTTGGTGCCCAATTGTAATTTATCCGAGTCATCGCATTTATTATATCTTTTAAAAGCATACATTTGCTCAGTGCTAACTCAAACTCGGACTAAACAATATTTTACTAAACTGGACTCCCTCGAACTGAGACTCCCGAGCTATTACTCTGCAGAACGACATGTTGCTGGTCTAGTTAGTGTCGGATCAGATTTATAATGTAATGCAAAAAACGACTAGACAGACACAAAGAATGACGCACTTCAAGCGCAACCAACACCAGCGATTGCGGTGTGTCGTTCTTTGTGTCCTTCCTATTGTTTTTTTTTTCTCGCTACATTACGAGTCTGAGCTGTTACTTTCTCGGGCACGCTCTGACATGGTCTCGTGGCCCGATGTAAATTTCAGTGAGTGCGTGAATAGATTCACGAGTGAGTTTACCGACCTGTGGAGCGAAAAAGCGCACACTCACGAGCAGGACTCGCAGCAGTTGCACATTGCCTGACAAAATTCCGTGCAAGCTGCTGTGAATACTACAGAACAATGCCCAATTCTTCGGAAAGTTAAACTCACGTTTGTGTATCAATCAAAATGCCACAAATATTGCTGATAAGTTTGTAGCTTTGTTTTCCTAACAAAAATACAAAAAATGTTCTTAATCCCTCCAGTAACTGAGATATTTAAGGTGAACCTTTTTCATGCGCCTTAGCGGAAATTTGTAGAAAGCGCTTAGTGAGGTACTTATACACACCGTATTAAATGCATTTATGGAGAATTGCATGCGAAATTACTTTAGCAATAGAAGGCATCCTTTCGTTCTGGTGTTGAAGCGTATATAATTGCGTTTTGTTTCTATCAGTCTGTTCCGTCATTACATTTTTCTTATTGGACATAAAAAACATATAATAGCCGGAAGACAAACTTAATTCAAAATATGCTTGTTGTGGAGCACACTAGTTCTGACTAGATAGATCTACCATAGCCTTTGACTTGGATGACTGCTGTTTAGGCTCTGACTTTAGCAGTGACGCAGCCGACAGACTTAGCTAGAGATAGGGCATGATTATTCCTCTTTTGTAAGATTTCCCGTTGGTGCCAAAGCTGTAGATATCACTACAGGTAAGTGAAAGCTCTGCATTTCTCAGCAATTTATGAACTTTATTCTCCAAAATGCACGCTATTTAGTACATTTTACGAAATGGGCAAAATATTTCGACTCTCGACTGTTCGTCGAGTAAGCGGGTGTATTCAGATTTTGATTGTGACTAGTGGTCCCTGAAATGTTGTCGCTGACAGCACATTCTGATACGACGTGAAAAACTTTATATTAATTATACTGACTGATACGCCACCATATCGCCCACAGAAGAGTAAACAAAGATCCAAGAAAGTTGTCACATCCCTATTTCCCGAAGCAAAAGTGTCTGTCGTTTCCCTACATATCAGCTAGTCGTCACGCATGAAACGATGACGACCACTGGGTGGCTATGCTATAAAATAAGAACACAATAAAACAAAGATACCGAAGGGCATAATAACTCAATAGACCGAGAAAAATGTTATCCCCTCTCTGCTGGTCAAGGAATGCTTTCCGGCGAGTGCAATCTCCAAGAAAACAGCTCCTGTCAGGGAGAATATAGGCAGAAATTTATCGATCAGGCTATCTTTGCGCACTCAACCACAGTTTCTTTGCGCTGTTGCTTCGTGCACATAGTGGTTATTGAGATTCATGCCTGCATATGCAATATTGATTTGTTGGAATAACCACCTCCTCTGGTTGTCATCCAGGCCAGAGCCTCCTTTTATATAAGATTTATCACACCATTTAGAGGAATATAACGCCTGTAAATATTCCTACTTCAATTAAAAGGCGCATTCAGGCCACTATATATCTATATGCAGCCCTCTACGTCTGGGTGCTCTCGTGATTGCCTCCTAAACTTGGAGTATAAGAAAATTAGTATGGTAGAGTAAGAGGGTTCGACGAACATGTCGGGTTCCTTGTGACGTTAGTGGTTTTAAAATTGCCTCGCGTACGTTGTCAAATACTTTTCACCAGACATGTGTGGCACAAAACAGTGTACGCCAGGCCATTGTTTGTGGATATGCGCAACATGTGATTGACACTTTATATCTACCCGGGAACGATGAAAACGGGCATTGGTAAATCATGTGTGAGAGCGTCAATAAAAGCTGACATCAGTAGCGTTGGCCCGATGAATGCAAAAAATAAATATCAGGGTATAAGGTGAAGCCGAACACAAACTTTCGGTGTCGTAGTCAAGTATTCTTTCACAAAGTCACTTAAGGTCTCGAAACTGCTTTGGAGGAAGACCCTACGTAGGCGCTATGTTGGCGAAACGTCAGTTTTGGGTGTCATGCTGGCTATCTAATTTTGTAAACATCACTATGATGCAGGCGTAATGTCAGGCCGATGTCAGTTGTATTATCAAGCGCCATCCACTGAAGTTTGTCTTCTTCACATTAGGGGAACTGACTATCTCCACAAGCAGAAGCGTTACATATAAGGTTACCGCTACTGGTATTGGTACTACACATGATGCTGTTGGCATCTTTACACAACTGTAAACAATTGCGTGCATAAACCATATGCAGCAGTTAAACATACGTTGGTGCGTACAACACTTGTACACATCTTTGGCGTCATTTTGTAACGTTTAGGCGAAATAAAACAGTTATACCACAATCACAAGTTCTCCGCATGCTTTGCCTAACATCGATTCTCTGGTTTGTGGTCTTTGCCGATTTTTCAGCAAAGGTTTTGCAAATAACTTGGTTGTCAAACAACGCTATCAAAATATGGTAATATTTTAGGCACAATTAACCTAAACATATAAACGAAAAAATGTGAGAAAAGCAAACAGGTTCCTTTAATTGAAGAAGGACAATATCATCTAGACAGAAAGATGAATTTTTTCAACCTGCATATCGTAGTCTATTCAGGCGCAGCGTCTATAATCACGCCGAGCTGATGCATTTGGCGCAATAGGGTTGAACAGAAAACGGTGGCACTAAAGACTGGAAACACAGCTAACCCATTCTCAACTAAAAACACCTCATAAGAAATTAAAAGTTTTATCGTATTAGCGGTTTCTAAAACAGGTTTAAGCAGACACGCTGCGTGTATAAAATACCATTATATTTTAGCCAGAAAACAGTAATTTTCATTGTTCGCCTGGGTGACCAACTTCTTATTGTAATCGGTGTTATCGTCACAGATGATGTACGAAAATATATAACTAGAGGTAGCGGCTTCTTTCAAACCATGATAGCAAAAGACGTGCCTTTTCTGTAACGCTGTATAGATCTAATCTGCCCCAACCTCACTCAGGCCTACTTCATCCATTTTAACTCTCTCTAGCTTCTCGAATAGCACAGCTAAACTTGATTCACCAGATAAGGTTCTAGCGGTAAACGTTACGAAGTTCAGGTTCCAATGGTGGCCTGTTCAGACCCAGTGAATCTTAGCACCCTCGACTGCGTCGCAGATATGACCACCACCGTGGTCCTTTGCTTCACAGCCGCTGTCGACTGATGGCCGAGGGTTCATTGGCGTATCCATGCGGGAGGTAGTGACCAGAGACTGCACCAGGTTGGCCAATCATGCGTTACCCGTGGTTATCCCCAACGAGGCTGCACCCAAGACCTCTTTATGCGGTTACATCATCACGACAAAGATAACTGGAGTCGGGGTTCCTTATACTTAGAAATATCGCTGATAATTTAATGTTATAGAATTGTTGAAAGGGAGGAAGGTATCGCAATTGAACTCAATAAGAGATGCCGGACGAAAGTGGTACAGGGCTACGCACCTACATACAGCCATTATGACGTAGTACATGAAAACTTCTATGAAGACGATAAGTCCACAATGAAGTAAGGTAAAAACTCACTATACTATACTGATGGGCGACTTCGATGCCAAGGTATAGAAAAAACAGGCTGGTGACTAGGCAATAGAAAATTATGAAATCGTTGCTAGAAATGACAGTGGGGAGTTATTAGAATAAGCAGAACGCAGTAATTTACATATCCTAATTATCTTCTACCGAAACCAAGCGAACCGTAAGTGGTGATGGAGTAGTTCTAAAGGCGAAAGTAAGAAGGAAATAAACTTTATACTGAGTGCACATCCAGGCATCGTGCAGTATATGGAAGCGCTTGGCAAGCTACGTTACAGTGACCGTAGCATGGTCATGCCTCAAATTCGCTTAGACTTGAAGAAGGAATGGCAGGAACTGATACGCAAAAAGCCAATCCAGGGAAAGTACAGGAACCCAGGGTCTCGTTTCAGAACATTTACTTGGCTTTTATCTAGGAAATTATCCTTAGCGTCGGCGGATTGAATGATAATCTGACGTGTATCATTACGGAGTGTACAGTGGAAGCTGAAGGTACGGTAGTTAGACAGGACAATAGCGAGTTGTCCCAGGAGATGAAGACTCTCATTAAGAAGCGTCAAAACATAAAAGCCGCAAACACAATAGAAATGATAAGTGGCAGAGCTTCCCAAGTGGAATAATAAGCGTAAGGTATCCGATATAAGAAGGAACAACATGGAGAGAATTGAGCATGCTCTAAACAACGGAAGAAGCGTCAAAGTGATGAATACGGAACTTGAAATACGCAATAACAAGATCTATGCACTAAGTGACAAGAAAGGTATAACAACTACCAATATGTATTGGATATTTATTGTTGCGGTTGAGTTTCAGAGATGTCTGAACAGTAGCCGGGACACCAATGAACATATTATAAGAACTAGCTGCACCCTAACGATGAAATGCCCCCAGTAATAACAGACGTCAGGAAAGCCTTGGAGGAAATTCAATGAGGCAAAACTGCTGGTAGGGATCAGGTAACATCGGATCTGCTGAAAGACGGAGGACAGATTGTGTTGGAAAAACTAGCCACTCTGTTTACGAAGTGTCTCCTGATGGAGAAAGAACAAGAATTATGGAAGAATGCTAACATAATTTCAATTATTAAAAAAAAGAGACCTCAAGGACTTGAAAGATTACTGGCATACTACTGATGTGTACAGCGCCAGCAACTAAAACAACTATTTATATTGGGCGAACTTGTTCCCGTCCACTAAATGCACAGAGGTTGTCCTGAGCTCGCTAGTCAAAACTTTGTCAACTTCTTCAAGCGTCGCTCTGCGTGCCGCTTCTTCGAAAAGCCGCCAGCCTTCTTTTTCCAGCGCACGTGGTGTGTTGACACGAGCAGTTCAGCGTTGCATGACATGTTTTGCTTGTCAGTTGGTGTGGCGGAATTCATAGGAGCGGGAAGCGGAGCACGACTACAGTGGGTGTCAAACAACATGCGTCAATATAAAACTGCTTAATTTTGCCGGTACTTACCAAGGGGCAGAAACCTGGAGGCTTACAAAGAGTGTTCTTAAATTGAGGACGGCGCAGCGAGCAATAAAAAGAAAAATATTAGGTGTGACCTTCACAGGCAAGATGAGAGCAGAGTGGGTCTGGGGACAAACTGGGGTTAAAGGTATTATATTTGAAATCAAAAAGAAATTCGCATGGGCCGGGTTTGTGGTGCATACGTAGGATAACCGCTTGTAATTAGGGGAACTGAGTGGATTCCCAGAGAAGGCACGAGGGGAAGACAAATCTAAATCAGCAGATAAGATTAGGATTTTTGCGTGTATCAAGTGGCAGTGGCAAGTTAAGGTCTGCTTTTACTGGTGAAACATGGGAAAGACCCTTGTGCTTGCTGTGGGCGAAGTCAGGCTGATGATGCTGATGATGAAGATCGAATTCTTTGAAGCCTGTCTTCGTTACGCAAGGCCAAGCAAAAGAAAAAAAACCACAAAAACAAAAAACAATATGTTGTGCTCATTCGCTTTTTTTGCGATGCACAGAGGAGAGTGCTTGAACACCATTACACCATCCAACGTTTTCTTAAAGTTCCTAATCGAATGAAAAGCAAAGGTCATGGTATACCTTGTACTCACTACCTTAGATACGTGTATTGTATTCACATGATACAAACAGATAGCTATGCTGTAATGAAGGTGATAATGAATAATATCTTTAGGTCCAGAGAACACGCAGGGGATCCCCCAAACCACCCTGCTAGTCTCACGTATGGGACCACCAAACCAAGTTGTCTGGCCCGTTTCTAGACTATTCCGGACTATTCCGGACTATAGCTTCTGGACTATCTCAGAAGAACCACTGCGATAACTTTAGGAGTCCCATGTGACATTTATTTTTGCTACTTCCGACAGCCTAACCAGAAATGATATAACGCAGTTGTGACGGAGCGCGAAGCTTCACGGGGTAGCAGCAACATAAACAACTTAGCACAGCTAGTTCTCTGCCTCCGGTAAATTGGTTGCCTTGAGTTGGCTTGCGCAATTTTGCTTTAGATAAGTGCCACAATAACCCTCTTTGGCTGACCATGGACAGAAAGTATACAGGCGTGGCTATACATGATGGACATATGAAAATATGTGCCGAGGAATATGACCAAGTGCCCCAGCATTTATCTACTCAACGAGCTGCATTATGTGTCAGCCTGCCTAGGCCAGTCGTTGTTATAACTGGCTAGAGTTTATGCAGCTATCAAGTCAGCAAACGTGACAACAGCGCTATCATGGGCAGGCAGCCACAGTAAGGGGAGCTTTCCCAAGGAGGCTTAGGCTGTATGAGTAAAAAGCAAACGCGCATGCCAAATGCGACTTTCTGACAGCAAGGAAGTGCAGACATGAAAATTACGAATAGGCAAAACGTCTCGCATATTTAGAAATGAGTCGAAACAATGACTTGATGATATACATGCTGAAATGGGAAGAGTGAAAAATATTAATATACGACGGAGCAACTTACCTCATGGTCCCCTCTAACAATGATCTGTGTTAGAAATCGGGCACCCTATTTAAACTATTTACTATCTCACACGTTCTCATATTATTGATAGCAAAGTTCAGAACTTAAAAGAAATGAACAAAATTAGAAAAGACACCTATTTTGGCGAAATAATTTTTTAGCATGTCGCCAAACAATTCCCGTAAGAAATTTCACTACGATGCAGTGCTGATGGAGTACCATTTAGTTTTTAAAGAGAGAAACAGTATAACTGGAGTTCCTTCTACGGCAGGTGATCACTCAGAGCTATGCGCAGATACGCAAAGGGACACATACGACATCTAGCATAGGTGTCCGCAAACTTTATTTGTACTACACCGGTACGTTCCGAATATCATAGTCGTTCGACTATTTTGTACTATAGATATTCACCTTTTACTTGTCGTGCTGGCGTTGAGATAATTGTGCAGCACAGCAAATAGAAACGACGAGGGTTCAATTGCCGGCCACGATGAACACACTGTGATGTGGCATAGATGCAGAACCACCCGTTTGCCCGAGTCGCTGTTCATGTTAAAGGGCTCCAGGCTGTCAGTCTGATGTTAATTTAAACTTAATATCGTTATGCTATCTTCGGCTTTGGAGAATATTCCTGAGAATTTTTTTCTGACGCCATCACCATCATCAGCCTGAGTGCGTCAACTACAGGTCCCATGGGCCGCCAATCAACCCACTCCTGTGATTTGTGCAGCCACGTTGTACCCGCAAGCTCCTTATTCTGAAACGCGCACTCAATTTTCTTTGTCCCTCTGCGTCCTTTGCATTTTCATGGAATCCAGCGAAGACGCAGTTTTGACATAGTTTGAATTACATAGTTCCTTTCAATTTACCATTGTTTATTGAGCACATCGAATCTGGCAATTCTTCTTGCAAAATAGCTCGAGCGCATATCGCACGGGGATCTCAGAAGGTATACAGATTTCCGCAATTTTTTACGCTTGAAATTCCAGCTTCCAAATAAGTGACCAATATTTTCATATGGTCCTGCAGCGTATGCATTCTCTGAAACCTGTAAAAGTGGCAATTTCTTACATATTTTTTTAGATGCTTGCATTTTGATCTCGTTTCGTACAGATTTTGAAGCTTGCTTGTTTCAATAAAGACAAATAGCAGGACATAATCGGTAATACACTTCACAAATGTAAGAAAAAAATAATGTCCACAGACTGCAAAATGTTTCTTTTCACATCCATTGGTAAAATTCATAACTTTTTGGTCACTATTGTTTCTGAGTTGTGTTTTTTTGTTTACTTCATGCTACGCATAGCGAGTTCCTAGCTGAAAGGGAGTCAGATCAGACAGCAACACTCCAGTGAGAAATGAGCTTTTTCAAGCTGTAATGAAACTGGAGATACTACCTTGCTTTTTAAATCGCGACTTCGCAATATTTCCAGAACATTGCATCGATTTAGGGTTCGGTTTCGAAGGTAATGCCATTTTATGGCTCTATTATTTATGCTCTCAGCCATAACGCTGTCTTTTTCGTTGCGAAGCAATGGGATACGCAATTGAATTAGGCATTGCACCGGTTTCGTGCTATCCCAGTAGTGCGGACATCTTCAGAATCACGACGGAGGTGAAGTCCCCAACCGTTCGTCATCTTCCGACCTACTTGCATTTCATGCTGCGTTCAAATAAGGAACGGCTTGAATGCCATACAATTCAGCATTTGGAGACGTCAATAAGAAAAAGTAAATGAGTGAGATGAAAAACGATTATTTGACTGCACATTATGGACAATCACTCGACACTGTAAAAGCGCACATCCTCATTCAGTAAAAAATTGAAACATGACAAGAATAGTCAACAAATTCGAGAATTTTGAATGCGCTTACATAATAAGTTTATTTACCTTGCAAGCATCCAATTGTTTCGTGGTTGTTTTATAAAACAAGACTGTTTCAAATGAGCAAGGGTATTTTAGGCACAGTAATTCTATTTACAGTAAATTTATAGGTTGACCAAAAAGTCTGTTTCTATTTCTGTGTGATAGCGCGAAGTGGTTTATATGTCGTATTCATACGTAAATAACTTTGGAACCCTTCATTGTGAGCACCCAATTTATATACCACGATCTATCCCTATGACTGTGTAAGGACGTTGAATGCATGGCAAAATTTACCCACTGCTACGTACGGTGGTCAGCCAAAGTTTTCTAGGCAAAAAAAAAAAAAACCGAAACAAAAAGCAATTGGTTCTGAAGGTATCTGAATAGTCCAGCTCTTTCAGCGAGTCTTGCTAAACATAGTCATAATCAAACCAGATGAAAAAGTACACCATTTTCTGGAAGCTTTAAGCAGAAACACATTTCATTTCATTTCATTTGTTTACTCTCAAGGCACAGGGGATTACAGAGAGGAGTGGGACAATAAATATCAAAAAGAAGTAAAACAAAACAGCAGAATTAGAATACATTTTATTGTACTTTCAGAAATGATTGATTTGAACGCGTTGGCATCTGTGATTGAAGCGATCGATGCGGAGAGGTGGTTCCAGTCAGTACATGTTCTAGGAATGAAAGAGTTAAAGTGCTGGTTTGTATGGCAAAAGGGCACCCCAACATTGTATTGATGGTCATTGCGTGCTGATATGTAGGCTGGTAAAAAAAACAGTGAATCAGAGAGGGTTCTGTTAGTGTGATAGATCCTATAAAAGAGACAGAGACGTGAATGTTTGCGTCGAATTGAGAGGTTATACAAAATGAGTTGAGCCTTCATTAATGTGACACTTGCAGTTCGAAAGTAATTGGACATTATGAAATCTGCTGAGCGATTCTGAATGGATTCAATGTTGCCTATGAGCATGTGAATATGAGGATCCCAGATAGACGACACATATTCGAGTTTTGGCCGCACTAATGATTTATACATGAGAAGCTTTAGGTTAATTGGAGCAAGAGAAAAATTTCGACGTAAATAGCCAAGAGTTCATTTAGCGTTGCATGTTATGTAGTCAACATGAGCCTGCCTAGACAGGTTGATAGAAATGTTAACACCGAGGTACTTGTAAGAAGAAATGTTGTTTAGGGGAGTGTTATTTAATAGGTACGAGGGGGACGCAACTTTTGGTGGGTTACGAGTGATCCTCATTGATTTGCATTTGTTTGTGTTAAGTTTCATTAGCCAATTATTACACCACGAAGAAACATTATCCAGGTAAGAGTGCAGGGTGTCAGTGTCGTTAGAGGTCAAAATTTCACGGTAATTAACACAATCGTCAGCAAATAACCTAATGGAGGAAGAAATGATATGAGGCAAATCATTAATATATATTAAAAAAGTAAGAGACCCAAAACAGAGCCTTGAGGCACACCTGAGGTTACGGCAGTAGGAGGATAGTTACATTCATTAGCAGTCACAAATTGCTCGCGGTTATGTAAGAAGCACTCGATCCATTTTAAGATGTGTGGGTCAAGATTTAGTTTACTTAACTTTAAAAGTAGTAATTCGTGGCAAACTGTGTCAAATGCTGTAGAAAAATCGATAAATACACAATCGATAAAAGTATCACGATCAATAGCAGAGAACAAATCATTAGTAAAACTTAAGAGCTGGGTTTCACACGAGTAATTTTTTTCTAAAACTATGTTAAAAGTTAGTAAAAAAAGAATTATTCTCACGAAAGTTGACTAAGTTGCAGTAAATGACATGTTCTAATAGCTTACATGGCACACTAGTTAGTGAGATGGGTCTACAATTGTGGGGATCGTTGGTGTTACCAGACTTGTGAAGAGGAACCACTTTCCCCACTTTCCAGTCGTTTGGCAGGGTACTCGATTCCGAAGACTGTGAAAAAATTCTGGACAGTATTGAAGGCCAAAACAATGCGGTGTTTTTAAGAAACTTGGCGATAATTCCGTCATCTCCGGGGGAAGATGAAGGCTTCAGATTTTGAGTTCATTTCCTTATGCCCTCCCTATCAAGGTGTACTGGCTCCATTAGATCGTAGTTGGGAGTAGACAAGTTAGGAACAGTGGTAGGCGCCACGTTTACAAATGATGATGCGAATACACTTTTTATAGAAGAAACACAATTTTATAGAAGAAAACAAGAATCTGTTATTATATTGCATCACTCTGACACAAAATGCGCGTGCATACTCGTAAAACAATTAACTAAAAGCTCTAAAATTCGATTCGCGCTGGGAATCGGAAATGATTTATAAAATATATACACTAAAATAGAAAATAGCCGACGTGTTTTAAATTCAAGGCATTTAATAGCGAGCTCCAGGCACTTTTAGCGCATCCATCCATCCATCCATCCGTCAGTCCATCCGTCCGTCCGTGCATCCGTCCGCCCATCTGTCCGTGCATCCATCCGCCTGTCCGTCCGTGCATCCATCCATCCGTGCATCCGTCCGTCCGTCCGTCCGTGCATCCGTGCATCTGTCCGTCCATCCGTCCGTCCGTCCATCCATCCATCTATTCATCCATCTATTCATCCATCCGTCCGTCCGCCCGTCCGTCCGTCCATCCGTCCGTCCGTCCGTCCGTCCGTCCATCCGTCCGTCCGTCCGTCCGTCCATCCATCCATCCATCCATCCATCCATCCATCCATCCATCCATCCATCCATCCATCCATCCATCCATCCATCCATCCATCTATCCATCTATCCATCCATCCATCCATCCATCCATCCATCCATCCATCCATCTTGCTTGCTTGCTTGCTTGCTTGCTTGCTTGCTTGCATTCTTCTGGATGTTCTCGTGATCACCTCCTAATCTTCGGGTAGACCTAAACTACTGCGGAGGGGGAGAGAACTTGACGAATATGCTTGTCTGTTTTGACATGAATTTAATATGGTAATTTTTGTGAGCGCCAAATGGTGAAGATAATGTTGGCCCAGAAGTTGATTCAATGATTTTAGTTGAAGCAGTAGATGATCTCACAAGAGTATTAGATGAAAGGTACCAGTACTATCACACCTACTCAATGAATTAATTATTGGCGCGAAGTTGGACAGACGAGCCGTTATTTTTACGACAGGCAGATACATCCCTCAGCTCTGCGAGTATTGCGAACCTGGGGCGAGAAGTCTGAAACCCGGAATGCAGGGTTTTTACATTTATGACAAGTTTTCAGCACAGTCACC
Organism: Rhipicephalus annulatus; assembly: GCA_013436015.1. NCBI lineage: Eukaryota > Metazoa > Arthropoda > Arachnida > Ixodida > Ixodidae > Rhipicephalus > Rhipicephalus annulatus. Next base: position 1,048,452 of record WOVY01001359.1, read on the forward strand.
TTATCCTGGAAATCCAAGAGCTTCGTGATGACGGGACGTAGGCGGCCTGTAGCATTACTTCCAAGTCCATCGCACCTTTCTACACGTAGGCATGACCTTAGGAAGGTCGGTGGACCACTTGAAAAAAATTGACGGAAAGTTCTTCATGATTATGATAAATATGTAAGACTTAACGTCCCAAAATTACCTAGTGATTATGAGAGATGCCGAATTGAAACGCTCCGCAAATTTTGACCACCTGGATTTCTTTAACGAATACCCAAATCTAGGCACACGGACCTACAGCATTTTTGCCTCCACCGAGACCGCAGCCGCCGCAGCTGGTATTCGATTCCACGACCGGTGGGTCAGCAGCCGAGTACTTTAGCCACTAGACCACTGCGGCGGAGCTCTTCATAATTCTCGTCGAGGCCTTCATTATTACCATAAGGATAATGTTGTTCCTATGTGACCTATTTTCTAAGCGGTCGTTTTTGCTAAAGAAATTTGATACGGCGATGTTTAATTGCTTAATTTGAGTATTTATGTGATCGCTTGAAATCAGTGCACAACCCGAGGCTGATGGTGATTCCAGCGCGTACACAAGCTTCCGAAGTTTCAAACTTCCCGTTGACTGAAAAGTTTTGCTTTCAGCAATATATTGAGAAAGTTTGTTTTGGCCATTAAGGAGTTCAGAAAACATCCGCACAACCGTGGGTTGAATATTGTGATCTGTCTACTGCGATTCTGAAGTGGCGTCGCGCTAGGAATGGATGTTAAGACCAAAGTTAAATTACACATCACCGTCTAGTAAAAGTGAGTGGGTGGTGTTTGAAAGTACAGAGTACAATGAAATGTAAACAAAACAGTGGTAGCAATCATGTGGGCGAAGAAACAGCAGGATACAACAGCGAATAGAGATAATTCACCTAACTTTGGTAAGGTAACACACCTGCGTGATGAGCACACAGCGGATTAGCATTGTGGCCACACGGATGTTGCCTCGCCCACTAATAAGCATTGCAGCAGAAAAAAAAGTATCAATGTATTCCGATGCCAGCTATGAGGGTTGAAATAATTTGAATATTCGTGGGGAATTTTAGGGTTTGTGCAAACTCAATCAGACCATTTTGATATTGCAATTCACAACATTCAAAATGCACAACTCCGCCTCACTGTGACGTTTGACTTCTACCTGACCCAACTGAATGATCAAACTATTGTTGTGTGCAAAAGAAGAGCAATGCAATGTGTTACTTTTACAATGATTTCTTCTCTGTAACCAACTTCAGTTGACTGCTTGACAATACTGCAGACTGAATTATTTATATACGAGTTAATTGCGTCATTTTGGCCTCTTTTATTTTGCTCACTCCTGGGTAAACTAGCTTTTCTTGTAACCTTCGTAACGCGGTATTTCCTTGTTGCTTTTTCAAGTTTTCGAACATCTAGAAGATATAGAGAAAAGAGAACCACTGAAGACCAATACCACTTCATGCAATATTTATTTTGTCCTCTCATCTATAAACTAAGCGCTGATTCTTAAAACACAAACACGACGGATAATTGTTATTCAATTGTCTGGGGCTTTCTTAACTCTGGCGTTTGTCCAGAGAGCTACGCTGAGAACCGGTGACCTACAATGCACTCATTTGTTGTGATGTATATTGTCACTGTTTCCCACGTGCCTGTGTTATTATCAAATAATGCCGTGCTATTGGTCCTAGTTGGTTTTTTTGGCAACACATATGAAACAGGCAGGAATAATTTTTAAACACACTAAATAGGCTTGTTTAGTAGCGGCAGTAGGCTCCGGGTCCGACATTGTCTGCTGAGTCGTTTTGATTTGTTGCCAAGTAACGCAGGGCTGCAAAGCAACCAGTATGCTGCAATTGAGTCTCTTTGTTTTTATGCAAGATAACAACTGATTTCCACATGACAAATGATGCTCAACGATGTTCTGCTAATGTACGCGGTCAACAAATTCGATATTCTTTTATTAGGTTTGGCACAAAGTCTATTTTTATCATGTCTCGATTCGCCATACCTTGAGGTAAATACTGTGCATTCGCCCGCTATTGCATAAAGAGACTATTTCGGTGCAGCTTATACTCAAAAAGAACATGCATGCTTTTAGAGACCGTGAGAGTGAGAGCGCGAATACTATGTCGAAGACTTTGACCATATATAGATATAACTTGTCCGGTGATGTTTTCGTAACGTTCATTTGTTTGAGCACTGAATCTTAAGTGGTTGTCGAATTAACCAAAAGGGAATGATTGCCTGTCTAAATAAGGGAGCTATATAAGGTCATCATATCTAAGCCGGCTTAGTAGTGACATGACATAACGACAATGAGTGCAGCGAGTTGTGCATTTCGTGACATATTTCAAACGTCTCGGCCGTTACTTGTGTACAGGTATATATGGTGGGAAGAGGTGGTACGTAGTTTTTCATGTACTCTCCCCAGTTGCGCAGGGAGCTACACGTTGTTTTAGTGTTGTTCACTAATGAAAAATTCAACACGGAACTGACGTTGCTGGACGAATGGAAATAATAGTGCTCAGTACTCTGACTTCAGAAAACATTTTAAGAGGATCGGGTGATACCAGTGTTTCTGTTTATCATCCATGGAAGCTCACGGTAATCTCACCTTGCTGAAACTGCATATTCATGATTAACAACGAGTGCTACACTACTAACTGGCTATATACAAACATTTTTAGTGGAGCATTTCAGGAGGACAGACTGCAGGAAGAGTCATCTTTTAGTCGGCTTACAGAAGAAAATTGGGACTCTGCCTTACGAAGTTTACAGTAGCTAGCACAACTACGGTCTGTCCAGAGAGCCTACGATGCGGCGGTGAGGCTAGGCCTCCCCGTTTCTACGTGGGAGTGGCCTGAGACATTGCTCTAAAGAAGCAGCTTTTCTCAGGACCCAATAAAGTTCTTTGTCTGTCTGTCCGCTGTAACGCAGACTACAGGGCATGTAGTATAGCCAGCTGTAGCATATTGAACACGTGCTCGGGCCAAAGAGACATTTTCTTTAGTTCTCTTCTTCTTGGAAAGATTAGATGATGTTATAAAGCGACTAATATGGCAACCGAAACACAACCTTCGCCACGTATTAAAAGTTCCAGAGGAAGTAAATGAAAAATAAAAAGAGGGAAAGACAAAAAAGGAAGAAAAAATGAAGAAAGAAAAGGAAAGACAAGGAAACCGATAACAAACTTGGTTGCACCAGAAAGGACAGGATGCTAATCCCTCTACTGTTCGTTATCCAGGTCGCTTTGTGCTCTACGGGGCATATCGCTGAGGCCGGTGATCCAGCCAGTTTGCAAGTCAACACAACACCTGCACCGGACCAATGCGCCATGGACGCAACGAAACTGCTACCACCCGACATCAACGAAAGCATACTGCGCAGACAGTGGCGAACTGACACAGTGACGTCAACAGAAGGCCCTCATCTCGACCGTATAAATACCGGGCACAACGACGGATCTTTCAGTGAACTTGGTTGCACCAGAAAGGACAGGATGCTAATCCCTCTACTGTTCGTTATCCAGGTCGCTTTGTGCTCTACGGGGCATATCGCTGAGGCCGGTGATCTAGCCAGTTTGCAAGTCAACACAACACCTGCGCCGGACCAATGCGCTTGGACGCAACGAAACTGCTACCACCCGACATCAACGAAAGCATACTGCGCAGACAATGGCGGACTGACACAGTGACGTCAACAGAAGGCCCTCATCTCGACCGTGTAAATACTGGGCACAACGACGGATCTTTCAGTGGACTTGGTTGCACCAGAAAGGACAGGATGCTAATCCCTCTACTGTTCGTTATCCAGGTTAGTGTGCAATACACTTCTTCCATTCGAGATGACTCCCTGACCTTGATGGTGCTGCCAAGTCCACATTTTCTTCTTGAAACTGTCAAAGATTGTGCTGATGTTATCAAGTTGCTGTTACTAACCGCTGGCGATATAGAAACCAATCCGGGGCCAACATCAGACTCAGAGTCTGAATCCAGTTCGACTAACGACCTACTGAAAAAAATTTTGAAACAGCAAAGGGAAACTACCAAATCTTTGAAAGAATTGACTTCCGACCTAAAAAGAGCGAATCTGCGGTGACCAACGTTCAAGAAAGGGTTACGTCTATTGAATGCTTGAATGCTGCAAATGCTTGAACAAAAGTTGACGGTATGTGAGGAAGCCTGTAGCAGCTCAAACATCCAACTTCTTGAACTATCAGCCAAAGTAGACGACCTAGAAAATACGAGCAGACGCAACAATCTCGTAACATACGGTATTAATGAAGAAGTAGACGAAGATTGGAAGTCACTGGAGGCCATAGTTAAGCAAGAAGTATTCCAGAAAGTATTAGGCATAGAAGTAAAGTCATTAGAAAGGATTCATAGAGTGGGAAAATATCATAAAAACGCCACGGTATACGGTATTAATGAAGAAGTAGACGAAGATTGGAAGTCACTGGAGGCCATAGTTAAGCAAGAAGTATTCCAGAAAGTATTAGGCATAGAAGTAAAGTCATTAGAAAGGATTCATAGAGTGGGAAAATATCATAAAAACGCCACCGTCCGATTATCCTTCAACTTTATGACTTTGCAGAAAAAACCAGAATTTTGTCCTACTGCAGCAAACTGAAAGGAACGAAGATAGCGATTTCGGAGGATTTTCAAAAAAACAGTGCGTGATAAACGACAGAAACTTTGGCATTCTGCAGCACAGGAAAGGGCCAAAGGCTTAAAAGTGTCGCTAATTTATGACAAATTAAAAGTGGACGGAAAACTGTTCGTCTGGGATTCGCATCACAATCGAAGGGTTAGAATGACAAAATCAGTTACGCCTGCGCAAAGGCAGCCGAAAATTCAAACGAAGAAATGACAGGAGCGTTCTAAAACCCTTCGAATTGTATCACTTAACGCACGCAGCGTTTTAAACAAATTAACTCTTTTGGAAAGCCTAGTACTAAACCACAATCCACATATTTTAGTTATTACAGAAAGCTGGTTGCACGAAGGCGTGCTTGATTCTGAGGTTGTCCCCTCCTCATACAAATTAATCCGCAAAGACAGAACAACAAGAGGCGTCGGAGTAGCGATAGCTATAAAAAAGAATGTGAAGTTTTCCCGTTTAGAGGATATTAGCAACCATGAAAGTGTGTGCTGCCGGATCAATTTCTCTGGAAAAAGCATATTCTTGGGCGCAGTGTATCGTCCACCAAACTCTTCCCCTGAATATTTAGAGATTATGCGCGACTATATTGCACAACACACAAATTCACGTTCGAAGATAATTTTATGCGGAGATTTTAATTTGCCAGGAATTAACTGGCATGAATTAGGTCATGATCACCGAGAGGTAGCAAGTGCGGAATCATTGTTGCTAACAGCGATTAGTTTCTCATTGTCACAAATAGTATCTAGTGCTCCGCGTATTGTAGGTTCTTGTTCATCTGTGCTTGATCTCATGTTTGTAAGTAATTCCCTTGAAAACTGTTTTGTAAGTGTTGAAGATGGGATTTCCGACCACAAGATTGTTTCTCTGTCGTGTCCTTTAACACTAGTTCAAAAAACAAAGGAATCCAGAACTACTTATTTCAGGGGCAATGCACGTGCAGATCACGCTGCTATCTTCGCCCATTTAGAATCGTCGTTTCCTGTTTTCGATAAAATTAACAACGTGGACGAACTGTGGACATGCTTTAAAGATATCGTGGGCGATTGTGAAGCTCGTCACGTGCCTTTAAAAAGAAAACGCGTTGACCGCGATTATCCGTGGGTGACGCGGGAGATCATACATTTAAAAAGGAAGATTAAAAGGGGACGCAAGGCCGGAAAATCTGATCAACTACAAGGCCTTATCGCTACACTGAACAACAAAATTCGCAGAGCTAAGTCTCGATTCCATTCCGACACGCTTCCATCATTCATGCAGTCTGAGCCAAAAAAGTTTTGGCGCTACTTGTCTAAGCAGAATTCTGATATTACCCAGCTCACATCGTGCAACAAAATCGTCACGCAACCAGACCAGATAGCCGATGAATTAAATGCCTTCTTTCACTCAGTTTTCGCGCATGGGTCCTCTGGAGCATCTTTACCATCATATCCTTTAATTAACCCTATGCCAGAATTGCAGATTAATGAAGAAGGTGTTCAGTGCCTGCTCCGCAACCTTGACACTAAGAAGTCTCCAGGCCCAGACAATATTTCGAACACCTTTCTTAATAATTATGCTGACTGGATAAGCCGATATCTACATAAAATCTACACCACTTCAATAGTTACGCAGACAATCCCTAATGACTGGCGCATGGCAAAGATTATTCCAATACATAAATCCGGTTCTAAACTACAATCCAGTAACTACCGCCCGGTCTCATTAACCAGCACGTGCTGCAAGATATTAGAGCATATAATTTTTAAAGCCATTATAACACATTTAGAAACTAACAACCTACTCTACTATAGGCAACATGGATTTCGATCTGGCTTATCGACAGTCACGCAGCTAGCCGAGATTACCAACGACATTGCGAATGTACTGAATGAAGGAGGACAAATAGATGCCGTTTTTTTAGATTTCGCAAAAGCATTTGACGTCGTTCGCCACCCTGATCTAATAACTAAAATGCATGCAATTGGTATTGAAGATAATATTATTACATGGATAACATCATATCTACACAACCGCAAGCAGTTTGTCGCTGTGAACAACCACACGTCAAACCGCCTGAACGTCCTTTCGGGCGTACCACAAGGATCAGTCTTAGCACCAATTATGTTTCTTATCTACATCAACGACATTCCTATGGTCATTGACTCACCCGTTCAAATAAGGCTTTTCGCAGATGACTGCGTTGTGTACACAAGGGTAAATCGAACTGAGGACCAGATTAACCTTAATCACTCATTAACGAAAATTCAAGCCTGGTGTTCCCAGTGGGGAATGACATTGAACGCGCGGAAAACCGTTGCCCTAACTTTCACGAATAAGAAAAAACCACTCAAATTTGCTTATACAATAGAAAATTTAGAAATTACCAAAAGCGATCAAGTTAAATATTTGGGAGTTACATTAACATCCAACTTTAATTGGGATCCACATATAACTGCTATTTGTTCGAAAGCGCAAGGTAAATTGGGCTTCCTAAAGAGAAAACTCCGTAACACTCCCCCCCGCAGTAAAGCTAACCGCCTATAAGACCCTGATTAGACTAGCACTAGAATACGCCGATATAATTTGGAGTCCACATCGTAAATTTCTCATTCGAAAAATTGAGCGAGTGCTAAACTTAGCAGTTCGATTTGTGTTTTCCGATTACTCTAGGTATACCAGTGTTACTAATCTGCGTAAAAGAGCCGAACTTCATTGCCTTTCCGAACGGAGAATACATTCTAAACTTAAATTCCTGTATCTTCTTTATCATGGGAAATATACAATATCCAGATCAGACTATCTTCTTGAACCTTTCAGGCATTCCACGAGAACTAACCACAATAAGACAATACGACTGCCCACAAGTCACAACAACATTCACAAAAACTCTGTTTTTCCGTCATCAATTGCATATTGGAATCAACTTCCATTAATAGCTGTAAACTGTGACACCGTAGAATCCTTTATTGAAAAGATTAAAACTATAAGTTTTGAACAATAGACGCAAATGTATGAATAGGAATTTATTGTGAGCAGTTTTTTCCCTTTGACTGGTTTGTCCTTTTAGCATGATTCTGAACGTTGCATTATGACACTGTTGTTTTGGCTGCTTGGAATTTAATAGTTTTTCCTTTCTTCTTGGATTGTGTCGGTGCCTTTCTGTACGTGACATCATTGTTTGTATATCTTATGTACCACTCCTGCTTGGACCGAGGTCTGCAGTATACTTAAATAAAATAATAAAACAAGAAAAGAGAGCAAGAAACAAAAAGAAAACCAAGCAGAAATGCAGAAGGCTGTCCAGCTCTGCGCTTTCTCCAGGATTTGCACTATTGAGACGAAGCTGCATTTTTTGCTTGTTTGTTGTTGTTTGACTTGTTTGACGAATCGTTTGCTTTTGCTTCTATTCGTTTACTCACTGCCCTCTGTAATGCCTTAGCCTTTAAGGTTATCGATAAAAGAAATTAATTTGCAATGTAACACCAATAGTGAGCTGCGATGGGAATTTTAGATTTTCGAACGAATGTAAAGGGCAGTGGCCATTTCAAGTAATAGTGCAGTTGCACATGGTAAAGAAGTAATTTGAAGCTTGACCAGTAATGTTTTATTTTGTGAAAGCGTATGTAACTGCTCAGTGCTACATAAAGTCCGACTTCAGTTCCTACTGCAATCTATTCCTCAAGCTATTCTCAATGCCTCCCACAGCAGCGGCGGACGCTAAACCACTTCAGCAAGGCTGTGGTGGGTTGAGGCACGCCCGGAGGCCTTCCCAGAGCCTTATGGGGCTACCTTTCGAAAGCGTACCCACAAACAACCAAGCGGCAGGTTGGCGTACAGCCCTACCCATTGGGAAAAACCGGTGGGTTCCCGGCAAGCACTGGGAATTGAACCCGGCATCTGCCACATTGGAATCGGACGCTCTAACCAAGTAGCCACCGCAGTGGTATTTTTAACGGTTGTGTATTAAGTTACCAGTGGTAAAAGTAAGTACGGCACGATGTGAAGAATTTTATTAAAAGGTTCCAGGGAAGTTCCCAATCTGAAAGTCACACCACTGGGCGCTAAAACGTGGTAACTAGTCGGACCTGTACCATAAATACCACATCCCAGGCTTTCTTAAAAAATGTCCTGTCTAAAAGAGCTAGGGATGACATGGACTGAGCGCAGTATGGAAACCAGAGAATGTTCGCGTTATCACTTATAGACAGGCGGGGTGTGATTCCCTCCTTGGACTCGGTGAGGCTGGCCACACCAGGCATACTGAGCCAATCTTGGTTGCGTTGGCTTTGTCAGACCCAGAACGTCTATACAATTAGACCGGCTCGAGGGAGGCAATCAGAGCTTTCGGCCAACCTCGCTAAAGAGGTGACCTCCATTCTAGAGAAGAGGGTTTGCAACGGCTCTTGTCTCGTCATTTGGTTCCCTGCAAATATGAGGCAGAACGTCCTCGAGGGCTTCCTGCAGCACATCAAGCCTGCCCGAAATTGTACGTGAGAACTGACGGACTGTGATGGTCTAGAGGCTATAGAGAGGCTGGAAGATACTCAGCAGAACTATCCCCTTCTAACCATTCAATAGTAACCCTACACAATCGATAGACTCTCGTGCCAGCTTGACATTAGAGTCTATCCTCTTCCTCACACGAAGCTTAACAGAATGACTGACTCTGTAACTCTGAGAATGTTACAGATGGGGTCTTATCCATCGAGGGGATTCCTTCGTAAATTATTCTCAGACGTTGACCCTGGTTGCCCAGTCTGGAATAAGGATGTTTCTCCTTTGCTCACACGCTCTGGTGATATACTGCGTTGCCCAACAACCTCCTCTATAGTGAAGCCAAAAGAGCACTGTGCTCCAAAAGCAAACCCAGGCTATTCGGAAGACCCAGGAAGGGGTTCAGCATCGTGGTGTTTTCTCTCCTCTACCTGGTCAAGGCCAGCGGTTACGACAGACCTCTGTTAAGGGTCCTGTCAGTAGCTCTTCAGGATCGAATAAAGTTTATTGTCTGTCTGTCTCTGCTCGGACCTTAACATATTGTTGCTACCCGCTAAAGGTAGGCCATTTGTTTTATTAGTACACGTTAGATCTGAGCAAACAAGATGTCAGCGAAATTTGACCTGTTTTAGACGTGAAGTCTTATCCTCTGCTATGATCAAAGTGCATGTGCACAGAAAAAGAAACTACCAACACTAGGGAGTCAGAAATTTCGCAAAACTCAGCGCTATTCAGAAAGCCATTCAAGGATGCTTTTTAGGAATGATTCATTGAACGGAAAACAGGGTCCAACAGGTTAACATAATGGGTGGCTTCACGCAAATGTCATATTCTGCAGATATATTTCACATTCTTGTTCCCTGAGAAGCCTCCAGATTAACAGAAGCCGATGCGCCTTACAAGGTACAAGCTCTGAGCACAGGAATATATATATATATATATATATATATATATATATATATATATATATATATATATATAATCGGGACGTTGTAATGAAAAATCTCTATGCTAAGCAGCTGATAACATTTCTGACTTTGTAAACACTAACCCGTTTTTCATGACTTAACGACGCATGTTACGCTACATATACCCTAGACATTATTGGTTAGCGTCATTAGACACCGGCTCTTCTGCGAATGTGGCTCAGAAGGCAGAAGCCTCCTCTAAGCTATAGGCCACTCTTTAACTTTATCGAGTTTCACGCAAGCCCATTCTTTCTTTGTTGTTACCAGGCAACAAGTATCCCACGTTCGACAAAGTTGTAACTCTGCCGCACTTTGTAACAGTGACAAAGAATACAATTGCTCTCTTCAGGTTCAACAAACATAGTAAGTACGCTTTGTAATGCACGTTATAGAGGCGCGTTATGCAAACTTTTTAACACTGTAACACACTTATGAACCAATTCCTTCTTTCTTTGAAGTTTTGCAGTTTTTACAAAGTGCACTGAGTTCTGTTTAGGATACAAATGGTTATCTTGCCATAAGTTTCATTTTGCATGTTTATTTCTTTCTAACTATATTGGCTAGGTTAAGATTCCAGCATTTATGTAACACTGCGCGGCCAGAAAAAAGAAAATCCAGCTGCCGCTCTTCCCCCACTGCATTCAGCCCTATCATTTAGGCTAGGCGTTTATATCGCATTATTACGCTGCGCCGAATGAAGCTGCAGCCAGTATATCAATACTCTTCGACACTTCCCCCATGTATATTATCGTATTGCCATCAGCAACATGTAGTGACAAATTCCCCAAGAGAAAGGAAAACCAGGTATTAATCTCAGCAAGGCAGTCCAAAGCGGAAGTTCAGACGAAATGAAAAAAAAAATGTCTAGTGGTCTGGAAGGCACGTTATAACCACTCTTCCGCTCGAAGGGTTACCTCTGACCAGCTCAATCTCACTTGGAAGTGCTTCAGTGAGAAGGAAGGGCAATATCTATAGACTCTGCTCTCTCAGTGCCGCGAACCAATTATTCCGCTCTGCTGCTTCTCATCGACACTACCTCTTTTTCTGATCGGATACCCCTCTTCCGTAGCCCCTTGGGACAAGAATCATGATTTACTGCCCGAAAATGCCTGACACACACACACACATTACATATATATATATATATATATATATATATATATATATATATATATATATATATATATATATATTGCCACGTTCCATTTCCCAAGTTTTTGTTATCGTCTCAAAACACCGCACGATTCTCAGCGCCAACCGCGCCTGCAGTTTTCTAGAAGGTTCCGGACTGTAGTAGATCATTTCGATAAGATCACGCCCACTGTGCGAACGGTACAGATTGTTCTGGAAGCTACGCCACCGCCAGCGATAACGCTAGAACATTCGACGGCAAGAGTATAAATGCCGACGCGCTTCGCCGCTTGTCAGTTGTTGATCGAAGGCCGACGCTCCGTTCGACGCTATCAGTCCGAGACTGCTATCTGTGCAAGACTGCTGCTGTAATTGGACTTTCCGTTTACCGGGCACAGGTTCGCCCAAATAAACAATTAAATCCCAACACGAAGTCTCCTGTCTTCGGCCACGTCACGACCCCGTGACAATATATATATATATATATATATATATATATATATATATATATATATGATGCATTCACAAGGTGATTCTAGGAGAAGCCGACGAAGAGGAAGTGCGCGTGCAATAGAATAAACGCATGGCATCTGGACCACGACGTGTCTCCATTTTGTAGCGTCACACAAGTCGACAGGATCGACCTCATCAACGTGCCATGGCTAAGCCAAAGCCCCCGCTCAACATAAAGAAGTTCAAGGGAACACCAGAAGACGTCCCCATCGACAAGTGGCTTCTTCTTTTCGACATGAAGGCAGCCGAGGCATCATGGACTCACCGCGATTGGGTCACTCACTTCAACGAATACATTGAAGGGGAAGCGTTCAAGTGGTACCTGACAGAGATTTTCGGCAACGGCGAGACAACTTGGGGCGATATCAAGCGTGACATGCAAGCCCGCTTTGCTTCGACTGACGGAGATGCCTTCCGTCTCTTCATTCACTACCGACTGAAAGGAGGGCAGACCATCAAGGACTACTACGACGAGAAAAAGCGACTGGGTTCCTTGGCTGACCTGAAAGAGTGCCACATCATTTCTGGGCTGACTGATGGTGTTCCTCCTGATGTGGAACTGGCGCTCGCTGGACTGTCTTTCAACTCGTCATTAGAGTGGCTCACCGCTGCTCAACGGGTCGAGACATCTTTAAAACGGGTGAGAGGAGTTTCCTTTACTCGCAACGCTAGTATCGCATCAAGAGCTCCACGTCTCTTCAGCAGATCGCAGCAACCGACAATAACTCTTCAACCGCGTGCCCCGCAAAACGAATGTAGATACTGCTCAGATGCTGTTTTCCCACGACAGTTTCACTGGCACAAGGAATGTCCGCGTCGCGGCAATGTGTCCGCTATTGATACTGAACAGGGAAACGAGGAAGGCGACCCAGAGTTTCATTAATACACTTCAGTGCTCTCATCAACGGAAAGCCAGTAAATGCAATTCTCGATACAGGAGCAACAATTACTTGTATCAGCGAGGATGTGTACAAACAGCTAAAGCTTCAGTTGATGAGAGACTCCAGCATCATGGTCCAGCAAGTTGCATCAAGCATTCGAACTTTGGGTCGCGTAAACATTCAGTTACAAATTGGGAACGTCATCAAGAAAGTTTATGCACATGTGCTGCGAGGCATGAGAACGCAATTAATTCTTGGCCTAGACAGCGCTTCATACTTCAATCTTTCTGTAAATCTGGAAAGCAAGTCAGTGACACAAGCACGTGAGAATATGAACCTTCCGCATCACAATGAAAAGAAAACCATTCAAGCCCCGGTGATGCGAACCCTGACTTCAGAAAACTTATCAGAGCATGAGTCTGTGGCGCTAGACTCTCTTTTAAGCAAGTATGACGAAATATTTTCGAAATCTCAGACAGATATTGGGTGCATCACTACTGAGAAACATAGGATCGCACTTACCAATGCTGTCTCTATTCGTCGAGCACCATACCGATGTTCACAGGCAGACAAAGTGGAGATCAACAAACAGGTTAACGCTCTCCTCAAGCAAGGTGTTGTGAGGCCTTCATTATCGCCCTACGCCGCACCTGTCATTTTAGCAGAAAAGAAAGGTGAAGAACGCACTCGTCTATGTATTGACTACCGGAAACTCAATGCCATAACGGTACCCGACTTTCAACCAATTCCACGTATAGATGATATTCTTGACCACTTAGGAAAGGCGGAGTTTTTCACTACGTTGGACGTAACGTCGGGATACTGGCATGTGCAAATGCATCCTGACGATGTTCAGAAAACTGCATTTGTCACGCCTGATGGTCATTTTGAGTGGTTTGTAATGCCGTTTGGGTTGAAGAACGCTCCAGCTACATTTGAAAGAGCCATGAAATCAATAATAGCGAAACATCAGCTCACCAATGTTATTAATTACTTTGACGATGTGGTCGTATACTCAGAGACATTTAATGATCATATACGACACCTTGAGGCGCTATTGAAAGCTCTCAAAACCGAGAACGTAAAACTCAAACGAAAAAAGTGCCAATTGGCACGCTGCAGCATTGAATACTTGGGCCACAAAATTTCACAAGGAACAGTGACACCTAAGCAAAGTAATGTGGCTGCCATACTCAAATTTCCTACACCAAAACGAGAAAAAGATCTCCAGCGTTTTCTGGGCACTGTAAACACCTACCGTCAGTACATCCCCAACTTCAGCGATATCGCTCTTCCACTCACAAAACTACTCCACAAAGGCAGCAAGTGGGTGTGGACAGAAGCATGCGAGCAAGCCTTTCGTGAACTGAAGGAGCGGATAACTGAAGAACCGGTGCTTCGCATATACGACCCTTCGAGACCATGTACTGTGTACTGTGACGCATCCGGCGAAGGCGTCGGTGCAGTGCTGAAACAACCTGATGACAAAGGCAAAGAACATCCTGTTGCTTACTATTCCCGCAAACTACTTAAGCATGAGGTGAACTATGCTATTACAGAAAGAGAATGTCTTGCCATTGTAGATGCCATTGATAAATGGCATTGCTACCTTCATGGAAAGTCATTCACTGTTGTAACAGATCACTCTGCACTCCAGTGGCTGAAGAATGTTAAAAATCCTCAAGGTCGTCTCTTCCGGTGGTCTTTGAAACTGTCAATGTATGATGTGAACATCAAACATCAAAAGGGCACAAGTAATGTCGAAGCAGATGCGCTCTCCAGAGCCCCAATAGTTAATCTTCTATCACACGACGACCTTCAGCGATGCAACAATGAGCGTCCAAAAGGAACGCACTCATTGGAAAATAACATCATCATCGTTAAAAGAAAAGGACTACGGAAAATATACGTGCCCCATGAACTACGCCCAACCATTCTGAAGAATGTACACCAACATTTTGGGCATGTTGGAGTGAAGAAGACGCTATCACTCCTGTCTCCGCAATATTATTGGCCGCATATGGTAACCGATGTTTCCACTTACATTCGGCATTGTGATACATGCCAGAGATGCAAGAAGACGAAAACAAAAAAGTTTGGGACGCTTGAATCACTGCCTCCAGCTGAAGAGCCCTTCGACCTCTTTGCAATAGACACCATAGGAGGATTTTCTGGATATGGCTCGTCAAAAAGGTTTATACACTTGGTTATTGATCATGCGACTCGCTACGTATGGGCGTTTGCTCATAAAAGTGAGAACAGCGACGCCTACATTTCATGCTTAAAAACAATTTTTTCTTCTGGAAAACCACGGAAGCTCCTTTCAGACCGTGGAACAGGATTTACCGCAGGAAAATTCAAGCAGTTTTTAAAACATAATCGTATACACCAACTATTCACCTCATCTCATCATCCACAATGCAACGGCATGAACGAGCGGACAAACCAGACTATCGTAACGAGACTTAAATGTAAGATCAATGACGAACCACAGAAGTCTTGGACTAAGCTGCTTCCGGAGGTAATTGACGAATACAACAGAACACCCCACGAAGTGACCGGCTACGCACCTTCCTTCCTGATGTATGGAATTCCATCTTATCCTACTGTACTGGAACAACGAGAAGAAACCGTCGAAGAAGCGCGAAAAACTGCAGTTACCAATTCTATCGCCTACCATAATAAGAACAAAGTCATTTATGATAGAAAATTTCTTCCGATTGAGTTCCAAGTCGGTGACTTTGTCCTTTACGAGACACCATGGCATCCCAACAACGGCAAACTGAGTTCTGTAATGGAAGGACCCTACAAGATTCTATGCAAGGTCTCAACAGTGAACTATGAAATCAACCGCTCCGTGCTACCCTTACGTAGAAACTCTGACATTGTGCATGTTAGCAAACTGCGGCGTTATTTTGAACCTTCTGAACTGAGACTTTCTCGAGGGGAGGGGGAAGTGTGACGCATTCACAAGGTGATTCTAGGAGAAGCCGACGAAGAGGAAGTGCGCGTGCAATAGAATAAACGCATGGCATCTGGACCACGACGTGTCTCCATTTTGTAGCGCCACATATATATATATATATATATATATATATATATATATATATATATATATATATATATATCCAGTAACGAAGAGGAAGTACTCCAGCGGGAGACAGCACCATCGAGTGTGCAGGAGAGGCCCGAGCTCGGGAACTGTGTCGAGTGCCCGGTTCGCCCAAGTCCTCATTCTTCACATGTCATTGTTATCGGTGTGTTCATCGAAGATGCCACTAAATGTGCCTCCTCTAGATAGCGGAGCTGCTGTTTCTGTTATCTTTGCTGAATTGTCCCGCTCAATTCGCAAGGTCCTGACGCCTCCCTCCAGATTGTGCCCTGCTACGGTGGTCTAGTGGCTAAAGTACTCGGCTGCTGACCCGCATGTCGCGGGATCGAATCCCGACTGTGGCAGCTGCATTTTCGATAGAGGCGAAAATGTTGTAGGCCCGTGTGCTAAGATTCGGGTGCCCGTTAAAGAACCCCAGGTGGTCAAAATATTTGGAGCCCTCTACTACTGCGCCTCTCATAATCAAATGGTGGTTTTGGGACGTTAAACTTCACATATTGATCGATCCCTTCGCATTGCCGTGTCGTACGGCCAGTGCTCAGTCCATTAAGCCGACCGCAGTCTGTACAACCCGTTTGACCATTCAAGATTTCTTGTACACTGTAGAGTTCATCGCTCTTTCATCAAGATCCCAAACCTTTATCTTGAGCAAGGATGTTTTGTCGCGTCACAACGTTGTAATCCACTGCGCCAGGGCTGAGGTCGCAATCTGGGCACTCAATGAGCGACCCTTCTTAGACACCCAATCTGCTACTGAACTTATCGTGAACGACACCTTCATACAACCGTGCTCTTCTACTTTAAAACCAGTTCCATTCAGACCCCTATCAGACGGAACCGCCTTCTTCACGCCATCTGAAATATTCGTTGCACCAAGAGCCCTCCCGTTGCCTCTTGCGGCTCCTGACCTTGCCAAAGGCTTCACCACAATACCCAATAATAATCATTATTCATCGCCACTATCCCTGTTTTATTGCGAGTGTGTTTATCGCGTCAAAGCAATCAACCCCAACCAAATTAAATTCACCTCCAGTAAGGTGCCTTCTACCAACGTCTGTGAACTGGGTGTCGTCTCTGCACCTGACCAAACATCTACATACATATTTCGACTATTGTCGCTTAAAATATAACACCTTCAGAGCGTTCACAGCCCCTCACATCCTTCAGCGCTACGGCCCCTTTTTCGATGCTGCACAAGCATCTTTAGGTTCTGCCTTGGCAGTCGAACACCACATCGACACTGGTTCTTACCACTGCAGCAACGACCATATCGCGTGTTCCAACGGAACACCGCGTCATTGCCGACCAATTCAACGACGTGCTGCACAGGGGCATCTGTGAATTCCTGACGGCTTACATTATTTCACCGTCATGCCTTCCAGACTTTGCAATGTGCTTTTACGTTCGAAAGAGTGATGGACAACGTTCTGCGTGGCCTTCAATGGCAGACATGCCTGTGTTACCTTGATGGTACCACCGTGTTCGCCGCTGACTTCTAAGCACACTTACAATGCCTTCAGCCTGTCTTTTCTCGATTGACCAACGCCACTTGGCACTGAAACCAATTTGTCAAAATCAATTTGTTATGCGTCCACTCTTTATTTTAGGTTACATTGTTCCTAAGAGCTCTGTTCTCCTTGATCTGTAGTAATTGCGCGATGTTACGGTGTTTTCTAAGCCTACTACCATCAAATAACTGGAGCATTTTATTGGTCTATGTTCGTATTTTCAGCATTTCGTTCAAAACTATTCGTTCTTATATCACCTTTCAAGCAAGTTCTCGGGGACAGTAAAGGCATGGGACCACGATGATACCATCGTGGTCCCCTGCCTGCGTTGAAGCAGGGGATCACAATGCGACGGCTTCACACATTGCCGCCCATTTTTTTTGTCGTTTCAATCCTCAACCTCCAACGAAATTCATACTGACGCTAGTGGTTTGGTCCTGGATGCTCCTCTCGCACAGCGTAAACCTGATCACACGGAATAGTTCGTGGCGTGTGCTCGTCACAATACATTAAGGAAGACAGCAGCTACAGCGTCACAAAAAAGGGGTGTTTGGCCATTGTATGGGTGTGTGGTCAGTTTTGCCTATATTTTATATGGCCTTTTTTGTGTAGGGACCGACCACCATACGTTGTGCTGGCGTTCGACATATAAAGACCCATCTGGCCACCTTGCTCGATGGCCATTCAAAATCCAAGATTACGACATGCGCGTGGTTTATCGTTAAGACGGCGGCATGCTGACGATGAGGCCCTTTTCTCTTACCCCTCCCTCGAAAAACCACTGCTGCCTCGTCATGTAAGCCCGCGTTTTCATCTCTTGATACCCACACAATTGCTTAAACAACGCAATTAACCATGGACTGCCCGTCTTAATCTTTTTTCCTACGCCTATGAAGTCCCAATGACGCGAATTCTCCTACGCCAAGTTCCGCACCTTTCGATTCGTGACAAGCTCCTCTATCGACTCCACTATGCACCATAGGGACGCAAGTGCTTGAAACAAGGTGGCCTCGTCAGAGTTTTCCAAAAAAACTGAAAAGCTTCGACACTGTTACTATTGGCGTGACATAATACCTTCATCGTCTGCAACTTAGTCTGCTTTTGCCACGAATGTCAGAATCGAACATTTCCAACACACGACTCCGTCGGTGAACTACGGTCTTTGCCATGCGCTTCCCGACCAAACGAACGGGTCAGTATAGATATTTACGGGCCGCTTTCATTGATACTTACCGGAAAGAGCTGGATAATAGTTGCAATCGACCACTTCGCACTGACCGAGCTATGCCGAGGCTGCTGCTCTTCAAATGACTACCATACAGACGGTCACATCTTTTATACAGTGCCGTTTTCTGCTGCGTCATGAAGGTCCTCAAGAATTCTTCAGTGACCATGGCCGTGCCTTTTTATCAGATGTTGTTAAACATTTGTTCGCGCATGCACCGATTACGAACTTCAATACAACGGTACTACCGCGCACTTTCAATGAACTCTCGGTGATTTGCTCGCTATCTACGTGACACGTGGTCACTCACACGGGGACCTAGTTATTTCATTCGTAACCTACGCCTACAATAGGGGCGTACGGCTCAAGTTTCACCGCGTGCGTGCAGCGCTGTTTCCTCCCCTGGCAGCCTTTGCTCCAATTCATTGCCGCACACGGGGCGCGCTCGTCCGCAGATTCGCTTGGAGTATGCTGCTTGCTGCTTCGCCGTGATGAAAACTAGCGCGCCTAAGAGAAAAAGACCGGGCTCTAAATATTGTTGTGTAGTTGGGTGCCACAACAGCGTCGCAAACACGAATGAAAAAGAGCCCATCGTCAGGTTCCATTCGTTTCCCAGCAAGTGGTACGAGACAGACCGCCGAGAAGCCTGGATTAGGGCTGTGCGGCGGAAAAAGTGAGTGACCGTTTCTCTGTCTTTCTCCTGTCATTAAGTAGCTGAACTGCACTAAATTACCTTGCTTTCTAATAGCTCTGATGGCTCCCCGTGGCTCCCTCAAAAAAACACACGAATCCCTCACACGGACCCCTCACACGGACCTCTCACGTGTGTCCTTGGCACACGTGAGGGGTCCAGCTAGAAGAAAGAATTCCGGTAAGGTTAACAGTGGTCATTAAAGGCAAACTTACACTATGAGCTCCATCCTAGTTTTTTTAATATACTTCGCACTGACCGAGCTTTATTACCTTTTAAGCGGCTATACAGGCATTAGAATTTCTGAATCACCTAGTTGAATAACTGGAACTTTTACTTAAATTGATTTATCCCTGCAACTTTTGGAGGAAGAACAAAGTTTTACACACTTTCTTTGTGTAGAGAGGCTCTAGAAACATTCAGATAGCTGTGTATGAAGAGTAAAAAGAAAGACTTCGAGACGGCCTTTTTTCTCTGCCTCTTGCAACTGCATAGAAATTACGATTTCCGTGTTACTTTCACGAAGAATGCGACGCTGCTAGCATAACACTAATTAGCTCTCACTCGGTTTAACAGTAGAGATAGGAGGAGGATAAGTTCACGAAACCAGGGTATGTCAAGAAAGCGGGTTTGCTTCCCGGCCGCGGCGGCCGCTTTTATGACGCAGGCGAAAAGCAACAACGCCCGTGTGTTTGAGCTTTCGGCACACGCTAAAGGTCCCCAGGTGGTCAAAACTAATCCGGAACCCTGCACTACGGCGCGCCCCGTCGTCTGTGTAGCGTCAGCACGTTAAACCTCATAATCAATCAATCATGAATCCACGGTGAAAAGAGGAATCGAGCGAATGCATTCCTAATCAAAATACCTGGAAAAAGGTCCGCGATGGTCTTGTTCACGTCCCGCTTGGGTTTTTTCGACGGTTTTCACCACTGTTGAGGTCTGCTTGTACAGGTATCGTCAGTTGCCTCATTCACGTAGGCGCACACAGCCGCGGCATGCTTACAGCGGCCGGTTATTCCCGCCTTGCAAGAGCACGTCCCGGAGGCTACGGACCGTGTATGAGCGCAGATCTGCATGCGAAAAATCAATTTAGTATCACCACCTTTGTGTACTTAGCCTCTGAGCTCGAATACATTCGACAAGAGCGGTAGAAAGAACACAAAAAATAGAAAGAGCGTTTACCTTCAGACGCACATCGTAGACGACGTTGTCTTGCACTTGTGAAACACACTTGGCGTTCAGCTGATGCTCGTCTGCTTGTATTATCTCCTCCACCGCGAACACATGTTTCACGAGTAGCTTTCCTTTCGTCAGGTTCGCCTCCCTAAAAAATAGCTCACAGTTTTCGAGAGGAAGGAAGCCGCAATAGAACGCCAACGTGTTATTCGTTATTGAAAACCAGCAGCGGCGGCACGGCAGCTCGGTATGCCAACTAGGGCAGTTCTCCGCCGCGCGCAGCGCTGCTAGTATCGCTCCGGCGCACCACCTGGCCCAGCCGTACGCCCCTATAGGGCGACGCGGTCTACATCGAATTTCTCCACTTTAGACTTCCTCTATGGTCATCACCGTTCCTGCAACATCCGACACCATTCCGCAATATCAACCAGATGCGTCTAATTGCCGGCCAATCTAGGACACCACTAGACACGCAGAAGATTGTTACCTATGGCTGGCCCACCACTTTACTTTCGATGAGCAGAACAGCCAAAAAATTCGGCAGATCTCACGTACCTGGGAATTGATGTTACGCGAAGCATGCGGAAGGAAGGTGACATATTGCAACCTCTTTTTTGAGGGACACGTCCTCAAATGATGCTAAATATATGTAGAAATGTTGCACGCCCAGACGTATGTTAGAGAGATGAATATATTTGAGAAATAGTTGCGAGACCTGAGATATTGCGTGTCAATCACCTGTGGCACATGCCCACATACCAGCGGCCCATACCCGCCACTTGGTATGTGCCACTGACTGGCGGGAAGTGTGACGACGCACGCGACAGGATGGAGACTATATTCATGCCTTGACCAGCGCGTCATATACGTCAAACCATCTTACGTTCTCTCATGCTAATTTTTGTTCACGCTGAGTCAATGAGGTGACCACGAGAGCACCCGAACTTAAGCGGCTAGATGTATATAGATGCGCTAAAAGACGCCGAAGATTGCTAGGATATGTTTCGCATTTAAAAACGATCCAGGATGCTCAGCGCTAGACTCTAGTTTTTCTTCGGGGTACCCTTGAGGCGCTGTCAGTGCCGCATGGCACACCAAGTCTTTCTTCCAAACGTCCGCTAAAGAAAAACGTACCCTACCGTACTCTTGAAGACTCGAACAAACTTCTCCGTCAAATTACCTTATAGACCTTCTTGCACCACCGTATGAACTGTGACGTCACAACAGCGAGTTTGTACACGTTCAAGGACTCAAACCGTAGAATGGTTCTACGGTGCCTGCAGATGACGAATTCACTATGATGCCCCCTCCCCCCCTTTTTTTTTCTCGGTGCCACTGTAACGACGAGGACGTGCTCCAGAGCAGAGGTAGTAGCAGCAGGTTGAACTAACCTTAGTATCATTATATATATATATATATAATGATACTAAGGATATATATATATATATATATATATATATATATTAAGTTGTAAAATATCTTCAAAGCCTTTGCGAAATGCCGGGCTTTACCGTTTCAAGAAGGCTGGAACCATTGCCTAGGGGTATGAAAATCCTAAATTACATCTAGAAATGAGCTTTCACATGTTTTTATGTGCATGATATTCAATGATTTGGAGCACATACCCCTTTGATGCCTCACTTCTACAAGAAAAGAAGTGGTAAGTGATTACGTGCCGACCTACACCTAGATATTATACAAACGACTCTATGAAACTTGTTCATATGTTCGTAATTCTTAAGGAACCACGTGTCCTAATTATCGAATTTCAAAAAAAGACGCCCTAGATCTGTTCAGGAGGCTACAGCACCATTGCAGTTGTTCGCTTTTGGACTCTGAAATGCTTCAATATTACCTGCCCTCTGATAGCATAAGGGGGAAAATACCATTACATAATTTTTTAAGGCTTCTGCTGTTTTCGACATTCGCCGCAACAGTAATACTGAAATAAGTAGCGAGCAGTTGTATGACTTGTATTATTCAATGCAAATGGCCCCCAGCTTGAATACTGCTCTTAGGCGCTACACAGTCATAAGGCAAAGAGGAACTCTTTTCAAACCCGTTCTTGTTCAGCTGGAAAGTTTTTCCTCCATTTAGAACCAATATCACTGTTTTTGAAACTTTCTATGTGTTGCGTATAATGTCAACAAAGCACACTATAGACAATCACATACAACCCATAAGTTTACATTGAACTCTACATCGAACAAATTAACCTGTCGAACAAATTAACCTGTACTATGGAGCGAAATTCTTTTCATCGCCAATATGCTGCAATATTCTCGCAATTTTCTCGTTTCATTCACCAACACAGTACTTCTATACTTTATTTTAGGAGCTCTGTATGCTCTGTAGGGGTTAAATATTGAACAAAAAATCCACAATTTTTCTCATGAAATGCGACACATGCAGCATTTCCTAATTTTTTCTCAAGACCAAAGTAGGAAAATTTATAACAAAAGTGATAAATAGGCTCAGAAAAAATCAGTGCCTTTACTACTTTGTACACACATACAAACACATTTATGTGATTAATAACCGTAGTGAACATCCTTTGATCTGGCTCCCTGTATTCTGCAGTTTAATCATAGTTTACATACGATCACGTAAAAAACTACTCATCTTTATAAAAAAAGAATTCCAAAAACATAACAAGCCAAAGCTAAGCTGAAGTAGATTTTACACGCCATGAAATGGAATAAAGAAAACAGCAGCTACGTAGCATAGTGTGCTATGCCCAACGGCGCTTAAAACTAAAATGTCCTATTAGCTTGTTTTCAATAGTCCTCTGGCAACCATGTAATTCGAAACTCTCACTTCTGTCCTTCTCATCGCAATGAACATCAGCCTTTTGAAAGCTTCAACTACGACATGTCGCGTCTTATTCGCCTCTCAATTGTTTCTTTATTTTGGTGCCAAAACCTGGGAGCTGAAGCCACCATCAGTTCAGCATTACAAAGCGGTCATCAGGCGTGAGCATTCCAACTGACTCTATCATTAAGTCAACGATACTTGGAGGTGCAACCACCTCAGACTTCACGGTTCTAACAACGAGGCCTAACGACGCCACACCCAGGATGCTGAAAGCAACGTGACAAAGTAGGTACGATGGAACGACTGAAGAGAAAAAATGGCAGCATATCCACGGAGTGAATGATGTAGAGTGGGGCGAAGCAATCGTCCGTCCATTCGTTCTTGCATCCGTCCGTCCATGCGTCCGTCTGTGTGACCGTGCATGCGTCCATCCACCCGTCCGTGCGAGCGTCTGTTCGTGCGTCCGTCCCTGCATTCATCCATGCATCCAACCCTGCGTCTGTTCATGTGTCCATCCATGCATCTGTCTGTGTGTCCGTTCATCCATCTATTCAACACTCTAAGTACCTCCATCTCGCATCTTTTCATCATATATTCCCAATAAAGAAGCACCGCCATCCAGCGGACATTCGAAGGACTAAAAGAGAGGTGGCACACGCACACTTTCTTACGGCTTGCACTTTGGGTCTACTTCCCACCTTTAACCACCTCGAGTTCATGGTATATACTAGTTCACTGTATTCATGGCACTGCGGCCCAACGCTCGCTAAACCTTTCTAAAACCAAGGAGGTTACGCCCAGAAAGTGTAACGTACCAACCTTTTCCTGTCAGAGAATGTACATGCTAATGGCTGCTAATGGGAAACAAGAGACAGGAGAATTCGGCTTTTACTTTCTTATGGCTTGCGCTTCGCGTCTACTTCCCACCTTTAACCAACCACCTGGAGTTCATGGTATATACTAGTTCATTGTATTCATGGCACTGTGGTTCAACGCTCGCTAAACCTATCTAAAGCTAAGGAGGTTACAGCCAGCGAGTATAACGTAGCGACCCTTTCTTGTCAGACAGTGCTCAATGTACATGCCAATGGCTTCTAATGGGGATCGCAGCGTGCGCGTTAACTAAAAGTCGAATGCTCCTGTCTTTTATTCCACATTAGCAGACATTGGCATGTACATTGAGCATTATTTTTTATTGTTGAACAAAACACAGAAGAAATTTCTCACCGGCATCACCTTGGAGGTCAAAATGTAACAATTGTTACACACTACGACATTACGAGGGACGAACGGGTGCTGCTGTAAGGAGCTTCGCCCTCAAAAACGAAGTGCATTGAGAAGCCAAGCGACGAAGATGATGTCCGAAGCAGATTCTTCCCTAAAAGCACCAGCAGACGAAGTGACACTAAACGTGGTGTCTGCAAGACTCGGCGCCCTCCTAACACAGCTGAACGAGGTGGACGCTGCTGCCGAGCTACTTGTGCAAGACAAAGTTGACGAGCACTACGCACTTACAATCACGTGCGCCGACAGAATAGTAACCTGCGTCGCAAGGCTCACTCAACAAGCCGGAGCTCCACGAGCGAACGCCATTACAGCAGCGAAGGCATCTTGAGCCCCTCGCAAAGGGAACGTGAGAGCCAACGGCTCAAAGGTTAACTCAAGCTGCAGCGATTTAGTGGCGCCGCCATGGTGTGGTAGCCCTTGGGAGAGCAGCACATGCAAGCCATACATGACAACGACGCTTTTTTAGATGGAGAGAAGACTTTTTATTAACACTCGGCGCTTTCTGGGAGGGCAGCAGCGGTGGTGGCTGGTAAACAAGCAACCGCAGCCTACTATATTGCCACGTTCCATTTCCCAAGTTTTCGTTATCGTCCCAAAACACCACACGATTCTCAGCGCAAACCGCGCCTGCAGTTTTTCAGAAGGTTCGGGACTGTAGTAGATCATTTCGATAAGATCACGCCCACTGTGCGAATGGTACAGATTGTTCTGGAACCTACGCCACCGCCAGCGATAACGCTAGAACATTCGATGGCAAGAGTATAAATGCCGACGCGCTTCGCCACTTGTCAGTAGTTGTTGATCGAAGGCCGACGCTCTGTTCGCCGCTATCAGTCCGAGACTGCTATCTGTGCGAGACTGCTGCTGTAATTGGACTTTCCTTTTACCGGGCACAGGTTCGCCCAAATAAACAGTTAAATCCCAACACGAAGTCTCCTGTCTTCGGCCACGTCACGACCCCGTGACAATATAATGCGGCCATCGAGCTTTTGAAGCAGTGTTTCGGACGCACGGATGTGCTCATTCAGGGGCATCTTACGCTGTTGCTGGACCTGCCAACTGTACGAAGCGGGCACAATGTAAGAGACCTACGTCGCCTCTATGACCGCATGCAGCGAAATATAGCCGCTCTCACGACATTTGGAGTTTTGTCAGACAGCTACGGAGCAATGCTCGCCTCCGCACTTCTACGAATGATGCCAGGTAAACTAGTGGTAGAATATCATGAACATTGCTCTGCAGAGAAAAAACAGGACAGCTTGTGCATTGCGGGTTTGCAGAGTTTTCTCAAAAACGAAGTAGAGAGCCAGGAAAAGGCGCTGCAGGTTGGCCAGAGAGAAGGCAAAGGCAGTAGTATAAAACCATGTTTTGATAACGAAAGTCCCCGAGCTAAAATTGGCCTAGTTGAAATTAATACTCACGTCGTGTGGACACTGCAGGAAACAGTGCCGTACAGCAACAACAGTGCAACAGTAACGGTCCTTCAAGCTGTTGTAGCCGAAAACAAATCCACAATAACGACTCAGCTCAAATCTTTCTGGGATCTTGAAAGCATGGATATTCTGGACCAAATTCCACCTAATCAGGAACACGAAGACGTTCATAAGCGTTTCGAGTCCTGCATTAGGTGAACCAATGGAAGATACGAATTAGCTCTTCCATGGAAGCCCATGGATTTTCATCTTGCTGACGACGAGGGAGTTGCAAAGAAACGTTTGGCCAGCCTCACAGTGAAACTGCTGAAAGACGAGACAATGCTGATGAAGTACGACGAGGCCATACGTCAGTAGCACGAACAAGGATTCGCCGAGCGACTTACGAATAAAGCAGTAGGCACGGAGAAAAGATTGTATTACATACCTCACCGAGCTTTGTTGCGCCCTGCTAGCCTGTCAACTAGCATCAGAGTGGTCTTTGATGCGTCGTCGGGTGAAACAAGGTGCGTGTCACTGAATGAAGCACTTGATTCAGGACCGTACTTAAAACAATACATTTTAAAAGTCATGCTCAATTTCTGAACGCACCACATCGGATTCAGTGCAGATATCAAAAAAGCATTTTTATAAATATAATTCAGAAAGGAAGGTGGAGATGCCGTCCGTTTCCTCCGGTATGGAGCAGTACCCACTAAGAGAAAACTGAATCTGCCACTTGAAGTCTGGAGGATGACAAGAGTCCCGTTCGGAGTGATCAGTTGCCCATTTGTGCTTGCTGTCACGATCCGTCACCATCTCGGCATGATGAACAGCCTTTCTGGCACTGCACGAACAGTGGCTGAGAGCTTCTATGACGACGACCTCATAGCAGGTACCGACACGGAAGAAGCAGCTGATGAATTCTATCGAGAAGCACTGGGCATAGTGAAAAGGGCAAGCATGTCCCTTCGAAAGTGGAACTCCAATTCGAAAACGTTGCAGGAGATATTTCAGCATGAAGGGACTGGATGTCCCACGAATACAGTGTAGTGCCCCACAAGCAGTGCTGTGCATGTGTTACGACTTGTGTGGGATAAAGTAGGGGATCACCTTGCCTTTTCTATGGAACTTATCTTAGATTTTCTTTACAGAAAATGGAACGCCGAAAGATTCATTCTTCAGGCCAACGCGCGTATTTTCGATCCCTTAGGTCTGCTTTCTCGAGTCACTGTGACTGACAAGCTGCTGTTCCAAGAACTCTGGGAACTAGGCGTTGGCTGGGATACAACATTGCCCGATGAGGTGCAAGCAGTGTGGACGCAATGGCACACTGTACTGCATCATTTAACTGTGGTAACCGTTCCAACATGTCGTGTCAGTGCTGAATACGACAGAGATTCATATATTTACTGATGCAAGCCAAAAGGCATACGGAGTGGTAGCATACTTGCGTGTTTGTCGACTTGGCATTCACAATGCAAATTCGATCTTGTCAAAACCGAGAGTAGCCCCATTAAAGAAGCTTTCCCTTACAAGTCTCGAATTGATGGGTATGCTAATGGGTGCCCGACGGAAAGATTACCTGGCGTGATAATTTACACTAGAAGCGGAACAGTGGTTTTAGTGAACAGATTCAACCATCGCCCTTCACTGGGTCCGGGGCTTTGCGACACAGTGGAAACCTTTCGTGGTTAACCGAGTGATGGAGATCCAACGGCTCACAGATCCAGACCAATGGATCCACTGCCCAGATTCAGCAAATGCAGCCAACCTATAACACGAGGAGGTTCGCCTCAAGTGCTCAAAACAACTTTGGGTTGGTGGCATAGACCTTCATGGCTCTTCCAGCCTTCTACTGATTGGCCACGTAGTGAAATCATTTGTAAAGACATCACTGCGGACAACGAAAGAAAGCCAGTTCACGTTCACGTTGTTTTTCAGTCAGCGGAAGAATCAGTATTGACTTTTAATTGGTTTATTTCTGTGACTAAACTGATCGAAGTTTTCGCACGAATGCAACGATTTGCACACAACTCCAGCTGTCCCCTCGAGAAAGAGCACAGATTGTTAACCACGAAAAAGATAAAGAAGGCTCATATATGTCTTATCAGAGAGGTGCAATGTGAGGCTTTTTCTGAAGAACTTCAGTGCATTTTTCACCCTGCAAGAATACCGAAGGTCTCACCCTTACGTGATCTGGATGTATTCCTGAACTGTCATGGAGTATTGAGAGTTGGGGGACGTCTCGAAAATTCCGAAATGCCTTAGAGCACCAAGCATCTGATTGCGCTCTTGTGGAAGCATACTTATGTTGACCTATTATTTGAAGGAATGCGCTGGAACCTTTTACATGCTGGGCCTTTAGAAATGCTTACAGAACTAAGAGAGCAGTTTTGGATAATGAAGGGCCGGCAGGTAGTCAAATGAATGCGGAAAAGATGCGTAACCCGTGACTGCTTCAACTGCAGAGCCACCACTGAAGTAGCAGCTCCTTTGCCTCCTGAGAGAGTGACAAAGGCACTGTCATTCGAAGTGACAGGCATAGATTTCGCTGGTCCGCACAACACAAAAGACCAGGGCAAAAGGAAGAAGTCTGACGACCTCCTCTCTACATTTGTGGTCGCAAAAGCAATACACCTTGAATTGATAACAGCCATGTCAATCGACAGCGTTCTCAAGGCTTTCAGAAAATTTGTGGCAAAAAGAGGAGTGTGTTTAAGTAGTTTCTCAGACAACGCTAAAACCTTTCAACAAGTGTCATGTGACCTATGGAGGTTGTGAAAAACCATACGTGGTGAAGAACTCCAAAATATTTTGCTCAGCATTGCATCCACTAACTTCATCGACACAAGAGCCCCATGATGGGGTGGCTTCTGTGAGAGATTGGTGCTATCTGTAAAGGCCTCCCTCAAGGATGTTTTCGGAAACAGCAGCCGCACATTTGAGGAACTTGTGACGATCCTCACCGAAGTTGAAGCTGTCAACTCCCAAAAAACACAAGAACTCCGTGCTGGTGTCACTTTACTCCCTTCTGTGCACACTGTACACATCAAAACAGGGTGTCGTTGTCTGCTGGGTGCCACGGCACTGTTAGATACAAGGGAACGTTTTGGTCAACAAGCTGGCTGCTTCCGCTAACGACACTACTTCTAATGCATCAATACCAATCTCTGCACTTGAGTTGAAACCGTTTCTATAACGAGTTCTCAGGGCGTATTGGCAGAGCACGTGGGATAGACACACAGAAAATAAACTCCATGCTATTAAGCCGCAACTAGGTAAATGGCCACCACTATCAAAATCACGACACACAGAAGTAACACTAACAAGGCTTAGAACAGGGCATACAAACTCCTAACATTCATATCTTCTAACTGCTGGCAATCCACCATATTGTGAAGATGTGGAGAACCGCGTACGGTTTTCCACATTCTCGCCCTATACATTGAGCTAGATGCTCTAAGAAAACAAGCATTTTTTACTGTCCCACCGAGAGCAGCACCCACTACACTCTGGGATGCTCATTGGTTGGGATCCGCTTTTTAAACTGCAATCACTTTTCACGTTTTTAAAATATGTCCATAGCTTTCACCCCGTATTTCGAGGTCATCCGTAGCGCGACCTCTGTACCATGGCCGTGGCTGTGATGACTACATCTCCATGATGGTTTTATTATCATGACGTTTTTACATCCACTTTCATTGCACATATCTCACGCCTCTGTCATGATTTTATTACTTCCATGTTTTAACCAGCGTCAGCGCGAGGAATTTTAAGGCCCCTTTACAACCACGCATTATATCATTGTTCATATCTCTAGTCTATTGAAATGGCGCTCTTTGACCATTAATTGGCCCTTGCGCCATCAAAAACCACTCATCATCATCATCTCATCGAACGCCCTCCAAAAGGGCATGGGGGTGCTTGTCTACGAGCATAGATTGCAATGACAATTATGGAAAGTGGGAGTGGTCGACGAGGTGTTAAACAGACGTGACGGGTGCGCCAGGGCCTCTATGATGCGCGTAGCAAGCGGGACTGTTATCCGATGACAAGTGCAGCTTTTGTATCCACTGAAATTTTTACGTGAATGAGCTAAAGCTTACCGGGGGGGGGGGTAAGTAAAATTTTCTATCAGCTTGTTTTCAACAGTCCACTGGCAACCATGTAATCCGGAACTTTTACCACTGCGCTTCTCATCGCAATAAACATTAGTCTTTCGAAAGCATCAACGATGGCATATGGCGTCTCCTTCACCTTTGAATGATTTGTTTAAAGACCTCCCAACAGCGCGAAAACCTTGAACTCCGGCAGCCTTATGTGTAAGTCTCGTTCTGGCACAAGAACCTTGGGAGCAGCAATTTGATCTACTCTGAAGGCGTCGAGAAAAGAAGCTCGTCCGCTTCCATTACCAGGCTAGCCTTCCTTAAGCACCCTAAAGATGAACCCGGGCTAGAACCGGCCCACCATTACAGCTCAAAGTGTCGTGTTTCGCACCGCAATAAGGTAACCGGAAACTACATAGGGCAACTGCGCAGACCACATTTCTTTTGTTCCTTTCTTGCTGTCGCGATTGCCTGTTTATATTCTCAGCTTTTTTTTACTCACCCCGCGTTCAGTTGATGACAACGCATTTGCGCGCTTGCTTGCTCTCTGTGCTTCGAATTATATAGCTCGATGTTAATGACCGCTGTGACGTTGAATGGTGGTAGTTTTGGTTGATTAAACGCGTTACTTGCATTAAAAATATTTGCTTGTCCAAACATAGGCTCTAGGTATAAAAAATGAAAACTACATACAGTCGGAGGATTGGAAATCGGACAGAAGTATGGAAAAAACACTCGGTGCTTTTACGTATCGAGGCGTCGGTCAGCTGCAATCATCTACAGTAATGCGAGAGTCAGTTTATATGCGTGATATTAGCGGAGTTACGTACCAGATGAACGTTTATCAAATGTAGTTTTAATATTGAAAGCTAGAGGTATCAGAAGAAGGTGCCCACTTTTTATTTGATTTGGCATTACATGGTTTTATTCTAATACAAAAAAGGAATTGTTTCATCTTGAAAGATATTATCTCCTCTTGAATACAATTTCCCAATAGTCAACTAGTCTTTAGTTGAACAGCTTTACAAAATATGATATAAAATAACCAATACAAATCGCAATCCAACGAGGTCTCGGCCACACACGAAATCAACTTTGAGTAGTGTTACGTGTTCACCTTAAAGTATGGATGAGGAATTAGGGATCCATATTACCACTTGTAATAATTATTTGCCGTAAGTAGTATTTTGTTCAAATACACAGAATTTTGTTCTTCACTCTTCTAGGTAGCATGTACCATGAAGTAGTGTGGTTGAAGCGTATAAAGTAATGTGCTTGCTGTGTAGTTATTGAGCAAGTAATCAATGACAAGGACGACCCTACGGGTGACACATTGACCGAGGCTGCAACCAGGGCCTCAGCTAGACACAATACGTTGATGTATTCTCGCGCTTTTCATAAAGAAACCAATGCTTAACTACGCCTAACGGAAGTCTATTTGTGCCTAAGTACTGCTTGATAATCTGGAACACTTATATTGCCGCGAACTATGCCTTCTCGTCTGTGTTTCGTGGCGAACATCTGGCTGCGCCCGATCGTGCTATCTGTTGTGGGCCGCACCCATACTGTGCCGCAAGCGAAGTGCATGTTTTCCTCCTCCCTCGGACTATCTCATTTGATAGGGAGAGCGTTTCGCCCTTTCACCATCAGACCAGCGTTATCTGCGTGAACGATGTTGGTGGAGAGGATACGGCAACGCATAAGAACGCTTCCACCAAAAGCGCAGGGACATTCGTTTTTCCGCCGTCGTCGATCGGTGGGCCGTTCCTTCGCCACCTGGATTCCTTATTTTTTGCACTTATTGCGGAGCACAGGTTCGCTCTAATAAAACTAGTTTTCCGAAGAACTCTGCGTCGTTCCTGGCTACGTGACATCTGGTGGAGGTGCGGGGTACATGAACCCTGAACCCCCGACAGGTCGTCGGGCAAGTCCAACTCGCGCCAGCCGCCGACAGCTCGGACTTCAGCCGGAGTTTGGACTGCTTCCGGAAAACGTAAAGAAAGAAGACGTCGTGACCACAACCATGAACAACGCTGCTACTATGACGAACCCTGCAAACCCCCCTGTAGTCCTCCAGCAACCCAAGGAGCCGCCACCATTCCACGGGTCTCCTTCGGAGGATCCCGAAGACTGGTTGGAGCAAGTTGAACGGGTCAGGCTCTTTAACCGCTGGGACGACGAAGAGACGCTGAGGCACGTGTTCTTCTACCTTGCCGACTCAGCTCAAACGTGGTTTGAAAATCACGAGAGCACACTTGGATCGTGGCAGGAATTCAAGAGGAAGTTTTTGATGACATTCACCACAGTTGTGCGGAAGGAGCGGGCCGAGGCCATGCTGCAAACACGCATGCAACACCCTAACGAAGGGGTTGTTGTCTTTGTTGAAGAAATGAAAAGGCTCTTCAAGCGAGCTGATCCGGAAATGTCCGAAGAAAAAAAGTTACGGCTGTTAATGCGCAGTGTGAAGGAAGAACTGTTTGCTGGGCTTATCCGGAATCCCCCCAAAACCGTCGCCGAATTCGTCGTTGAGGCTAGCACAATTGAGAAGGCCCTCGACATGCGCGCTAGGCAGAGTAACCGCCAGTTTGTCGACGTGGGCAGTTCGAACTGCGTTGACGGGACACGTATCCCGACGGATACACTACGTGAGACAATTCGCGCCGTAGTAAGGGAGGAGTTGCGGAAACTTTTTCCAGCGGTGCCGCAACCACAAGTGGCTTCCTTAAGCGACGTCATCCGTGAGGAGGTGCAACAAGCACTGGGCACCTTTACGCTTCCGGAAGCACCACGTGAGCTGCAGGCGATGTCCTACGCCGCTGCAATTGGCACCAGTCGCCCGCTGGTAACTCGTCGCCAAGAGCCGCCGCGACGCCACTACTCGTCGCCCGCCCGACTACCTACGGCTCAACCTCCGACGCCAAGGAAGACCGATGTATGGCGAGCCCCCGACCGTCGTCCGCTGTGTTACCACTGCGGAGAAGCCGGCCATGTCTATCGTCGCTGCCCCTACAGACAACTCGGCTTGCCAGGTTTCTCAGTCGACGCACCACGCCCCTTACCCGGCCAACGACCGAGGGAGATCAACGAGTACCTCTCTCGCACTAGCCAGGAACCAGCTCGCTTCAGCCGGTCACCGTCGCCCCACCCCTACGGATCAACAAGCCGCAGTAGCCACTCTAACTCCACACGCGGAAGGTCCCCCAGCCCAGGAAGGGGAAACTAAGAGCTGCAGCTTCGGGAGGTGAAGTTGCACCACGGCCGCAAAGTAAAAACCCTCCAGCGACGCACCGACGCGCAATGGACGAAGATGCACGATGCGCCCACAGCCCGACGCTCCGTTGTGTCCCCGACATGATTCCCCAGCGCGACGACAGCCACATGGCGCCGCCTCTACCCGATGCAACCAAGTCCGCAGTTACCAAGACGACGACGACGACGCCTGTACACCGACCATCAACGCGAACAAGCCGTGAGAGGACGCCCAGACGAACCCGAAACTCGAGAGTGACCACTTCTGATATACAACTGTGCATTGACGGCCTCGACGTAGTTGCACTAATCGACACGGGTGCCGACTATTCAGTGATGAGCGGCCCATTTGCATCGAAACTGAGGAAAGTTGCCACTAGCTGGGACGGTCCACACATACGTACTGCGGGAGGCCACCTCGTCACGCCTTGTGGAACTTGTACGTCACGCGTCACCATAAATGGCACCACTTACCCTGCTGCCTTCGTCATATTACCCTGCTGCTCCCGCGATGTGATTCTAGGCATGGACTTCTTGACTGAGAATGGTGCTATTATTGATTTTCAAGCCAAGTCGATCAGTTTCTCGGCTGATCGCAGCGCTACAACAAAAGGAAGTGCGAAACAGCATACTGCTTTGAGGATTGCCGATGACCACGTCACCCTGCCTCCCCGTGCAAGCCTGATGATCGCCGTTTACTCTCAGGGCACCACTCCGGACACGGACGCCATCGTGGAGAACGACCACAGTTTACTTTTGGACCGCGGTGTCTCCGTCGCAAGAAGTATTATACGGTTGGTCGAGGGAAAGTCGCACGTTCTAGTCACGAATTTCACTGAAGAATATCAGCACCTCAACAAGGGCACTTCCATCGCGTTGCTCGAAGAAATTCCGGAGGAAAGGGACGTGATTGCCGTCGCCAACCTTGAACGCCAATCGGATGACATCAAGTCTGCTCATCTCTTCGACGTGAATCCGGCGCTACCGCAAGAAAAACGAGAACAGATACGGGCTCTGTTACGCCACTACAGCGAGTGTTTCTCGTCGACTTCGACGCTACGTCAGACACCCCTTGCAAAGCACCGCATAATCACCGAAGAGGACGCCCGACCATTGCGGCAGTCGCCTTACCGTGTTTCTGCCCACGAGCGCGAAGTTATTCGGAGCCAAGTTGACGACATGCTCGCCGCCGATGTGATACAACCATCCAAAAGTCCTTGGGCTGCCCCAGTTGTGCTCGTGAAGAAAAAAGATGGCACTCTAAGGTTCTGCGTCGACTACCGGCGACTGAACAAAATCACGAAAAAAGACGTATATCCACTCCCTCGAATCGACGACGCCCTCGACCATCTTTGCCATGCCAAGTACTTCTCTCATATGGATCTCACAACCGGATATTGGCAAATCGAAGTCGACGAAAGGGACCGTGAGAAGACAGCATTTATAACGCCGGATGGACTATACGAGTTCAAGGTAATGCCTTTTGGGCTATGCACGGCACCGGCCACATTCCAAAGAGTCATGGACACCGTACTAGCCGGCCTGAAATGGCACACCTGCCTCGTTTACCTTGACGACGTCGTCGTATTTGCGCGGAATTTCGACGAACACCTGGCGAGGCTAGAGTCTGTGCTCGAAGCCATTCGTGCGTCGGGATTAACGCTGAAAGCTGAGAAGTGCCATTTCGCATACGACCAACTGAAGTTTTTGGGCCACATCGTCAACGCCGCGGGTGTCCTACCTGATCCCGCAAAAACGTCAGCCATAGCAAGTTTCCCGAGGCCGAAAGACAAGAAAGACGTGCGACGATTCCTCGGTCTTTGCGCGTACTACAGACGCTTTGTGCAAAATTTCGCTAAAATCGCCGAACCGCTCACGCGCCTGACGAAAGACAGTGTTCAGTTTCGCTGGGAGGAAGCACAGCAGAACGCGTTCGGTGAACTGCAAAATCGCTTACAGCGGCCACCTGTGCTTGCACATTTCAACGATTCTGCAGAGACAGAAATGCACACAGACGCAAGTGACGTAGGCTTGGGCGCTGTCCTTGTACAAAAACAGAACGGCTGTGAAAAAGTAATCGCTTATGCCAGCCGTGGCCTTTCCAAAGAAGAAAGGAACTATTCGGCCTCTGAAAAAGAGTGCCTTGCGATAATATGGGCCATTTCAAAGTTTCGTCCATACGTCTACGGCAGGCCGTTTAAGGTAGTAACCGACCACCATGCGCTGTGCTGGCTCGCAAACTTGAAGGACCCTTCAGGCCGCCTTGGGCGATGGAACCTGCGCCTGCAGGAATACGACGTCTCCATCGTTTACAAATCCGGCAGGAAACATTCGGACGCCGACTGCCTATCACGGGCTCCCGTCGAGGAGCCGCCACAGGACCCCGAGGATGACGTCCCGTTTTTTGGTATTGTGACAGACAGTGACCTTGCCACTCAACAACGTGCCGATCCCGAGCTGCGCGCCCTAATCGAACATCTCGAAGGACACAACGCCGCAGTGCCAAGGGTTTTTAAGCGCAACTACACCACCTTCGCTTTGAAAAGTTCGGTGCTCGTGAAGAAGAACTTTGACCCTACAACGAGAACAAAGTACCTTCTCGTCATCCCCGCTGGTCTCCGTGACGAAATCTTGGCAGCGTGTCACGACGACCCGACATCGGGGCACCTCGGCACGGCCCGCACGCTGGGAAAGATAAAGGCAAAATACTACTGGCCGCGTCTCACGTCCAACGTCACCCACTACGTCAGGAGCTGCCGCGACTGCCAGCGCCGAAAAACGCCGCCGACCAGACCCGCCGGCTTCCTACAGCCGGTTGCAGTACCATCGAGGGCCTTCCAACAGATTGGCATGGATCTTCTCGGACCGTTCCCCACGTCACGGGCCGGGAACAAGTGGATTGTAGTAGCCACGGACTACTTGACGCGCTACGCAGAGACCGCCGCGCTCCCAAGGGGAACTGCAGAAGAAGTCGCTAAATTTTTCATCCACCAAGTGGTGCTGCGACATGGAGCCCCTGGAGTACTGATCACGGACCGCGGAACGGCATTCACTGCAGAGCTTATGCAACGGGTCTTGCACTACAGCCACACGGATCACCGGAAGACCACGGCGTATCACCCCCAGACCAACGGGCTTACCGAACGCCTGAATAAGACGATCGCGGATATGCTGTCTATGTACGTCGACGTTGAACATAAGACGTGGGATGACGTACTCCCTTTCGTCACGTTCGCGTACAACACAGCTATCCAAGAAACTACTAAATTGCCCCCATTTGAGCTTGTCTATGGGCGACAGCCGACGACAATGCTCGACGCCATGCTTCCACACGTAGAAGATGATGACCTCAACACCGACGTCCAAAGGTACCTACAACGCGCGGAAGAAGCCCGCCAGCTTGCTCGAGTGCGCATAACAGACAAACACCTCGTGGATGCCGGACGCTACAACCTCCGACGCCGCGACGCCGATTATGACCCAGGTGATCTTGTGTGGGTTTGGACCCCTATTCGACGTCGCGGACTCAGTGAGAAGCTCCTGCGTCGGTATTTCGGGCCCTATAAAATTCAGCGACGTGTAGGCCCACTCAGCTACGAGGTTGTTCCCGACAGCGACCATGGCATGTCACGACGACGCACGCGGCCCGAAATTGTCCACGTGGTTAGGCTTAAGCCTTACTACGCCAGATGACTGACTTTTTCTTGACTACTTTTTTATTAGTAGCATCGGGCCGATGCTCTTTTTTTCGAGGGGGGCAATGCCGCGAACTATGCCTTCTCGTCTGTGTTTCGTGGCGAACATCTGGCTGCGCCCGATCGTGCTATCTGTTGTGGGCCGCACCCATACTGTGCCGCAAGCGAAGTGCATGTTTTCCTCCTCCCTCGGACTATCTCATTTGATAGGGAGAGCGTTTCGCCCTTTCACCATCAGACCAGCGTTATCTGCGTGAACGATGTTGGTGGAGAGGATACGGCAACGCATAAGAACGCTTCCACCAAAAGCGCAGGGACATTCGTTTTTCCGCCGTCGTCGATCGGTGGGCCGTTCCTTCGCCACCTGGATTCCTTATTTTTTGCACTTATTGCGGAGCACAGGTTCGCTCTAATAAAACTAGTTTTCCGAAGAACTCTGCGTCGTTCCTGGCTACGTGACAATATGTATAAGCAGAACCACGTAAGAATTCAAGAGGCGCACTTGGATGTCCTTCATTGTAGTAAACTATTGACTACCCTTAAAACTGTGCTGTATATGGTGCCTTTGATCGTCAGTTGACCGTGATGGGTATATGAAAAGACTGGTGACTAAGTGTTCGACTCTTCTGCCAACCCTTACAAAATATTCATAATTATAACCTGTTTTTTTACTTTTTCTTGCATTCTGATGAATTTATACTAATGTGCATCTAAGTAGTGTGTTTGACTTTTCAAAAGCAGCTTTCAGTTCTCCACAAGTCATGTGATAAAAAACAAATTTGAAAAAAAAACACCTCCGGCTTGTCTTTATATACAGCAAAAAAATTGTCGCTAAACAAAAAGAAAGTTGCCAACTATGGGATAGCCGGCATTTCGCATAATGATAGTGTGGTGGGAAACTGATTCTTCCCATTGTTCCTCCAAAATCGCCGTCTACACGTCAATACGCCTCATTCGCACGGTCAATTTTAGCCTTGCTCAACACTCGGCTAAATTGATCTGATGGCGTTCATACTTGCGAACATTTTCGATCAAAAAGCAATTATTATACATATTTGAGGTGCAACAACAATATGTAAGCATGAAATGGCGTGTTTCTTTACCAGAAAATGTACACATACGTATTTTGAAAGGCCATAGTGTTTCTAGGGCCTTTAAAACACCCACGAAAAGGTGGGTGTTCTCTGCGCTTTGCTAAGACAATGCGGCACTGCCACCTACCAGTGGCTTCGCGTTGTACACAAGCTTTCGTTTCCCGACAATACTGCCAGATGGCGTGATGTGCCGACTTTGCTGACACAGGAACATCACCATAGCCCAACAATAGAGCATCAGAATCGTTATTCGAATGTCGCAGGTTCGAATTCTGCTGGTGAGTTATCCTTTTATCCTTTCTTACCTTTCTTCACATGTACCTTACAGTTACTGTTAACATCACCCGCTACACTATTCCTGGCATCATTGTCTGTTAGTTGTCATTAGCAATGAGGCTCACAAAAAAAACGAGCCCTTGCCTTCGAACATAATTTAATCATCAATATAGTGAACACCTGCGTAGTTTCGTATGCTGCACTACGGACGCCTAATGGGTCCACCACTGAATGGCACAAAGAATAGTTACGGCGTAGGGGACACTAAACAACTGTGCCTGCAACGTGCATTAAATGATGCTTTCAAACGGTGGTGCGTTTCTTAACCCCGTGGTTTAGACATGCACTGAAAACCGAAGCACGCTAGGAGTTCAAAAGGCAATACACACGAGACCCATTAAGCTATCGTGATCTACCCTCCAAGCCGAGGCTGAAGCGTCCTCTAATTTTAGAGTTACTACAATTTAACCATAAAAATCTTCACGCGTCCTGTTTCGGGAGCGTGCACTAATTGGGCTCAATGCCCTCATTTTGCGTACTGCATGCTTGTGTGCTTACGATATTTTATACACGTCACAGTAGTTAGTTGGTCGATGTGGCATTCTTAGTCCATTATTTGCAATTGATCTATCTGAAGCACCAATAGCTATGCACACTTCCGTTGCTGTGTTGATACTGTTCGCACGTATGATTTTTTTGACTGCATGAGTTGAGAACAACAAGCGAATACAGGGCAATTTCACCCTTTTAATGTAAATACATCCAAGGGTCATGTTTTCCGTCGTATTAGTGGGTTTTGATGAGATGCCTCTAGTGATAGCTTTGCACCGTCGCGATATTAAAAATCTGGCTTGCAAGCTGCTTTGATGACGAGAAATAGCGGTGTTGCGTGTAGTACATAACCACATCGTTTGTCTTCGATGTAATGTTGAACGTATATAGAAGACTAACAACAAGACCCATACCTCAACGTGAGCACTTCTCTGCTCTAGAAATGCCGTTTACTGTACCATATGTTCCTTGCAACTCCTTTTTTGCACCATGTTTAGAAATGCAGCGGTGACAACTAACCCAAATTATTACGCTGCCCATAAATAGATCTGAGGCTGTCCAAACGAATAAATGACCATACGTATAGAATGATTTTACGTACGAAGCTCCTAAAGTTGTGGGTCTTTCCCTCCTAGCACGTACGTGACCGCCTAGTTTGATGACAGACAGCTAGACAACCTTCCGACGCTTCGCCCCACTGATGATCATTCACTCCGTGGATATGAGGTGATTTTTTTAGGGGTGAAGGTCCTCTTGTCTAGCCTTGTTCTGCGTGGGGAGTAATCGAGAGAAGAAACGAGAAGGAAGGCAGTATTTCTCGAACAGTATATTAGAACGCGCTGTCTTATATAAACAAAAATTGCAGTTGAGTGAGAATATTTTAGATGGCGCTGTACCGCTGCTCTCCAATTGGTTGCTGTGCGGTTTGTGACTGGGTGCGCAAGGAAGGAGTGGCTTCCTCAGTCTCCTGGATAGTCGCCGTACGTGGAGGATCACTGGTGGGTCATGGACGAAGCAAAGCGGCGGGCATGTTGAAAACGCTTGCGCTTGGCCTCTTTGGCTCGCGCCTCGTCGGTGTTACCAGCGCGCCGTCTGCATTCTCGAACGCGATCGGACGCATGGACACATGCACGGACGTATGGATGGATGGAAAGACGCACGGACAGACAGATGGACGGATGCCTGGATCAACACACGGGCGGACAGATGTACACAAGCACGGATGAATGTACGGACGCTTCATCCCACTCATTATCATTCACTTTCTGGATATGCTGTGATTTTTTTTTCAAGAGGCGCTTGCCCGAAAACACTTGAAAATGCCATTCATTTATTACAAACGCACTAATGTTTGATTTCAGCTTTACTTAAGCTTAGTTTGTTATGTGTAGTTACGTTGGGGCCCACGACAGATAGTGAAATATATTGCGTTCCCACTCTGTGAACACCACAATTACAGACAATTAAATTTAAAGACTATTCGAGGTCGCCAATGAAATAATACTGTTCAACGCTACCAAGAATATACTACGCAGCAAAACTCACAAAAAACTGGCAGACCCTACGTACAGTGGGAATCGATGATGTGCGAAGCATGAATGAGAAAGGTTGATATGTCACTTTAAAATCAGCACAACGTTATGAAGTGGAGGTAAATGATGCCGTATATGACTTCCCTCTCAATATTATCATGCTTGGGTCTGTCGTTTACCTTCGTCATCTATTCACGCCACGTGATACCAAGTTTAGTATACGTGGAGCTAGCGAAACGACCGCAAACACTCTATGAGCGTGGTATGTTCTCATGGTCTTACATGACCCGCGTGTCGGTATTATGTTTCCACCAGTAATATACTTTTATATGCGGAGCATCTTATACTCGCGCCTTGTAGTGCGCCGTCCGCGCCGTCCGCGCCGTCCACACCGCTTCTCGAACATTCGACAGCTGACGCGCGCGCATGCGCCGTCGCGCCGTCGCCCACTCTTCCACCATCTGTGCATCCCTTCCTCCTCTACACACCGCGCGCGCTTCACTCCTCCACCATCTGTGCACCCTTCCTCCTCTACACACCGCGTTCGACATCTACAATTCTCCTGATTCTCCAGTGGACGCGCATGTGGCGTCGCGCTTCGAGAACATTCAACAGCTGACAGTGCATGCGCCGTCGTGCTGTATATATACTCAAGGTCGGCGCTCGCTCGCTCAGTTGCCGCTCGTCGGTTGGTTTATACGGCGTGTCGACGTCCAAGGTCGCGGTGAAATGAATTCCAACGAATCCACAAACACAATGATCGACGTCCCTTCGACCAGCGCCGCCCTTTCGCATACGTGTGTACGTGTTCACTCATTTAACACCCCCTCCTACAACCACGTTAACCAATTTAGCCATCGACCCAAGTAAGTCGCACTTTAACACCCCGTTAACCAATTATATGCTCCGCATCCTCCTCAGTGTTCCCCCGAGGGAAGCTGCGGGCAATTTTTTTTATTCACTGACGTCACTGAACACCACATTTGGTATATGTGGAGCTAGCGAAACGGCCGCGAGTGCATCATGAAGGGCCCAATATACTCCAATGTAACGTTGATGCGCACAGACGCTGGGCACAGCGACGCTACGTTAGCAAAACGCAAGCACTCTATGGTAGGACGCCAGGCACGACTGGCGCGACCAGCGTCCGTCGGCATGGCCCGACGGTAACCGGCGCGAAATGCGACATGCTGTATTTCGTGCCGACGCGTTGTCCAGACAACACTGAGTATCCCTCTTATCGTGACAAAGGAACGCCGAACGCGCTGAAACGCGCATGCGTCAAATCAGCGCAGGGTGGCGCGCACCTGAGAGTATATAACAGGACCGGCGCCTGGCGTCACAACGCCGGCATGATGCGTCGAAGTGAACACCATGGAGCACGCGCACTGCGTCACGTCGAAATTTATTGGCGCCTTGACTGTGGCAAGTAGTCATGTTCTCACATGACACACATCTCATTATTATAATGTTTGCACCGGTCACATACTTTAATCGCCGATTCACGTCACGTAGTA
This sequence comes from Rhipicephalus annulatus, assembly GCA_013436015.1. Lineage (NCBI taxonomy): Eukaryota > Metazoa > Arthropoda > Arachnida > Ixodida > Ixodidae > Rhipicephalus > Rhipicephalus annulatus. The sequence continues at coordinate 1,090,350 of WOVY01001359.1, forward strand.
CCGAATTAGACACATGTGAAGCTAGAGAAACGGTCATGAGCGCATCATGAGTGTGGCATCTAATCATGTTGTTACATGACGCGCATTTCGTGATTATAATGTTTGCATGTGTCATTTACTTACGTCGTCTGTTCGCGTCACGTAATACCGATTTTCGTACATGTGAAGCTAGCGAAACGGCCACGAGCGCGTCATGAGCGTAGCATGTAGTCATGTTGTTACATGACACGCATCTCATGTTTATCATGTTTGCACCAGTATCATACATTCATCCTCCATGCACGTCCCATAATACCAAATTTGGTATAAGAGAAGTAGCGAAACGGCCGCCAGCGCATCATTAGCGTAGATTTAGTCATGTTGTTACATGACACGCATCTCATGACTATCGTGTTTGCACCAGTCACATACCTTCTTCATCTCTTCAGGTACCGTAATATCGAATTTGGTGTATGTGACGCTACCGAAACAGCCGCGAGCGCATCATGAGCTTGGCATGTAGTCATGTGTTTACATGACACGCATGTCATGATTTTCATGTTAACGTCTGTCGCTTGTGTTCGCCATGCGATCATGTTATACCATACCAGTTTTGCAACATACCATGTGAACGAAACCACCGGAAGAGCTGCAGGACAATGAAATGTTAATCATAATATTCATGACATCCGTTTCATGATTTTCATGTTATGACTAGTCAGGTATGTTTTTCATACAGTCATGTAATGCCATACCAAGTTTGGTTTTGATACCATTGTCGAAACAGCCAGGAGAGCTGAAAGTCATAGGTGGCTAGATAGATAGATAGATAGATAGATAGATAGATAGATAGATAGATAGATAGATAGATACGCTCAAATTCACCGAAGTTCGCTAAGAAATGCTTTGCATGTAAAAGCAGAACTCATGAGGTGTTGAGTAAACTCAGAAGCTTCTGCCCATGCCCCTAGAAAATGTGATCAACGATTAAGAGTACTGTGTACTGTACAATGGAAGAGCATAAAGCCGTTCCGCAGCCTCACACATGTGAACTCGTTCACATCACATATTTATTTCATCCATCTAACCCCATAGGCATCTTACAAGCGCAACTCAATAGAGCCTCCAGGCATAGGCTGGATTCATCAATAAATTTCATCAATTTTTTTCTGACACATTTCTGACCAATTCATTCTATATACTAAACTCAAGGGTTTAATCAAACACTGCGTTAGACTTTATCTGCGATGTTTCATTCTTTTTTGTACAAATGAAAATACGACAAACTAATGAATGTCGACATGTCTTGCGCTGACAATGATTCAAACTACCAGAACTCTGTTTCCGATAGTTTCTGTACGTGTATATCGTGATATCTGGAAATTAGTTCGTGAATACTGTGCAACGATCGCCGATTCGCACTCTTGTTTATCTTGAAATCACAGTGGAGAAAGAAAAAGCTTCTAAAAATTGTACCTGGTACAATTAGAATGATTCTTGTTCAAGTTAGATGTAATAATTATAACACATGGTATGAGCACGGTAATTTATTTGAAACAAGCGCGAAATAACTTTTAGAATACTAATGAAATTTTTGACAGATTTCATTCAATGAGCTGACCGTTCTCTTGAGAGGAGTTGGCATCGTTGCATAACTTTGCGGAGCATGCCTTGACCACGCGCGTCTTACAACATGGCTTCCAAAATGCACTTAGGCAGCTCGACAAAGTACAAACCCAAAGAATACACACCAGAGGGCGCTGACGTAGATGCCATAGTACCGCTACCAGACGCCTAAGTCAAGGATTAGAGGGCACCTTCAATGTGTTTAGGAGCGTAGTATGAAATTATCATAGTGAGCGAGTGGTGTCTGTTGTACACGGTAGTGGAGCATGTCCAATTTCTGCAGAACATGCACACCCGTGGTTTTATGCTGACACCAGAGTTTTAAGGCTGGCTCAAACAATTACACTATGAAAAAGTGATTGAATTTATGAGAACTAGCTGATAAACTTCATGACTAATGCAAGTCGAATCGAAGGCCCCACCAATTCGAGTTCTTACTTCAATAATTTGAAATATTTGCAAGCCTCTACTTGTTCATTTTATAGCGAAAGCTGTTACGAGATCACAACTCGGGTCACGCACAGTTGTCCGCCGCCGCCGGTGCCCGTAACCAAATCACGTGAAAAAAAATAGCCGCATATCCACGGAGTGAATGATGGAGAGTGGGGCGAAGCATTCGTCCGTCCATGCGTCCGTCTGTGTGACCGTCCATGCGTCTGTTTGTGCGCCCGTCCCTGCGTTCTGTCGTGCATCCGCCCCTGCGTTCGTTCATGCGTCCATCCATGCATCTGTTTGTCTGTCCGTTCGTTCATCTATTCAACACTCCAAGTCCCACCATCTCGCATCTTTTTATCATATATTCCCCATATAGAAGCACCGCCATCCAGCGGACATTCCAAGGACTAAACGAGAGGTGGCACACGCACACTTTCTTACGGCCTGCGCTTTGGGTCCACTTCCCACCTTTAACCACCTCGAGTTCATGGTATATTCTAGTTCACTGTATTCATGGCACTGCGACCAAACGCTCGCTAAACGTTTCGAAAACCAAGGAGGTTACGCCCAGCGAGTATAACGTAGCAACCTTTCCCTGTCAGATAGGGCTCAATTTACATGCCAATGGCTGCTAATGAGAAATGAGAGACAGGAGAATTCGGCTTTTACTTTCTTACGGCTTGCGCTTCGTATCTACTTCTCATTTTTAACCACCTTGAGTTCATTCATGGTATATACAAGTTCATTGTATTCATGGCACTGCGGCTCAACGCTCGCTAAACCTCTCTAAAGCTAAAGAGGTTACACCCAGCGAGTATAATGTAGCGTCCCTTTCTTGTCCGATTGTGCTCAATGTGCATGCCAATGGCTGCTAATGGGGATCGCAGCGTGCGCGTTGACTAAAAGCCGAATGCTCATGTCTCTCATTCTGCATTAGCAGCCATTGGCATGTACATTGAGCACTATTTTTTATTGTTAAACAACGCACAGAAGAAATCTCTCACTGGCACCACCTTGGAGGTCAAGTGTTATACCTATTTCGGGTATGTGCCACTGGTGGTTACATACGAGGGACGCCCAAGCCACGCCATAAGGAGCGTCTTAGCGTCTCACGTCGTCGTTAGCGTCTCACGGCGTCCCTGGGCTGGCGGACGCCCGTCATGGCAAGCCAGCCCCCGAAGAAGGCGCTAGCCTTCGACGTAGTCGTCCCCGAGGGAACTAGTTCCGAAGACGTCGTTGACGCGACGTCTTCAATAGTAGGCATCGAAGAAGTATACTGCGTTCAGCACTAGGGAGGCCGGAACTACCAAGTTACCGTCAACAGTGAGGCCGCACTGGCCCAAATCGTAGACGCGTCGCACCTTATCATCCGAGGAGAGCGCGTCCCCATCGTACCCCTGGGACCCCAAGTGACCCAAGTGACCGTCCTGTTCCTGCCGTGCCGCGTACCCAGCGAAGTCCTCGCACAAGCACTCTCTCCCTACGGGAAGGTGCTGCACATCACCAGAGGACTCATGGGATCGCGCCCAACCGTGACCACTGGGACGCGATACGTCCGCATGGAAATAAAGGCTTCGTCACCGGTGCCCAACTACCTCAAGGTCGCGGGCCATCAAGTAACCTGTGACTATAAAGGCATCCAGCGAGGCGAGTGTGTCGTCGATGTGGAGACAGTGGGCACTTCCGCATGAACTGCACAGCTCCGTTTTGTGGAAGGTGCGGCGTTTATGGCCACGACGGGAAAGGCTGCTCGCTGCCGTGTCGCCGTTGTGGGGACCCGCATGCCACCGTGGACTGCACCATCAAGCCATCGTATTCGGAGGCGGCATCCAAGGATTTCCCTCCACTTCAACCAGGAACGCCATCTAAGAACAAGTGCGACGATTCGTCAACGCGAGCCGTGGTAACCGACCACGACCAAGGTGTGCCAATCGCGACGCTGCACCAGACGCCCACCGCGTTTCCAACGATTCCGGGCCTGGTAATCCCTCCAGGTACTGAAAACTTAAGTTTCCCGCGTCCCGCGGCCATTTCTGAGGAATCGCAGGCCAAGCCCTCGTCAGACGAAGCGCCTCGTGAGGACGGCGTCTCGGATGGGAATATTGGATCTGAGGCTCCTCGCGTTGCTGCTCTGTCGACAACAAGTTCAGGTGTCATCGAGGAGTCTACATCTCAAGACGACGACGCCTGCATCTACGAGGACTTCAACAACACCGCGAGTGAGGCGCCCCTACAAATTGACGAAGACACCAGCCCCTGTGACATAAGCCAGGACAGTGGAGACGTCTTTGTACCATCTTCGCTCAAACACCCTGACACCAAACGCCCCCGGATAACTACTCGTGACTTAGAAGCATGATGCGTCGAAGTGAACACCATGGAGCACGCGCACTGCGTCACGTCGAAATTTATTGGCGCCTTGACTGTGGCAAGTAGTCATGTTCTCACATGACACACATCTCATTATTATAATGTTTGCACCGGTCACATACTTTAATCGCCGATTCACGTCACGTAGTACCGAATTAGACACATGTGAAGCTAGAGAAACGGTCATGAGCGCATCATGAGTGTGGCATCTAATCATGTTGTTACATGACGCGCATTTCGTGATTATAATGTTTGCATGTGTCATTTACTTACGTCGTCTGTTCGCGTCACGTAATACCGATTTTCGTACATGTGAAGCTAGCGAAACGGCCACGAGCGCGTCATGAGCGTAGCATGTAGTCATGTTGTTACATGACACGCATCTCATGTTTATCATGTTTGCACCAGTATCATACATTCATCCTCCATGCACGTCCCATAATACCAAATTTGGTATAAGAGAAGTAGCGAAACGGCCGCCAGCGCATCATTAGCGTAGATTTAGTCATGTTGTTACATGACACGCATCTCATGACTATCGTGTTTGCACCAGTCACATACCTTCTTCATCTCTTCAGGTACCGTAATATCGAATTTGGTGTATGTGACGCTACCGAAACAGCCGCGAGCGCATCATGAGCTTGGCATGTAGTCATGTGTTTACATGACACGCATGTCATGATTTTCATGTTAACGTCTGTCGCTTGTGTTCGCCATGCGATCATGTTATACCATACCAGTTTTGCAACATGCCATGTGAACGAAACCACCGGAAGAGCTGCAGGACAATGAAATGTTAATCATAATATTCATGACATCCATTTCATGATTTTCATGTTATGACTAGTCAGGTATGTTTTTCATACAGTCATGTAATGCCACACCAAGTTTGGTTTCGATACCATTGTCGAAACAGCCAGGAGAGCTGAAAGTCATAGGTGGCTAGATAGATAGATAGATAGATAGATAGATAGATAGATAGATAGATAGATAGATAGATAGATAGATAGATACGCTCAAATTCACCGAAGTTCGCTAAGAAATGCTTTGCATGTAAAAGCAGAACTCATGAGGTGTTGAGTAAACTCAGAAGCTTCTGCCCATGTCCCTAGAAAATGTGATCAACGATTAAGAGTACTGTGTACTGTACAATGGAAGAGCATAAAGCCGTCCCGCAGCCTCACACATGTGAACTCGTTCACATCACATATTTATTTCATCCATCTAACCCAATAGGCATCTTACAAGCGCAACTCAATAGAGCCTCCAGGCATAGGCTGGATTCATCAATAAATTTCATCAATTTTTTTCTGACACATTTCTGACCAATTCATTCTATATACTAAACTCAAGGGTTTAATCAAACACTGCGTTAGACTTTATCTGCGATGTTTCAATCTTTTTTGTACAAATGAAAATACGACAAACTAATGAATGTCGACATGTCTTGCGCTGACAATGATTCAAACTACCAGAACTCTGTTTCCGATAGTTTCTGTACGTGTATATCGTGATATCTGGAAATTAGTTCGTGAATACTGTGCAACGATCGCCGATTCGCACTCTTGTTTATCTTGAAATCCCAGTGGAGAAAGAAAAAGCTTCTAAAAATCGTACCTGGTACAATTAGAATGATTCTTGTTCAAGTTAGATGTAATAATTATAACACATGGTATGAGCACGGTAATTTATTTGAAACAAGCGCGAAATAACTTTTAGAATACTAATGAAATTTTTGACAGATTTCATTCAATGAGCTGACCGTTCTCTTGAGAGGAGTTGGCATCGTTGCATAACTTTGCGGAGCACGCCTTGACCACGCGCGTCTCACAACATGGCTTCCAAAATGCACTTAGGCAGCTCGACAAAGTACAAACCCAAAGAATACACACCAGAGGGCGCTGACGTAGATGCCATAGTACCGCTACCAGACGCCTAAGTCAAGGATTAGAGGGCACCTTCAATGTGTTTAGGAGCGTAGTATGAAATTATCATAGTGAGCGAGTGGTGTCTGTTGTACACGGTAGTGGAGCATGTCCAATTTCTGCAGAACATGCACACCCGTGGTTTTATGCTGACACCAGAGTTTTAAGGCTGGCTCAAACAATTACACTATGAAAAAGTGATTGAATTTATGAGAACTAGCTGATAAACTTCATGACTAATGCAAGTCGAATCGAAGGCCCCACCAATTCGAGTTCTTACTTCAATAATTTGAAATATTTGCAAGCCTCTACTTGTTCATTTTATAGCGAAAGCTGTTACGAGATCACAACTCGGGTCACGCACAGTTGTCCGCCGCCGCCGGTGCCCGTAACCAAATCACGTGAAAAAAAAATAGCCGCATATCCACGGAGTGAATGATGGAGAGTGGGGCGAAGCATTCGTCCGTCCATGCGTCCGTCTGTGTGACCGTCCATGCGTCTGTTTGTGCGCCCGTCCCTGCGTTCTGTCGTGCATCCGCCCCTGCGTTCGTTCATGCGTCCATCCATGCATCTGTTTGTCTGTCCGTTCGTTCATCTATTCAACGCTCCAAGTCCCACCATCTCGCATCTTTTTATCATATATTCCCCATATAGAAGCACCGCCATCCAGCGGACATTCCAAGGACTAAACGAGAGGTGGCACACGCACACTTTCTTACGGCCTGCGCTTTGGGTCCACTTCCCACCTTTAACCACCTCGAGTTCATGGTATATTCTAGTTCACTGTATTCATGGCACTGCGACCAAACGCTCGCTAAACGTTTCGAAAACCAAGGAGGTTACGCCCAGCGAGTATAACGTAGCAACCTTTCCCTGTCAGATAGGGCTCAATTTACATGCCAATGGCTGCTAATGAGAAATGAGAGACAGGAGAATTCGGCTTTTACTTTCTTACGGCTTGCGCTTCGTATCTACTTCTCATTTTTAACCACCTTGAGTTCATTCATGGTATATACAAGTTCATTGTATTCATGGCACTGCGGCTCAACGCTCGCTAAACCTCTCTAAAGCTAAAGAGGTTACACCCAACGAGTATAATGTAGCGTCCCTTTCTTGTCCTATTGTGCTCAATGTACATGCCAATGGCTGCTAATGGGGATCGCAGCGTGCGCGTTGACTAAAAGCCGAATGCTCATGTCTCTCATTCTGCATTAGCAGCCATTAGCATGTACATTGAGCACTATTTTTTATTGTTAAACAACGCACAGAAGAAATCTCTCACTGGCACCACCTTGGAGGTCAAAAGATATACCTATTTCGGGTATGTGCCACTGGTGGTTACATACGAGGGACGCCCAAGCCACGCCATAAGGAGCGTCTTAGCGTCTCACGTCGTCGTTAGCGTCTCACGGCGTCCCTGGGCTGGCGGACGCCCGTCATGGCAAGCCAGCCCCCGAAGAAGGCGCTAGCCTTCGACGTAGTCGTCCCCGAGGGGACTAGTTCCGAAGACGTCGTTGACGCGACGTCTTCAATAGTAGGCATCGAAGAAGTATACTGCGTTCAGCACTAGGGAGGCCGGAACTACCAAGTTACCGTCAACAGTGAGGCCGCACTGGCCCAAATCGTAGACGCGTCGCACCTTATCATCCGAGGAGAGCGCGTCCCCATCGTACCCCTGGGACCCCAAGTGACCCAAGTGACCGTCCTGTTCCTGCCGTGCCGCGTACCCAGCGAAGTCCTCGCACAAGCACTCTCTCCCTACGGGAAGGTGCTGCACATCACCAGAGGACTCATGGGATTGCGCCCAACCGTGACCACTGGGACGCGATACGTCCGCATGGAAATGAAGGCTTCGTCACCGGTGCCCAACTACCTCAAGGTCGCGGGCCATCAAGTAACCTGTGACTATAAAGGCATCCAGCGAGGCGAGTGTGTCGTCGATGTGGAGACAGTGGGCACTTCCGCATGAACTGCACAGCTCCGTTTTGTGGAAGGTGCGGCGTTTATGGCCACGACGGGAAAGGCTGCTCGCTGCCGTGTCGCCGTTGTGGGGACCCGCATGCCACCGTGGCCTGCACCATCAAGCCATCGTATTCGGAGGCGGCATCCAAGGATTTCCCTCCACTTCAACCAGGAACGCCATCTAAGAACAAGTGCGACGATTCGTCAACGCGAGCCGTGGTAACCGACCACGACCAAGGTGTGCCAATCGCGACGCTGCACCAGACGCCCACCGCGTTTCCAACGATTCCGGGCCTGGTAATCCCTCCAGGTACTGAAAACTTAAGTTTCCCGCGTCCCGTGGCCATTTCTGAGGAATCGCAGGCCAAGCCTTCGTCAGACGAAGCGCCTCGTGAGGACGGCGTCTCGGATGGGAATATTGGATCTGGGGCTCCTCGCGTTGCTGCTCTGTCGACAAAAAGTTCAGGTGTCATCGAGGAGTCTACATCTCAAGACGACGACGCCTGCATCTACGAGGACTTCAACAACACCGCGAGTGAGGCGCCCCTACAAATTGACGAAGACACCAGCCCCTGTGACATAAGCCAGGACAGTGGAGACGTCTTTGTACCATCTTCGCTCAAACACCCTGACACCAAACGCCCCCGGATAACTACTCGTGACTTAGAAGCCCCCACCAGAGACAGAAGTCCCCTGCGGACTTCGACGCGATCCCGGAAGCCCCGAGCCTCCGGTGGATCGCCTGGCCGAAAAAATGATTCAGCCATTGGCGGGGCATTGGCTCCCGCACCTGATAAAGGTACCCCTGCATTTGCGTGATACGATACTATGTTTTCATTTTCCCCATGGCTCTTACTCTAAAAGTTATTACTTTTAACGTTCAAGGTTTCCGAAATCCACAAAAACAGGCTGAGGTATTGGCTTTTGCACGTTCAGTGCACTGTGATTTGCTGTTCGTGCAAGAAACAAATTTTTTCAAGCTTTCTGATGTACTCGCTTTCAAGCGCGCGTTCAATTTTGATTGTTTCTTTTCGTACGCCAGCACGCATTCGACTGGCGTCGGAGTCGTTATTTTAACCGAGGTCTTTTACGTGACCATCATGTTTCCTTCGATGCCTTCGGACGCGTGCTGGCGTTCGACTGCATCTTTTTTTCGTTAAGAATAAGATTTGTTGCCGTGTATGCCCCAGCGGCACGCGAGAACTCAAACGCGTTCTTCCAATCTCTTGATGCGTTCCTTTTAAATTCCCGACAGGTGGTACTTTTAGGTGATTTCAATTGTGTCTTAGACTCACACGCAGACGTTCGAGGTCCGGGTCGCGGCCGGTCAAACTGGAATGCCAGAGAACTCGAACGTCTAGTGCAGCAATTGGCATTAAGTGACATTCATCAAAGTGTGCATGGCAGTATTTATGCCTATTTTTGGCGTCGAGCAGCGTCGAGCAGCCGAATTGATCGCGTGTATGCATCCCCCGGTCTCATTACCTACGTTCACGACACCGGGGTAATGTCATTGCCACCGACACCAGTGTAGATTAGCGACCATCGGCCGGTTATGTTCTCTTCTCCGCCTGCCAGCGGGGACGCCAACGGTTCACAGACCATGGCGTCTCGATTGCCTCGTCCTCCAGGACTCTCAGGCTACGGAGAAATTATCCCAAGCGTTGCGCGCATCGCTTATTGGGGCCGATGTAGCTGATTGGGATCGCCTCAAAGAACAGTGGCGGCATCATTGCAGTGCGTCGGGCAGAGGACTTTGCACCCGTATGTCGAAAGATGCGTCATTGTTAATCCAGAAGATACGCATTGCCAATCGAGATCCCAGTCCTTCCACTGTAATGCGGGCATGGCAAGAGGAGCTCGTTGAACGGTACCAGCGTATTATGCGCGCTTCTTCACTCTCGGCTGCAGCTTGGCGCTGTAGACGTGCACCCTGTGCGCACCCTGAGGTGCTAAAGTATGCACGCAGAACTCTGCTTTGTCCGCCAGGCTCGCCTGCCCACTCGCTGAACTCTATCACCCCAGCTGCTGCGGGTACGCGCGACTTTCAGGAATTCACTCAACACTTTGAGTCAATAGCTAAATCTGGTGCTAATGTCTGTTACAGAGGATCCGTTTCTTCGCATCCTCTGCTAACAGATTTACCTCATGATTCCAACATGTCAAATGACGTCCTCCTATCACCGCCATCCGATGACGAAATCAAAGGCGCATTAGACGCAATGAAAAAGGGATCGGCCCCAGGGCCTGACAGACTCCCTGCAGAGTTTTATGTACAGTTCTGGCCTATCTTTGGTCCAACTATGTCACGCGTCATTCGCAAGTGTTTCCAAGATATTACACTTCCAACTTCTTTCCACAAAGGCCGTATAACACTGGTTCCCAAGAAAGACCCAATGTCCACGCGACCAGAAGATTGGCGCCCTATTACCCTGCTCAATGTAGATTACAAGCTCTTGGCTAACATTTTGGTGCGCCGAATCAATCCATTTCTTGCAACATTAATCGCTCCCCACCAGGTCTGTTCTGTTCCAGGCCGAGAAATACACACCCATACGTGGTTAACGCGTGACATCATTCAATACACCTTTAGCCAATGTGCGCAAGGACTGTTGGTTTCATTAGATCAAGAGAAAGCTTTTGATTTCATAGAACATGGCTACATACTAAATGTTTTACATGCATACGGATTCCCGGATAAGTTCATTGACCTTATCAACGCGATGTACACTAATTTAGAAAGTACACTTTACTTAGATTCCCGTGAGAGTCACGCATTTAGAGTCACGCGTGGGGTCCGTCAAGGGTGTCCCCTCTCCCCAGTGTTATTTATCCTTGCATTACAGCCCTTCTTAAGGGCCGTTGAACATCACCCGCAGATTCGTGGCTTACCTCTACCCGGTAACACTCAAGTAAAGGTCGCTGCATATGCAGATGATATCACTCTATATGTACATAATGAACAGTTGCTGCAGCATGCTCTTGATACATTCCATGATTTCGGTATTATCTCCGGTGCAAGGTTAAACTTTCTAAAAGCCAGTATTTTTTCATTGGCAACCCCAGCGGTCGTATAACATCACGTCGCCTTTACAATGGTCTCCTGAGATTTCAATACTCGGAGTTACTTTCACTGTATTTGGTATACAGGATAGCATCTGGTCATCCGTTGTACAAACTCTTCTAAATGATATCAAAGCAGCCAGGTACTTCGAATTCCCCCTCTTGAAACGCCGATACTTAACTCAAACGGTGTACCTAGGAAAATTTTGGTACCTTTGCCATTCTGTTAAACCACCGCTCCACGTCTGCAGGAAAGTGCAAAGCTGTATCAGTTCATTTTTTTTGGTCTGGTGGCACAGAATTATTATCGCGTCCAGCGTTAGCTCAACCACGAGATCAAGGCGGTTTTGCATTCCCCGACGTTTCCGTCGCGGCTTCTACATTGTGCCTTCGCACTCTATTGCGAATACTAAGCAATGATGACATGCCCGCTCAGACACTGGCTCGCTACCATCTGGGGCCATCACTACGTGTCTTCTTGCCGGATAGCCAAATAAACAAAGGTCCCCAATCAACTGAATTACCATCTTTGTATCGAGCCCTTCTGGCGTTTCACCGACGTTTGGAAGCTACGCACCCAGAGATAGAGGTGGCCGATTCTAAAGTGGTGGACACAATGGCCGCCCTTCTACGGCCCTTGTTGCCCCAGCATCGTCAATCTGTATTGAACCGCGCTTGGAAACCAATAACTGCCGCAGTGTTGCCAGGGCATCTCAGAGGACTTTGTCTTGAGGTTGGGCTGGGGCTTGCTCCCCACGCGAGATCGGTTGCAGCGATGGCAGGTAGTTCGCACTTCCACTTGCCCCAACTGCATCTTGGTAGAGACCAATCGACATGCGACGTTTGAATGTGTGGTTTCCCGCCTTTTTTGGCGTGCGGTTAATGCTGGTTTTCGGGGACAGGGTGTGCGAACTTTCGTGTCCAACGGCCGATTTCCGCGTAGCCGCTTCTCCGCTCTCTTAATAGTTGCGGGGCTGTACAGCCTTTGGAGAAACCGATGTGAGGCCGTAGCTGCCAATTGCCGCCGGCGTGCCTTGTGGCCGATACTGGGGAGAATGAGACGAGAGATCCTCGCGTTCCTCTCCGAAGAGCTTTTCTTCCTCGGGGAGCAAGAGTTTCTGCGGCATTGGTCGTGCCCTTTCGTCAAGGTGGAACACGAAAGGATACAACTCATTTTTCGACCGACTTGGTGCTAAGCAGCGCTCGTTGAGTTGTTATATATGATTTAATTTGTTACAAATTGTGTTTCAATTAGATCAATTGTATCGTTATACCCTTGTATCGTGATATCACATTGAATTCTTGTGTACATGTATGCCAACATAATCATGTATATTAGAGCACATGTCTTCACTGTAACGTAGTGATGTTAGTCGTGAAATATAGATGTGCCGAAGTGTATGTGCCCTGACTGGAATGGTATGAAGCCTTTGTGTTCTGTACATGCTGTAAATAAAATTTTTCTAAACAAGGAGCTTCTTAGCGTCTCATGTCGTCGTTAGCGTCTCACGGCGTCCCTGGGCTGGCGGACGCCCGTCCATGGCAAGCCAGCCCCCGAAGAAGGAGCTAGCCTTCGACGTAGTCGTCCCCGAGGGGACTAGTCCCGAAGACGTCGTTGACGCGACGTCTTCAATAGTAGGAATCGAAGAAGTATACTGCGTTCAGCACTTTGGAGGCCGGAACTACCAAGTTACCGTCAACAGTGAGGCCGCACTGGCCCAAATCGTAGACGCGTCGCACCTTATCATCCGAGGAGAGCGCGTCGCCATCGTACCCCTGGGACTCCAAGTGACCCAAGTGACCGTCCTGTTCCTGCCGTGCCGCGTACCCAGCGAAGTCCTCGCACAATCACTCTCTCCCTACGGGAAGGTGCTGCACATCACCAGAGGACTCATGGGAGCGCGCCCAACCGTCACCACTGGGACGCGATATGTCCGCATGGAAATGAAGGCTTCGTCACCGGTGCCCAACTGCCTCAAGGTCGCGGGCCATCGAGTGACCTGTGACTATAAAGGCATCCAGCGAGTGTGTCGTCGATGTGGAGACAGTGGGCACTTCCGCATGAACTGCACAGCTCCGTTTTGTGGAAGGTGCGGCGTTTATGGCCACGACGGGAAAGGCTGCTTGCTGCCGTGTCGCCGTTGTGGGGACCCGCATGCCACCGTAGCCTGCACCTTCAGGCCATCGTATTCTGAGGCGGCATCCAAGGATTTCCCTCCACTTCAACCAGGAACGCCATCTAAGAACAAGTGCGACGATTCGTCGGCGCGAGCCGTGGTTGCCGACCACGACCAGGGTGTGCCAATCGCGGCGCTGCACCAGACGCCCACTGTGTTCCCAACGATTCCGGGCCTGGTAATCCCTCCAGGTACTGAAAACTAAGTTCCCCCGCGTCCCGTGGCTATTTTTGAGGAATCGCAGGCCATGATTGATTGATAGATATGTGGGGTTTAACGTCCCAAAACCACTCTATGATTATGAGAGACGCCGTAGTGGAGGGCTCCGGATTTAGACCACCTGGGGGTTCTTTAACGTGCACCCAAATCTTGAGCACACGGGCCTACAACATTTCCGCCTCCATCGGAAATGCAGCCGCCGCAGCCGGGATTCGAACCCGCGCCCTGCGGGTCAGCAGCCGAGTGCCTTAGCCACTAGACCACCGCGGCGGGGCCGGAATCGCAGGCCAAGCCCTCGTGAGACGAAGCGCCTCGTGAGGACGGCGTCTCGGATGGGAATATTGCATCTGAGGCTCCTCGCGTTGCTGCTCTGTCGACAACAAGTTCAGGTTGTCATCGAGGAGTCTACATCTCAGACGACGACGCCTGCATCTATGAGGACTTTCAACACACCGCGAGTGAGGCGCCCCTACTAATTGACGAAGACACCAGCCCCAGTGACATAAGCCAGGACAGTGGGGGACGTCTTGTACCATCTTCGCTCAAACACCCGGACACCAAACGCCCCCGGATAAACTACTCGTGACTTGGAAGCCCCCACCAGAGACAGAAGTCCCCTGCGGACTTTGACGCGATCCCGGAAGCCCCGAGCCTCCGGTGGATCGCCTGGCCGGAAAAAATGACTCAGCCACTTGCGGGGCATTGGCTCCCGCAACTGATAAAGGTACCCTTGCATTGCGTGATCCTATACTATGTTTTCATTTACCCATGGCTCTTACTCTAAAATCTATTACTTTTAACGTTCAGGTTCCGAAATTCACAAAAACAGGCTGAGGTATTGGCTTTTGCACGTGATTTGCTGTTCGTGCAAGAACAAATTTTTTCAAGCTTTCTGATGTACTCGCTTTCAAGCGCGCGTTCAATTTTGATTGTTTCTTTTTGTACGCCAGCACGCATTCGACTAGCGTCGGAGTCGTTATTTTTAACCGAGGTCTTTTACGTGACCATCATGTTTCCTTCGATGCCTTCGGACGCGTGCTGGTGTTCGACTGCAACTTTTTTAGATGCGGAGCATCTAATACTCGAGGTGTGTAGTTGCGGCCGTCCGCAAGCTTCCTCCTCCTTCTTCCACCTTCTGTGCATCCCTTCCTCCTCTACACACCGCGCGCGCTTCCCTCCTCCACCATCTGTGCACCCTTCCTCCTCTACACACAGCGTGCGCTTCTCCTCTTCACAAACATTCGCTAGCTGTGTAATGTAGCGCGCATGCGCCGTCAACGTCGAGAACATCGGCAGCTGTCGCGCGCGCATGCGCCGTCGCGCTTCGAGAACATCGGCAGCTGACGCGCGCGCATGCGCCGTTGCGCTTCTCCCCCTTCTCGAACATTCGACAGCTGACAGTGCATGCACCGTCGCGCTGTATATAACTCAAGGTCGGCGCTCGCTCACTCAGTTGCCGCTCGTCGGTTGGTTTGTACGGCGCGTCGACGTCCAAGGTCGCGGTGAAATGAATTCCAACAAATCCATAAACACAATGATCGACGTCCCTTCGACCAGCGCCGCCCTTTCGCATACGTGTGTACGTGTTCACTCATTTAACACCCCCTCCTACAACCACGTTAACCAATAGCCATCGACCCAAGTAAGTCGCAATTTAATACCCCATTTCACAACCACGTTAACCAATTTAGCCATCGACCCAAGTAAGTCGCACTTTAACACCCGTTAACCAATTATATGCTCCGCATTCTCCTCAGTGTTCCCCCGAGGGAAGCTGCGGGCAATTTTTTTCGTAAGAATAAGATTTGTTGCCGTGTATGCCCAGCGCCACGCGAGAACTCAAACGCGTTCTTCAATCTCTGATGCGTTCCTTTTAAATTCCCGACATGTGGTACTTTTAGGGGATTTCATTGTGTCTTGACTCACACGCAGACGTTCGAGGTCCAGGTCGCGGCCGGTCAACTGGAATGCCAGAGAACTTGAACGTCTAGTGCAGCATTGGCATTGAGTGACATTCATCAATTGTGCATGGCAGTAATTATGCCTATAATGGCGTCGAGCAGCGTCGAGCAGCCGAATTGATCGCGTGTATGCATCCCCCAGTCTCATTACCTACGCTCACGACACCGGGGTAATGTCATTGCCACCGACACCGGTGTACATTAGCGACCATCGGCCGTTTATGTTATCTCTCCGCCTGCCAGCGGGGACCGCCAGCGGTTCACAGACCATGGCGTCTCGATTGCCGCGTCCTCCAGGACTCTCAGGCTACGGAGAAATTATCCCAAGCTTACGCGCATCGCTTATTGGGGCCGATGTAGCTGATTGGGATCGCCTCAAAGAACAGTGGCGGCATCATTTCAGTGCGTTCGGGCAGAGGACTTTGCACCCGTATGTCGAAAGATGCGTCATTGTTAATCCAGAAGATACGCAATTGCCAATCGAGATCCCAGTCCTTCCACTGTAATGCGGGCATGGCAAGAGGAGCTCGTTGAACGGTACCAGCGTATTATGCGCGCTTCTTCACTCTCGGCTGCAGCTTGGCGCTGTAGACGTGCACCCTGTGCGCACCTGAGGTGCTAAGGTATGCACGCAGAACTCTGCTTCGGCCACCAGGCTCGCCTGCCCACTCGCTGAACTCTATCACCCCAGCTGCTGCGGGTACGCTCGACTTTCAGGATTCACTAAACACTTTGAGTCAATAGCTAAATCTGGTGCTAATGTCTGTTACCCAGGATCCGTTTCTTCGCATCCTCTACTAACAGATTTACCTCATGATTCAAACATGTCAAATGACGTCCTCCTATACCGCCATCCGATGACGAAATCAAAGGCGCATTAGACGCAATGAAAAAGGGATCGCCCCAGGGCTGATGGACTCCCTGCAGAGTTTTATGTACAGTTTGGCCTATCATTGTCCAACTATGTCACGCGTCATTCGCAAGTGTTTCCAAGTTTCCAA